>WOVY01009444.1:0-535000 GCA_013436015.1 Rhipicephalus annulatus
CCAGCATCGTAGCCTCCCGCTCCGCTTCTGCCATATGAGTGGCGTCTTTGGTCGTGGCGTTCAACATGTCGGTCCATACTTCTATGTTTTCAATGGTTTCCATAACGTCGTCTAACTACTTTCTGTACTCGTGTCAGTCGACGATTGCTGGTGCTGTGCTCTTTTCGTGCTCTGCGATGGGTATTGTAATTTCAAGTATGCAGTGGTCTCTTCCCAACGTCTCCCCGGTGTTCCGCCACGTGACTCAACGCAGTGCCGGGGCCTTGCTTATGAAAGCGAGGTCCGGGTTTGTGTCTCGCTGCGACGACGTTCCGTTTCTCGTAGGTGCGTTGGGGTCGTTTAGTAATTGGTAACCTGCGTCCATTGTTTCGTCATAGAAACTGGGGCCCTTCGCCGTCGTGTATAGATACCCCCATGCCGTATGTGGAGCGTTGAATTCTCCACACAGTAAGGTTACGTTGGAGCCCGCGAGCTGTTGCACTTTGTGCACAAGGGTGCGGAATTTTTGCTGGAAGTGCTTCGAATTGCTGTACAAGTTGATTATAAAGTGCTTTCACGGCGCTTGCGCTTCCCGGTGACGATTTCGATCGTGCCGTGCTCGATAGCGCCGTTGGGTAGCAGCTCGTGATTTATGAAGTTAGATTTTTTACCAAGGTGCAGACACCCTGCCTGCGCCTTTCCCAACTGTTCGTGCGCTGGTCGACTTCGCAAAAAATTGTACCCCGGTAACGTTGGTGGGGTTTCACTGTGTGTTTCTTGTATTATTATAGTGTCGGGTCTCTTGGTCTTTGCTGTATGTACTTGTAATGATGCTTTTCTCCCCTGTATGCCGTTGGGATCCATTGCCATATGAGGAGATGATGCTGTTGTGTCTGTGCCCTGTTTCTGTGGTTAGCGGTGCCTGTTGCCGTTGTCCCGTTCATTATTGCGGTTGGGTGAAGGCCTGTTGTGGGATTAGTCCTGACGGCGTCAGCGCGTATATTAGTGCATCCAACTTAGTCTGTATTGCTTGTATGGTAGACTGCATGCCATGTACGGGTGTCACCAATGTGTCGAGGCGTGCGTTGGTAGCATCGGGCGATCGTTAGTAGCTTTGATGGCTGGCTCAGGATTCGTAGTTGGCTTTCATGGTCTGTTCTAGTCAATCTTGACGTTCTTCTAGGCTGTCCAGCCTAGCGTTGACTCTTCGTTCACGTGCGTATTCGAGCGCTCGCTTCTTGGGTGCCGGTTCTCTTGTCCTAGCAAAGTCGATCGTTTCGGGTTCTGCGCTGTTAGCTTCCATAGTAACTGGGACTTGTACCTCCATGGCTGAGTTTGTGTTGTTTTCCGTTGGCGTTGGGGGTCTTGGTTGAATCTGCGGCGGCGACGGCGCGGTGTCGGAGTCACCTGTTTGCTGCTGCTGCTGCTGCTGCTGCTGCTGTGCGTTGATGAGTTGGTTCAACTTAGCGTTCATCTCTGCATTTGAGCTCTCTGTTCAGCGATGCATCGCTTGAGCTGGCCAGTTTCATTGCTAGTGACTGTATGATTTTGTCCTTCGCTTCAGCTACGTGGTTGAGCGGATTGCGGTTCGCCGCTTGCGGGTTGACTGCCTGGGCCCCATTCATCACGTCCGGTCGCTGCTGGTTGCGGTTGTAATTCATGTTCTCGCTGCGATTGCCACCGGTGCTTCTGCCGCGGATCGCCGATTGTCCCCTGCTTTTGCCCCGCTTCCTCGAGCGGCTGCGTCCTCTCTTTGTAAGATGTGCTTTGTTCTGTTGTTGCGGTGGCAGCTGCGGGGAGTCTTGCGACGAAAACGTTGACGCCACGTTTCTGCGCTCCCATCTGCGCTGAGTAACTAGGAAGGGCACCCTTGTACTTGTTCGTACAGCCTTCCGTGCCCGCGGCGTGGGCACCGTTACACAGTTTGCAACGTGGCTTGCATCGCGCCACGTGTTCTGCCGCCGGGTTAGGCGCGCCACACGCAAAGCAGATCTTGGTTTCCGGCGTGGAGCATACATCGGCTCGATGGCCGATTTTGCCGCATGTCTTGCATACGTTGTGGTGTTGTCTGTATAATCCACACTTTACTATAATGGAGCCGTACTTTATGTAGTTGGGAACCTTTGTTCCTGCGAACAAAATGACGATCGAGGTAGTGTTTCCAATCCTGTGCGCTTCGAGGGCCGGCGGGTTTGCTTGGTTAACAATATTCTCGTGCAGATCTTCGGCAGTGTTCTCTACCGCAATGCCACGAATTACTCCTTTCACTGTGCCTTGAGGCGCGGTGCAGTAGGCATGCGTTTCGCAGCTACGGCGCCCAATGTACAGGGAGCGTACGCTTGCGCTGAAGTCTACGTATAAATAAGCCACGCCAAAGAAAGAAAGATAAAAGAAAGAAAGACACTAAACTATTCTTTTATAACATTCTTATTCCTTATTTAGCAGCTCCTACACATGTAGGTGCGATATGCAGCAGGAAGTCCCAAAAATATTACATTCTAGTGACCGCATACTTGAAGTTTCTGCTGCCCCGAAGCCAGGAAGGCAGCAGTCACATTTTCCTGCGACCGCAGAACGCGACCTCACTTTTGTGAGGTGCGTTTTGCTAGATTCCGATGCAAGTTGAAGAATCCCAAGTGGGGGAAATTTCTGAAGTCCTCTACTTCGGCGTGCGTCATGATCATGTCGTAGTTTCGGGATGTACACAGCTAGCTAATATTATCGTTGTCATTCTCTCCGTTGTCCTCCTAAAACACACTACTCCTTCAACTACGAGTGCTGCCACTTCTGAATCATGTCGGGCCAAAATAAAAGTACCAGGTGTTGCGTTGGAGAGGCAACACTGAATTAGAAGAAAATCGATGTTTATTGCATATTCCCGCCTAACCTGTATCACTCACGGTCTTCGCGAGAGCTATGGAAAAATTGTGCAGCTTTCGATAGCGCGGTTTCAAAACTGAGCTGCATAGTTGAAAACTTTCACCCCAGCGGAAGCACTGTACTTGTCGAGAAAATCTAGCCGCTTATAAGCGAACACAGTGTCTCTATACGACTTATCTGAGGTCTACAAGAAAGGCTATCCACATCTGCTATTATTATTTGTAGTCTGGTAAATGCCAGGAGCAGGAAGAGAACCTAAATGTCTACTCTGAAATGTCGTAACTACACAGTGAGTTCGTGTCGTTTCTATACCGAAGAGTTTCATTGCGTAAAACTTCCTCAATCACGTAATAAAACGAGAAATGGTTGTTGACTTAGGACTGATGACAGACGCAGAAAACGTTTAGTCAACGTTTGGTCACTTCTTTGCCTTCTGTGTTTAGGCTCGTTGAAGTGACTGTATAGAGTCAATACGAACTGTGTATCTTGTATAGGGACGCCGACAATGCACAAAAAGGGGGGGGGACAAATAGGAAATAACAAAAATAAGAGTAAGAAAACTAAGAAAGAAATAGTAGTGATGAACCTGACGTCTTGATTGGGGACCAATAATATTTAAGCTATATTTCTGATGATTGAGGGCTTGAAAAAATCATAACACACGCTTTCGAACAGTGCCGTTGTTTTTTGGGTGTAAAAGATGGAAAATACGGAGAAATATAGAAGAGTGGCTTCGCACGGCGCAAGCAGCGCTGCAAGCAGTAACCGCACTACAGGTCAGTGCAATAGCTCTGCCGCCGACCGTTTATCTCGCCCGCGGTCACCGCCTGGCCATCGGAGCGTGAAAGAGAGCGTGTCACGTTTGGGGCGACTCAATTGCGCAGTCATGGGGCCGGCTGCTCAATGAGGAAACGAGTTTAGCAGGGAGAACAGTGGCCGAAAGTGAGAGAAGAGGCGACGAAATACAATGCCTGGTTGGCGCGAGACGCACTGAACAAGGAAAACAGCGCCGACAGGACTGCAAAGGAAGCACCGTATCCCATTATGTCTGCCCGTCGATGGAATCTGTGTACCGACTAAGAAAATCATACGTGCTACAGAAGCCCATTGTTGCGTGGCGTTTTGGGCGGGTCGTAGCTCTTCCATATTGTCATTTGCTTCATTTCTTAATGTTTCTTCTTCTTTTTTAATATAGATCAGCCAACCAGCATGACTGGTCTAGAAACATTCCGTCGGGCTGACATAAGCCTCATCCGAGCGTTAGGTCAAAAAAAAAAAAAGAAACGCAGATACCCTATTTACGCGCTCCTATGTAGTGGTCAAAAACTGAAACGCTATTATGAGCGACTGTCACAATTAGTAAGACGAAAGTGCGTACTGTAATTACTATGTGACTAATTTATCGGAAAGGAAGCAGTCTCAAGTGCACCACGTTGCCGCTGTTATGCCTGATACAGGCCATGCTGGTGAGGAAGCAGTGAGTTGGAGTACTTTTGCAAATGGTCCGCGTTTCAATTTTTGGACTCCATGCATGCTCGTTACAGCAAGAGATTTTAGGTTTTAGAATCGTAGCACGAGGATTAAATTACAAAGACCAGCTGAATAAGTGGTAACAACTAACAGTGGTGTCGAACACCACCTCATAATGGGCTCTTTCAAGATAAAAATGCACAAAAATAATACGTGAGCACTTTCCCTCTCTTCAGCCTCACGTGTTAAGTAACACGATACCAGTTTCCACACAAACTGCCCTCGTGATTGATGGATGTATATGGAATATATCAGCCATGTTACTCTAGCATGGTTCATGTACCAGTGTCCACTCATTTTTACGACATACGTATGGTGTTCTTTGGCGAAAACTGGTTGGTACCAATAAAAACATTAAGCGATCAATTTATAAGCGAAAGAAATCACGGGATGTTGTAGTATGACCTACACATAGTACGCATGATCGTGAGTGTTGCGCGTAACCAAAGAGCCAACATAGTGGAAATATATGTAGTTCAACGACATCCGCATAGTTTCGTTTATTCTATGTCCTCGGCAAGATCGCTTCGATCGTCGGTGAAGCTCTCAGTCTGACGAACGTGTCAATGGCTCCTTTTGCCGCAACGCCTGGAAAGTGTGAGAGAGAGAAAGAACGGTTGCTATTACTTACATCAGAGCCTTGGTATATATGTGGAAACACCGGAACTCAAAGCATGTCTAAAAAAATTTGAAACAATGGAGAAAATGTTGCCATTAACAGAATAAAAGACTCGGATTTCGCGAGTTCTGTAGCCAAAGTCATTGACTTCTTGTTGTTGCTGACTGAGAATTCCGGCAATACTTAAACAGAATTAGATTTGTTTGTTGTAATGTTGCAACAAAAATAAGCCGGTTGATTCACCTGCTACCTGCTATTCACCTGCTACTCAGTTAAGCTATTTCTTGGGAAGCAGTATTACCCCAGATACCACGGCATCCATGTGACCGGTCAGCTGTGAATATAAGTAAAATACTTCAATTCGTCATTGGTTTGCTAGATCACTACCTAAAGAAGCGACAAACGGGGCTTTAAAACAAAGTTTTATACCATCACGTCTTCGGTATAACTTCGAAATCAATTGATTTAGAGTTCTCTGATTGCGCAATTCCAGTATAGCAAATCATGGATTATGTTGAGATTTTCATAGTTGAAAATTGGTTACCGCTGTTGCGAAGCGCATTTCCGACGACGTTACGAAGGGCGCCTCGAATCCCACCGCTGCAACCACTGTTGCGAACGCTGCCACTCCGACGACGTTACGAAGGGCGCTGGAATCCCACCTCTGCAACCACTGTTTCGAATGACGGCGATGCCAACACGGTCCCGAAGGCGCCACTGCTTCGAACTCCGCAGGGAAGGTCACCAGCCGTTTGGTAGCGTAGGTTTCTCAGCTCGCGACTGCTTCTGCGCAGAGCTGATAGACGAGCGGACGAGACGACGGTGAGTTAAACAAGGTTTATGTACAGCATATAAAGAGAGGCGTTACAAATTCGGCACTGGCGCCGACAGAGACTCGAAGAGCCGAGCTCTCCTCTCTAACACATAGGTCTGCTCTCAAACGGGTCTGCTGCGACACACATGTCGGCTCTCCAACAGGTCTCCCTTCACCTAGGACCCGCCGATCGCGACGTGCCGCAGGGCTTCTTTTATATGCACCGTGTCCAACCAAAATGTCCAATCAGAAGCGCCGCTGGTCGCCAGGGCAGACTCCTCCAATAGGGTCGCCGCTGGGCCGCGTCATTCTTTCTCAACGAATCTGGAGAGGCTGCGCTCCAGGTGGCTGCACCCAAGGACGAGTGACGTCGCAAGGCATTGCGTCAGACCCGCCAGACAGGAAGACGCCAGTTGTTTACTCGACGGGCTCGCTTGCACGTGCGCTGACTCACTGCACGTGGGCGACAGAAAGGCGCCGACAGAAAGGCACCGTGGCGTGCTGACGCCGTTGAGTTGATCGCGTCAGGCGGACTGCGGGCTGGCCTTGACACAGATTGCCTTTTTCAGAGGTACGGACGTCCGCTGTGGACTCGCAGGCATAACAGCACCCCCGCCACCAGACAATGCGCCGGAAAGACGAGCTGCTTCCACGTGGCTCGGATGTCAGGCGCGCTCGTTCGCCAGGTCCCTCCAGGTTCGCCTCCAGGGCCATGGAGAGAATGCAGCTCCAGACTCTGTCCCGGCAACACATCCCATTTTTGAGGATGGATCCCAGCTCCACTGGCTTGTCGCCACAACTTGTCGGCCAGCTTCGCTCGTCTCTGACGATCCTTGGTTTCAGCACTTGTGGATGGTTCTGCAACTTGTCAAGAACGGTTCGACAACAGACAACACACGACACGAGCAAGTGCCCTCGGTCACCTGACAGAACACCAGACAAAGTATAGTTCAACATATACCTATCTACGTGTCTATCTTAATTTCGTTCCCTCTACATGAAGAGGTACATGTAGGACACAAGACTCTTAAAATGACAACTCAAATTTTTTTCCCACGTACAACAACGTAACGAATTAGAATACAACATAAAGTTGGCTCCTTGAGCTCACTCTGGACGAGAGCACTCAGCCCAGGTCGTGATGAGGTTAAAATTTTGCCCCGAATCGCCAGCGAGAAACCGAAAGGTTGAGAAGGTACTAACTAAACGCACGGCTCAATGCGTCTGCATTAGCGTTTAGCCTTCCTTTTTGTAGCGAACGTCAAAGTTGTGCTGTTGGAGTATCATGCTCCACCTCAGTAGCCGGCCACTTTTAGGCGACATGTTATTTAACCAGGTTAGAAGACAGTGGTCCGTTTCAACCACAAACCTCGAACCGGAGACATAACAAGCTAGCTTTTGAACGGCCCACACGAGACAAGCGCATTCCTATTCAGAGGTACTGTACGCCTCTTCCCTGCCGCTGAGTTTTCGACTTAAATACAAAACAGGCCTTTCGTTACCAGCACTGTCCTCCTGGCACAATACAGCTCCCATGCCGCGAACACTCGCGTCGCATTGAATAACAAATCTCTTAGAGAAATCGGGTGCCCTGAGAACAGGCTTTTGCTTAGGGCCTGTTTTAGCTGGCAAAACGCATTCTCCTTTTCTGAGTCCCATACTACTTTAACCAGCTCAGATTTTCGAAGCACGTCAGTGAGAGGGCTGGCAATGCTAGAGTAATTTTGCACGTAATGCTGATAGTATTCAGCCAGGCCCAAGAATGCTCTTATCTATGATTTTGTGGTTGGTCGTGGATAGTTCACTACAGCGGCTACCTTAATTTCTGAAGGTCTACGCCAGCCACGCCCCACAACGTGCCCCAGGTAAGACACCTCGCCACACCCTAGGTGACATTTAGTAGGTTTCACGGTAAGGCCAGCCTTTCTCAACCTGTTCAGCACGACGCGTAAATGCTCGACATGTTCTTCCCAGTTGTTGGAGAAGATGGCGACATCGTCAATATACGGCAGAGCGAACTCGGAGAGGCCTTTAAGAACGCGATCCATTAAGCCTGAAAAACAAAAGGGTGCATTTTTCAAGCCAAAGCTCAGCTTAAGTGGACGATACGTTCCAAATGGAGAAACAAATGTGGCATAGCGGCTAGCACGCTCTGTAAGGGGGACTTGCCAATACCCTCGCACGAGGTCTAACGTGGAAATATAGCTGGACTGTGACACAGTTTCCACCCTCTCCTCTAAGTTTGGTATCGGGTAAGTTTGGTCTCGAGTTATTGCGTTAAGACGCCGGTAATCGATGCATGGCCTCGGATCTTTTCCTGGCACCTGAACCAATATTAGAAGGGATGTATAGTCACTCTCGCACGGTACTATGACTCCCAACTCCAGCATTTTATCGATCTCCTCTTTCATGATCTGCTTATGCACGGGGGAACAACGATACGGCTTGCTACGGATTGGTTTCTCACAAGTTAGCTCGATATCGTGCTCGATCACCGTCGTGTTCCCGGGACGGTCCGAAAACACGTCTTGAAACTCGGAAACAATCCTTCTCAGGTCCTCCTTCTGGACTTCACTTAACCAAGGCTCTAGGTTCAACTGCTCCAAGATTACCTCTGATCCCCTTTTTATTACATCACTAGAACTCAAAATTTCTTCTCCCTCTTCCTTTGGAGCATTCAACAGCAGATTTACGACCGCTTGACGTTGAACGTATGGTTTCATCAAGTTACTGTGGTAAATTTTGTTCGGCCGCCTTCCTAATTTCACTTCATAATTGGTATCAGAAAGCTTCGATATTACTTTGGCGGGCCCTTCCCAATGAACCTCAAGCTTGTTCTTTTTGGACGGCCGCAGCAGCATTACTTGACTACCAACTTCAAATGTGCGCTTCTTCGCCGATTTGTCGTAGTACTCCTTCGACAACACTTGTGCAGCCTTTATGTGGCTTTCCACAAGATCTTTCGTTTTTCCAAGCCTCTGAACGAGGTCTAAAACATACGCAGCAACATCAGGGTCCTCATCGAATCCCTCCGAGGACTCGCGTAGCATTCGCAATGGAGTTCTCAAACTCCTGCCATACACAAGCTCTGCAGGGCTAAAACCAGTGCTCTCATGAGGAGCTGATCTTAAAGCGAACATAGCTGGAGGAATACACGCTTCCCAGTCGCATTTGTGCTCGTAACAGAGAGCTCTCAGTATCCGTTTCAAAACGGAATGCATACGCTCTACCGGATTAGATTGCGGGTGATGGATCGAGCTGTGCACTACTTTTATTCCACATTTATCTATAAAGGTAGAGGTAAGGCAGCTGGTGAAGACACTACCATTGTCGCATTGGATTTCAGATGGAAATCCGACGCGGGCAAATATAGATAGCAGTGCATCCACGACATGAGGAGAATTGAGCTCCTTAAGGGGTATCGCTTCCGGAAATTTTGTGGCTACACAGAGAGCCATCCGGATGTACCGACAACCTTGCCTTGACTCTGGCAATGGCCCGACTATATCAATTACTAGGCGCCGAAAAGGTTCTGTGATAATTGGCACAAGCTTCATGGGTGCCTTCCACTTGTCCGTGGATTTCCCCGCTTTCTGACAAGTGTCGCATGAGCGCACAAAGTCTTCGATATCCTTCCAGCATTTCGGCCAATAAAACTCAAGGGAAACTCTAGCCTTGCTCTTTTTTTATGCCGAGATGCCCTGCCCATGCGTTTTCATGCGCCAGTTCCAATAGTTGGCGACGATACTTTTGTGGCACTAAGAGCTGTTCATTCTTGCGACCTTGCGCATTTGTGTAGCTCCGATACAAAAGCCCTGCTTTCTCAAAAAAAGAAACATTCTTTTTCTTTTTTCCCAAGTTTACGCTTCCCATTAGCGCTTTATTCGAGAGGTCCTCACGCTGCTCTCGAATGACCGTTTCTCGATCAACCCTCGACAGCTCACTCCAACTTTCCGCTACAGGCGAGAGCATTGCAGCCCTCTCGCTCCGATTCAATGGCGCCATGTCGTCTCCCCTTTCTACGGAAACCACGCCGGTCGGTTCGGCGATGGGCCGCTCGCGCGACTGCTCACATGACTCACGCGGAAAATTTCCTCTCTGCGGTTCCGTCGACCCGCAGACAAGGTCACTTGAGAGTTCACCGCTTTGAACAAGGTCAAGCTCTTGCAAAAGCTTCCGCGCTTGCGATCGCGTGAGGGCCATGTGCGCTAAGTTGGGGAAGAACGATTTACCCTGCTCTTTGAGAAGCTGCTCTGAGTTGTTGGAGAAAAGATAAGGAAAACGATCGTTTAGCGCGGCAGACACAGCCGCTTCGGTGCGAAGCTTACCGAACGGGCCTTCAATGCAACCGTGGCGATTGGTAAGCGAACACTCTGCTCCTCGGCGACTTGCCTGATCCACGCGCATTCTCCTGTAAAGTCATCCGGAGACAAAAATGAAGGATGGACAACGTCCATGGTTGCCGCTGAGTCTCTAAGTGCTCGGCACGTTTTCTCATTCACTCTAATTTCTTGGAGATACGGCTCCAACACCCGCATGTTTTTTTTTCTGATTCTCGGATTGTTGCGAAGGCAAACTTTTCCTGACAGTTTCTCGCGATGTGTCCTTCCTTTTTGCAGTTGTAGCAGATTAGCGGCTTCCGTGATTCAAATGCCCGTGTGGTATCAGTGCGTTGTTTAGGAACCTCACTCGATTTCTCCGCTTCTGTTTGCCCTTCCCCTACACTGTCCTTCGTAAGAGACGGGTCCTTGAAATTACGGTGCGGAGCGGGTCTCCGTTGATCAGGTTTCTTTGAAAAGCCCTCTTTTCTCTCATCCTTTTCAACGCGCACTACCCTGCTGTGCAACTTTCGGCGAGTATAATACTCCTCAGCTAACTCTGCTGCCTTGTTTAGCTGTACTTCACCAAGTTTGTCCTGCAGCCAAAGTTTGACATCCTTCTCGATGCAGCGGTAGAATTGCTCCAATGCAACGCATTCCACCACTTTATCCGTCACCCCCGGAAAATTTTTTCAGGCCTGCGCCCAGCAATCTGACGTCATTTCCGGCCGGCCGACTCTCGGGGAAGCCGCAGCGGCAGCGAGCGCAGCGCGGGCGGCGGAGGTGACGGTTCGGCGGCGTGGTGTTGACGGTGTTTCACGTTTCTTGCTTTCCGTTGTTGTTTTGCGGCAATTTCGTTTCCGTGCGTGATGCTGGAGTGATGCGACAATGCCGAATAAGTGTTGTGTACCCGGATGCACCGGCAACTACAAAACAGGAAAGAAGATACAAGTGTTTTCCTTCCCTAAAGACGCCGACGCTCTCAAACAATGGCTACGCGCCATTCCTAGGAAGGACTTCGTGCCGACTTCGTGCACTAAGGTAAGAATTTGAGATGCTCCTGTTCTTAGCTTGTCGTTGCTTGTTCGGGTAGAAATCACCTATGATGGGAAATACTTGAGCGTGTGGCCGCCGGGCCTCGCGAAGCGCTGACGCCAGCAGTTGAGAATCGCCCAGAAAGGCACGTTCGCAGCAAGGATGGTCAGCTGCGCTTTGTTCACTAACAGTGCCGTGGTGTCGTCCATTCTTGCAAGCTCTCGGTGGAAGCGCTTCGTGGAGTGCGGTGACATCACGCTCCCGTGTTTCCTTTCATGTTGCTTGTACCGCTTAGCGCAGCGCTTTTATTAAGATGCTTGCGAAACGTAGGTAGACTTTGTTTTAGCTACACGGACTGTAAACACGGTCATGCAAACGGGAGCGCATTTTTTTCTTTTGAGAAGTGGCGTCTCAGACGTTCTTGAAACGTTTGTGCAGGTGTGCGCGTATCATTTCGACGCTTCATGCATCGAGAAGACGACATCGTACACGGATCCAAGGACAGGGAGAGTTATTGAAGAGTCACTCCCAGTACCACGGTTGCGTCCTGGATCTGTCCCAACGGTATTTCCCGGCTGTCCGTCCTACCTATCAGTACGAGACCAGAGCACGAGAGAAACCCCTGACGCCAAGAGGAGCCGACAAGAAGCCTCCCAACTCGCCCGTGCTGTAGAAGAGTCGCTGGCGTCATATGAAGCGGAGCAAGAACGAGACCGGCTTTCGTCCCTCGAAGAATTAAGGGCTCGCCTGCAAGGGGTGTCAGTGTCTCCGAAGTGGACTGTGATTCATA
Source organism: Rhipicephalus annulatus (assembly GCA_013436015.1). Taxonomy (NCBI): domain Eukaryota; kingdom Metazoa; phylum Arthropoda; class Arachnida; order Ixodida; family Ixodidae; genus Rhipicephalus; species Rhipicephalus annulatus. Next base: position 11,967 of record WOVY01009444.1, read on the forward strand.
AAGAAGAGTGCTCCATGTTTTTGAACATTATCGACTATCGTGAACCTTGTTTGAATGCGTCATTGACCGTGCTTGCAAACCTTGAAGTCTTTGCCTGCTATCAAGGTTCACCAATCAAGAACCTTGGTAGCGCTGTTGTACCAGACTCAGTTCAAAAAGTAAGTTCCTTGTTGGAAATTTTGAACAACCTGTCGATGCTGTCTGAGGAGCGCTGCACTTATCGCCACCTGGCTCAAGCAATACATTCCCTTCTGGACAAATTGGAAGCCAGCATTGATGAAGGCAAGAAAGAGACGGTGAACTTTATGAAGGAGCACTCCTTTCTGCAAAGCGCATTCAGTATAGTGCACAGGTGATGGTCTTTGCATGCATCTTGCGTACAATATCACCACATGCCTACAAGTTCCTGAGAAGCACAGGTGCACTAACTTTGCCCCACCCAAGCACTATTAGAAATGTGTGCTCGTCTATTCAAATGTGCCCACAAGTTGATTCTTCTGACGACACTTTCCTTCAGTATGTGTCTCAGAGATTCAAACATCTGCAGGCACATGAACACACTGTGACGCTGATGCTTGACGAGATTCATATCAAACCTTGTTTAGATTACAAAGGTGGGAACATATGTGGTGCAGCAGTTAACTCCAACGAAGCGGCCACATCGGTGCACGTGTTTATGATACAAAGTTTACTGAGCGCTTTCAAGGAGGTGGCGCACATTCTTCCGGTAAAAACCTTACAGGGTGAAGATCTTCATTGCATGCTGAAGAAGGTGATCTTGGGCTTAGAAGAAATTGGATACAGGGTCATAGCCGTTGTCTGTGACAATAACTCGCTGAACAGGAAGGCAATGAAGATGTTTCTGCCAGAACCAAAGCTTAGCCCTGTTTACCCGCATCCGACAGACCCAGATCGGCCGTTATTTTACGTGGTGGATGCTGTACATCTATTTAAATGCATAAGAAATAACTAGCTCAACCAGAAAAATGCTGGAACTTGCTTTTTCTACCCACGCTTCGAGCTTTCGAACAATGAAGTTCATCCCGAATGCAAGATGACTGCTTAATTTAAGCATTTGAGAGATTTGCATAAAGAGGAGTCACCCCTGCTTCTGAAGTCTGGGTATGGCTTGACGTCAAAAGCTCTAAATCCAAGCAGCTTTGAACGACAGGACGTCAAACTCGTACTGCAGGTTTTTAATCCGCACGTAGCCGAAGCCCTGGCCGCTCGCAAGGCTCATACTGATTTTCAACATGCTACAGCAACCGCCGAGTTCATCAAAATAATTCTTCGTTGGTGGAGCATTGTCAATGTAAAGATACCTAGTAAGGGCTTCCATCACCGTAATGTTTACGAAGAGCCCATGTCAAACCACACAGATGACCCAAAGGCAAGCTTTCTAAGCGCTTTTATCACATGGCTCGATGTGTGGGAATTTTATAGGCACGACACCGGAGTACTTACCCAGGAGACATTGAGTGCCTTGAGGCTCTCTGCTCAATCCCTTTTGGCATTGGTGAAGTACTGCGTTAGTGAGCTTCACTTTAAGTATATTCTGCTAGGGAAAGTCCAGACGGATCCCCTCGAGAGTCGCTTTGGACAGTACAGGCATATGGCTGGTGGGCAGTATCACATATCTGTTTGCCAGCTTTGCGAAACCGAGGGAAGGATTCGCCTTCAAAATGCCTTTCCAAGGATGAGCAACGATGATCTCAGAGGCATCGAAGAGACGGACAGTGTCAGGGATGCGGGCACTTTAGTGTTCATGTTAGCAATGCTGACCTTGATGAGCTCAGAGCACAAATGTCGGTGATTGGTTATGTTGGTGGGTATTGTGCACACGCTGCAATGAAAGTTCTCAAGTGTGAAAGCTGCCAGAGGCAGTTGGTCGTTACCCGAAATACGGCCGAAACAGGAGAGGACACCCATTCTTTAATCGCACAACTGGATCGGGGTGGCCTCAAATTTCCTTCTGCTCTTGTAATCACAGTAGTTATGTACACGGAGGTTGTAGTTAGAAAGCTCATGACGGAAAGTACCTCTACCCAGTTTCTCCATGGGCCGAACCAAAAGAATGTCGTTCGGCAACTTACACTGGACTCTCTGCCAAGGCTTGAGGACATAGATACGTGTGAAAACGGGCACACCTACGAGCTCCTCATCACATTGGTTGCAAACTGTGCAGCAAATATAATGCTCAACAACTTGTGCAAGCAAAGGAACGATCTTTTACGCATTGAAAAAGATCAGAAGGCGAAAAATAGAAAGGCCCGAATTTTTCTTGGAAAGTAATTTTCCAAGCGTCGCGTCTTTCTCTTCACATTTATTCTTGTGAAACTGCACAGAGTGTATTTGATTGCATGTCATGACTTGATTTCCTTGGTATACTTCTGCCTTATGTAAAATGAGCCTTGTTTCCAGTTTTGTATCTCTTTACAAGTTGTTAGCTTTTAAAAGTGCTGTACTTTTTTCTTTTTTTAACTCGAACTGCCTCGGTGCCTACTGTAGCAGTTGTACAGTCCGTTTTGGTACCTAAGCTGTGTACACTTTCCTTGTGCACTCTGTGTACAGACATGTTGTGCACTGTGATTTGTTTTTTCTTAGATTTTTGTTTGATTTTTTGCCTAGGACATGCACCTACCTGTGGCAGTACAATTACTTTTCTTTCTGTCATTTATCATGCTGTGGACCACAATTTAGTCACCAGTGTTCTTATGTATTGTATTTTTTGGCAAGTGTTTGAACCTGATACCTTGTGTTGCTACTGCTACTATGATAAACGAATGGTATGTTTTCATCTAACCTACAATTTAAATGAAAGTGTGCTTTTTCTGTTCCAAAGCTCGGGGATGTTTTTGCTGTTACAATCTGTTTTGTTTTCTGAGTTTTATGTGGCAAGATATTGTGTTTTGTACTTTTGGTATATTTTCAGCATTAAGGGCAACATCTTGTGTTGCCTGTCGTCTGCCTGGACCGAGAACAATGCGCACTGTGATATTTGTACAGACGGCGTCTGGCTGTGATAAATAAATATGCATTATTCCATTCACGATATTCATTATTTCTTGATACCTTGATAAGTTCCCCCGCCGCGGTGGCTCAGTGGCTAAGGCGTAGCGCTGCTGAGCACTAGGGCGCGGTTTCGATACCCGGCTGCGGCGGCCGCATTTCTGATGGAGGCGAAAAGCAAAAAAATTGCCCGCAGCTTCCCTCGGGGGAACACTGAGGAGGATGCGGAGCATATAATTGGTTAACGGGGTGTTAAAGTGCGACTTACTTGGGTCGATGGCTAAATTGGTTAACGTGGTTGTAGGAGGGGGTGTTAAATGAGTGAACACGTACACACGTACGCGAAAGGGCGGCGCTGGTCGAAGGGACGTCGATCATTGTGTTTGTGGATTCGTTGGCATTCATTTCACGGCGACTTCGGACGTCGACGTGCCGTACAAACCAACGGACGAGCGGCAACTGAGCGAGCGAGCGCCGACCTTGAGTATATATACAGCGCGACGGCGCATGCGCTGTCAGCTGTCGAATGTTCTCGAAGGAGAAGCGCGCGCGCGGCACAGATGGCGACGGCGCGACGGCGCATGCGCTGTCAGCTGTCGAATGTTCTCGAAGGAGAAGCGCGCGCGGCATAGATGGTGGGCGACGGCGCGACGGCGCATGCGCGCGCGTCAGCTGTCGAATGTTCGAGAAGCGGTGCGGACGGCGCACTACAAGGCGCGAGTATAAGATGCTTCCGCATCTAAAACGCCCGTGTGTACGAGATTTCGGCACACAATAAAGATTCCCAGGTAGTCAAACTTGATCCTGAGCCCTCCCCTACGGCGCGCTTCATCGCCTGCGTTATGTCGGCGCGTTAAACCATACAATCAATCGATACCTTGATAAATCGTGCGGACATGGTGTCAAGGAACCTCGCCCGAGTCGGTAGGCGTGAAGGGCGCTCGCGGCTGGCGCAGCCACCCAGCGAAGGGCGGCCGGCCGGCTGGCGCGATGTGACGTCGTCGACGTCACGTCACGTGACGCGCAGGCCTGAAAAGCTTCCGGGGGTGACGCTTTATCGCGGTAGTCATAAACACCTTCGCCCTTGAGCCATTCAATTAAATCGGCTTTAAGACGAAACGCGAAGTCAACGTGCGACTCAATCCCCTTTTTAGCATACCGATACCTTTGCCTGAAAGCCTCGGGTGACAACTTATAACGTCTCAAGAGCACTTCCTTAACCTCGTCATAGCTCTCAAACGCTTCCCTCGACAAGCAAGTTATCGCGCCGGACACTTCGCCGGGAAGAAAAGCTAACAGGTTCCGCGCCCAAAGAGACCGCTCCAAAGCGTTTCGCTCACAGACGTGTTCAAACTTGACGAGATACTTCGCCATGTCCTCGCCTACTACGAACGGTGGCAGTTGGTTCCGAATTCTAAAACCGCTGACCTGAATCGTCGGAGAAGCTACGCTAGGCGCCGGTGAACACTGTAGGATTGCCAATTCTAGTCGTTTCAACTCGAGGCGCTCCTGTCTTTCGGCTACCTCACGTTCACGAACTTCTCGCCTTTGGGCCTCCTCGCGGCGTGCTTTGATATCCACCCAGGCCTCATCGACTTCCTCAGCCGACACACCCTCATCCATCAGGCACTCACCGCATCGATGTCGCTGACGCCGGCCGATCCCGCAGCTGCCAGCCTGCCAACCACTGTTGCGAAGCGCACCTCCAACGACGTTACGAAGGGCGCCTCGAAATCCCACCGCTGCAACCACTGTTGCGAACGCTGCCACTCCGACGACGTTACGAAGGGCGCTGGAATCCCACCTCTGCAACCACTGTTTCGAATGACGGCGACGCCAACACGGTCCCGAAGGCGCCACTGCTTCGAACTACACAGGGAAGGTCACCAGCCGTTCGGTAGCGTAGGTTTCTCAGCTCGCGACTGCTTCTGCGCAGAGCTGATAGACGAGCGAACAAGACGACGGTGAGTTAAACAAGGTTTATGTACAGCATATATACAGAGGCGTTACAAATTCGGCACTGGCGCCGACAGAGACTCGAAGAGCCGAGCTCTCCTCTCTAACACATAGGTCTGCTCTGAAACGGGTCTGCTGCGACACACATGTCGGCTCTCCAACAGGTCTCCCTTCACCTAGGACCGCCGATCGCGACGCGCCGCAGGGCTTCTTTTATATGCACCGGGTCCAACCAAAATGTCCAATCAGAAGCGCCGCTGGTCGTCAGGGCAGACTCCTCCAATAGGGTCGCCGCTGGGCCGCGTCATTCTTTCTCAACGAATCTGGAGAGGCTGCGCTGCAGGTGGCTGCACCCAAGGACGAGTGACGTCGCAAGGCATTGCGTCAGACCCGCCAGACAGGAAGACGCCAGTTGTTTACTCGACGGGCTCGCTTGCACGTGCGCTGACTCACTGCACGTGGGCGACAGAAAGGCGCCGTGGCGTGCTGACGCCGTTGAGTTGATCGCGTCAGGCGGCCTGCGGGCTGGCCTTGACACAGATTGCCTTTTTCAGAGGCACAGACGTCCGCTGTGGACTCGCAGGCATAACACCGCTAAGTTCCACTATACAGGGAGACAATTAATAAGGAAACTTGTTGTTTGGCTAGATGGGGGATCATTTTTGAAAAAGAATTGCGGGCACAGACACACACATGCACATACGTGTCATGTGTGTGTTTGTGTGTGTGTGTGTTTGCGCTCTAATTAATTTTTTTTTAATTTTAAACAATTCATAAAGCAGAGGATGAAGTATTTTAGAATAGTACATGCTCCAAATCCGGCCACGAAATTGCCGAATGCGGACACCCAACCGAAATCTCGTCTGTGCAGAACGAGATTAATTCCTTTCATCCTCGGACAACAACCTAGAAAAAAAAAATTGCCCGCAGCTTCCCTCGGGGAAACACTGAGGAGGATGCGGAGCACATAATTGGTTAACGGGGTGTTAAAATGCGACTTACTTGGGTCGATGGCTAAATTGGTTAACGTGGTTGTGAAATGGGGTGTTAAATTGCGACTTACTTGGGTCGATGGATAAATTGGTTAACGTGGTTGTAGGAGGGGGTGTTAAATGAGTGAACACGTACACACGTATGCGAAAGGGCGGCGCTGGTCGAAAGGACGTCGACCATTCTGTTTGTGGATTCGTTGGCATTCATTTCACGGCAACTTCGGACGTCGACGCGCCGTACAAACCAACGGACGAGCGGCAACTGAGCGAGCGAGCGCCGACCTTGAGTATATATACAGTGCGACGGCGCATGCGCTGTCAGCTGTCAAATGTTCTCGAAGGAGAAGCGCGCGCGGCACAGATGGTGGGCGACGGCGCGACGGCGCATGCGCGCGCGTCAGCTGTCGAATGTTCGAGAAGCGGTGCGGACGGCGCACTACAAGGCGCGAGTATAAGATGCTTCCGCATCTAAAACAAGTTCTTATCAGGACAGTGCTATAGCAATATTGATGAAAATAGGACAAAATGAAAATCGGACAGAATACCTTCGTGGTGTCTGCATTTTACGTGAAGCTTTGTCGATATTGTCGAGGACGTGAGCTCGCTTCCCGGCATCGGCGGCTGCATTACGGTGGTGTTGAGATGCAAGAACACCCGTGCGTTTAGTTTTATAGGTGCGCGTTGCAGGAATCACAGTGGTCAAAATTAATCAGGATTCCTCCACGTGCATCAGTCATATTGGGTATAAAATGGAGCCCCAGCAGTTGTTATTATTGTTATTATTGGTTCTGTGGAGTGGCGCCGGGAAACACAATGTATGTTGTGTAAATGTGCGGGCATTAATTTACAGATTACCACGATAATGCAAGGTTTCGGATGATTCTGCTAGAATGAGTAATATACGTTTGCGGATAGAAAAAAAAACCCTTACCTTACCCCTTCAATGCTGGAGATACCTCTGGTAAACGCGGGATTCATTTGTCTACCAAAGATGGACGTGCAATACTGGCAAGCCTTTATGAAACAGAGTGGCTCTCCCTAAACCACCTAAAGACGCATTGCTGATGCTTGCTACGCGTTTAAGTTACCATTGTTACTGTGCGCATTCGCCATCAACCACACGTGGTCGCAGGTGCGCATTCTTCCTTCAAGCGCCACATGAAATACTCATTTCCATAGTGGGAGTGGCAAAGGTGCTACACGTGAATAACCGTTTGAAACTGTTATAGCTGAAGGACATCAAAATGGAGGAAAGAGGAAATCTCCTTTTAAGGGCATGTCAGAAGTTACTTTCACTTTTTCTTCAATATTTTGTTAACGTGAGGCTAGCTAGGGTTATATTATGAGCATCATTTTTCTGCGTAAATATCCTTCTTATGAATGCACTTGGCCGAAGGGTTGATGAGCTTACATGTTCTTTTCAAATAGAAGGTTTTTTGGTTGATCATGAAGCCACATTTGCCCCGAATTTCCACTGTATAAATCTCAGGCGAATCGGCGACCACACAAAGCTTTGAGTCGCTTTGAGTAGCCCAAACAAGCGAAAGTCACATGGAGCTAAGTCTGGGCAGGTGGGGGGGAGAGGGTGTCCATGGTTTTAAGTTTCATCTTGTTGGTGGCTTCAATGGTGCGATGCGTCCTGTGTGTTCATGAATTGCCATGCAACAATAAATCTTTCTTGGACAACAAACCTCGGTGTTCGTGGGGAATCACCTGCTGCGTTTGTGGCGAAGCGCGGATTTTCAATCCTCCAAAACGCAGTTTACGTGATAGTGCGCTTCTCCTATATTGTGAGGATAATCTTCGATGAATGTCTGCACCTTTGATGATAATATGTTAATTGCTGGGGTTTAACGTCCCAAAGCCTCGATACGATTATGAGAGACGCCATAGTGGAGGGTTTCAGAAATTTCGACCACCTGGCGATCAGCACCGTGCACCTATAGGTACAAGCACACGGGCCACAAGCATATTCTCCGCCATAGAAAACACGGTCGCCGCAGCCGGGATTCAATCCCGCGACCTGCGGGTCGATGGCCGAGTGGCTTAGCGGCTAGACCACTGTGGCGGTCCATGTCTGCAACTTTGACGCCTTCGAGAAGAGGAAACGAATGAGTGCTCGTTGTTCCCCTTTGATGCAAACTTCTAATAGAGATGGCGTCACCAACCTCTAAGTTACGGTTGTTATTTAACTCAGTAAGCAGTTGGTAGTTTGCGTTAGGGTCATTTATGTGCGTGTCTCTTCCCTGTTTTTCTTAGTTTATCTGCAATATCATGCGAAGAAAATATCGAATGAAACAGCTCACTATCCGTTTTCTTAATTGAGTTACTCGCTACAAAAGTAACTGAATATCGAGATATACGAGAATTAATGCCATTTAAAAGTAAATTCGGTTGGTTTGAAACGAAACGCTTGACAACATTATATGTAGTATATCCAAGGTGAAAGGCGGTGAATCTTTAGCAGTATCTCCAAAAAAGTATATAAATATATATCTTAGAGCTTCGCCACCGATGTCATATTTTTTTTTTACTCACTATGCATAATTATGACAGCTCCGGGCGAAATCACTGTGTGCGTTAAGTACGATTGCTGTATTCGCGGTAATCCAGCTTCAACCAGTACAGCGACTGATGATTCGTCGATGTCTCGTCCCCTGTCGATCTGCAAGGATGACAGATTCATGCAAGACCTCACTTTGGAATGGATAAATGCAGTAAAAAAACTGTGAAACGCCACAAGTTCACTCTGATTTACATATGAAACAACCGTAATGATTATTGAGGTAACCTTAGTCAACAGAAGTAATTTTGTAACAGTTTTCTTGCATTTAAGGAAAGCTTTTCTCTTCGAATAGTGCAGAAATCTGTGAAGCTGCTGTCACACTCATCCTTGCGCTAGTACCCACATCATTCATTAGTAGATTACAGTAACAATAACAATGACACTGTTATCACAATATTCTCACTGGTTATACAGACAATAAATTTAAATATTCTGAATAAGTGCAGTATACATGTACTATTACAAACGGTTAGTGTTGCTGTAAGTAAACCTTGGAGAGGTAGCTCGTATCGCGGCTGATTGTCTTCCGACGTACAAAAGAGAAATCGTGAGTTTTTGAAAACTTCAACTCAATTTATCGGTAGCCATCCTAATTATGTAAAATTTATTAAAAGCTGATCAAAATATACGGAAACTGAGAAGCAAGATTTTGAAGGCAAACCTAACACAGTGTTATGTGGAAGAGTGCGAACAGTGAAGCTGGGAAGCGGACACAGGAGAGGCTCCACCCATCATTATTTATAGTTTAATTATTTTTCGTTAATTTCTGCCCTTCGTGCTGTTCAGTTATGAGCCTCGAGTAATTCGACGATATAGCTATTTCAGATAAGGGCACGTGGACACTTACCAACGGCAACAAACGGCTGAGGAATGCGGCACGAGGCTAAAAAGTGTCCATGCAGCGCTGTTAAATTATCCAACTAGTTAGCACAAGGAAACTGGTTCTTTTTACTTGTTTATTTTATTATTTGTCAAATATAAAGGCAATGATACACATACGAACGCAGCAGAGGCTTGTCAATGTAAGATTCCTGCCTCCAATGCACAGGACCTGCAAATCAGGCCAGCACTTTCCCAGCATCTGGCAGACTCTGTGACCAGCATAGCCTTGCTTCTTTCTGCACACACAAAGTAGTGGCCAATGAACAGTGTAGCTGTTTAAGCCAAGCATAAGTGCGTCATCTGCGAAGAAAAAGTGTCATCATTATAAACCGGCACTCTACTTCTTCATTCTCCTTCTGTACGCTTGCAAAACACGTACGCCGATATATCGGGAGCGCAATTCTAATAACCCTGGTGCATGAGCGAGAGAAAGAGAGGGAGGAAGAAAGTGATAAAAAGATAAACAGAAAAAGTTCTGGCACAAGAATTCTGTGGGATGCGAACTAGCATACCCAAGATCCGAAGGCTGCCATTGTAACCACTCTCCTATCCAGGCATGTTATTAGAGTACATACAACATAACCTTTGTATTGTATAGTTTAGTATAGTATAACTTAGTGGTGGAAAAGGGAAGTGTGGGTGAGGAGGAGGGAAAGAATCAGTGAAGAAAATAAAGCGTATGCACTAAAGAAAGAGAAATAAAGAAAGGGAAAGAGGTATAAAGAGCGAGTAACAGTGGAAAATAGAGAAAGAAAGGAATAAAAACCATCGAAAATAGAAAAGAAATACAGAAGTAGAACAAAAGAACTGAAAAAATTGGACCATTTTTCTGAAGGGAACCCTGATAAGATGCAAAGCAGCAGCCCCGCGCACGGGTGGCATCACGGGTTGAACGACGCTAAGAAGTGTGCTGAGGTGAGCGTTGGAAGATTCGTTTGAAGCGATGGCTGGCATTGGTCTTGTAATTGACACGTACAGACATGTTTCGACGCGTAGATTAGGCGCGTCAGGTTTATTGCGCGTGAACCAACGAGTTGGCGGTGTAGTGAGCGGCGGTGTCCCGAGAGATGTTGCGGGTGAACTGACGAGGCGGCAGCTGCGGGCGAGTTTATTGCGTGTGAACCGACGAGTTGGCGGTGTAGTGAGCGGCGGTGTCCCGACAGGTGTTGCGGGTGAACTAATGAGGTTGCAGCTGCGGTCGCCACGGCAAGCACGCGGCAGGTGAGAAAGAGTGACGTTTGCGCGTCCTGCGAGGGGAGCGTCACGTCAACGCGCAACAGCGGTGTCACCTACTTGACACCGCGCCAACACCAACGGCACGCGGCGCGTTCGTACGGAGGGACAGCATTACACAGGCTTGTCGAAGAGCTGTTTGCTTCTAAAAATGAATAGCAACAAGGAAAGTGGCCCAGCTCCGCTGTTTCATCAAGCTGGACACCAATAGTTCGGTGCTGTCTTAAGTTTTCTTTCTCTCTCTCCTTTGCGGAAAATACACGGAATTAACGTGTCAGACGATTGCTGAGACTGTAGGAGCTTAATGAGAATCATTTCTCATTTGTTCTGCTTATTGCACTAGCATGACAATACAGATGACGTTCAGGGCTCATATTTCGCATGCAGTGGAATCTTGTTATACAAGTTTTTTCGCCCAATATGTTTTCCTTCTTTTTGTGGGCCAACATCACTCGAAAATTGACCTCTCATGAGTTTAATGCGATCACTTTTCTGCTTTAAATTCAATAATAGGACCGCGAAAGTGGATTTTCACTGATTTATACAGAAAAAATTACGTTTGCTTTTCGGTATACTTGCTCAAATTGAGTTATATCAAGCAACAATCTGCTCGTTGCAGAACCGTTGAGGCTGCTGCAGTGTCAGCTTTGGTGCAAAACGATCCTTCCCAGGCACGGCCGCTACGTTCATTGAAGACGATGGAGTGCCAGGTGATACACAACACCATCTAGCAAAATTTTTCAGCAGTATTGTATATGAATGCAATGTTTCACGCAAAAAATATAAATTATATGAAAATTTATCTTTGATTCGTTTCCAAACCTCTTTCTTTGCTACGACTATTGCATAATACGTTTATTTATTTTGTTTTCACCGACTGCATTTAGGAAAAAATTAGTGGTGTCAAAAAAGCACATATTAGTTTATTCGTGCACAAAGTCTAATTGCGAGCGGTGGCGAAGTCCATGAATGCAGGTGTAAGGTATGGCGTCGAAGGCCAGGGGAGTGAGTCTTCTTGGTCGCAGAAGGGCGCGCTTCCCGAAAATCCGATTCTCGGTAGACGATAATCCCGGCACAAGCGTGCCCGTTCTGGCAAGAATACCACGGTCAGTCGCCACTTTTTACAACAAGCTAAGAGGTCCCCGGCCAGCGGATCGCCGGCCAGTGACGTGAGGACAGTGTATGGACACCCATCCATCAGGATCAGAGTCCGCGGGACGGCTGTCATGCTGGACAGCGTAGTCATCTCGCGGTAATGGCAGGAGGATGGATGGATGGATGGATGAATGGATATGGCTGTACCCTTTAGATCGGGCGGTGGCTAGCGCCACCAAGCCGTAATACCCAATGAACCAAATACTATATTTATTTTTTTTCCTTAAATAGTGAGTTTGAGGACTCGTACTTTGCAGTGAAGAGTTTAATTTTCACTCGTGCCTTGACTTTAGCCACCAATCAGATAACCTCCTTCTAGTTAGGTCTACCCACTTAAAGTTTATTTTGCCCTCCCGGTCCCTAAACCCCAGTGCTTTGAAAAACTCTGCGCCATCATCCTGAACTATAGGATGCAGCCCTTTACAGAACATTATCAAGTGTTCGGCAGTTTCTTCTTCCTCTCCACACGCACTGCATACTGTGTCTACCCCTTCGTATTTGGCCCGATATGTCTTGGTTCGCAGTACTCCCGTCCTGGCCTCAAACAGTTGAGAACTACCCCGAGTATTATCATAGGTCCTTTCCTTGGCAATTTCCTGCTTAAAAGTTCGATAGATCTCTAGTGCGGACTTCTTAATCATGCCCATTCTCCACATGTCAGTCTCCATTTCCTTCACTTTCTTCTTAACCGATAGTTATTTTTGGTTTGGCCATCTGCTGTTTTCTAAGTATTTACCAGTCAACTTTCTGGTTCGCTTCCTCCATTTTGTATTGACATTCTTCATGTACAAGTAGCTGAAAACCTTCCTAGCCCAACGCTCTTCCCCGATTTCTCTCAATCACTTCTCAAATTTTATCTTGCTGCTACCTTCCCTGCCCTCAAATGATGTCCATCCCATATCACCTTTACTCCCAGATTTGGTGTATTCACGTGAGCTCCTAAAATAAGCCTACCTATTCCACGTTGCTTAATTTCTAATCTTGCTTGAACTTCTGATCTCATGCACAAGACCGCATTGCCGAACGTCAGCCCAGGAACCATGACCCCTTTCCATATTCTTCTCACAACATCATACCTATTGTAATTCCACAGTGCCCTATTTTTCATGACTGCTGCATTCCTGTTACCTTTCGTCGTCACGTATATATCGTTTTCCCTCAGGTACTCGGTCCCATTGCTTATCCATACGCCCAGATATTTGTATTTATCTGTTATCTTTAGCGTGACCTCCTGTATTCTAAGCTCACTACCTTTGTTGTCATTAAAAATCATGACTGCTGATTTTTTCTTACTGAATCTAAAATCTAACCTATCTCCCTCATTTCCGCAGATGTCCATCAATCTCTGCAAATATTCCTTTTTGTTGGCCATTAGCACTATATCATCTGCGTACATTAATGCTGGTAGTGCCTGATCAATAAGTTTTCCTTGTTTGACTAAAGAGAGGTTGAAGCCCAGTCCACTTCCCTCTAATTTTGCCTCTAATCTTTGTAGGTACATCATGAATAATAAGGGTGACAGGGGGCACCCCTGCCTAAGCCCCCGTTTTACCTCTGCAGGCTTGGATACCTGTTTTTCCCACTTTATAACTACCTTGTTACCTTTATAGATACCTTTTAAATTCAAACAGTAGAGAACTACCCGGAGTATTATCATAGATCCCTTCCTTGGCAATTTCCTGCTTAAGAGTTTGATAGATCTCTAGTGTGGACTTCTTAATCATGCCAATTCTCCACATATGCGTCTCAGCTTCCTTCACTTTCTTCTTAACCGATAATTCTTTTTGGTTTGGTCCCTTGTTGTTTTCCAAGTATTTACCAGTCAATTTTTGGGTTCACTTTCTCCATTTTGTATCGACATTCTTCATGTACAAGTAGCCCAACGCTCCTCCCCCATTTCTCTCAATCACTTCTGAAATTTTATCTTGCTGCTATCTTCCCTGCCCTCAAACGATGTCCATCCCATATCACCTTGTACTCCTTTACTTGGTGTATTCCCGTGAGCTCCCAAGGCAAGCCTACCTATTCCACGTTTCTTAATTTCTAATCTTGCTTGAACTTCTGATCTCATGCAGAAGACCGCATTGCCGAACGTCAGACCATGAATCATGACCGCTTTCCATATTCCTCTCACAACATCATACCTTTTGTGATTCCACAGTGTTTTGTTTTTCATCACTGGTGCATTCCTGTCACCTTTAGTCCTCACATATATTTCATGTTTTCTTAGGTACTCGGTCTCATTGCTTATACATACACCCAGATATTTGTATTTATCTGTCATCTCTAGTGCAACCTCCTGTATTCTAAGCTCAGTACCTTCATTATCATTTAAAATATTGACTGCTGATTTTTCTTCACTGAATTTGAAATCTAACCTATCTCCCTCATTACCGCAGATGTCCATCAATCTCTGCAAATCTTCCTTGTTGTCGGTTATTAGCACTATATCATCTGCGTACATCAATGCTGGTATTGCCTGGCATGAAAAGTAGCAGCAGCACCACCTGGCAGCATCCGCGTGAAAAATGACATTTGAGCCCGGTCGGTCGCACCACTCGAGCATATTCTAATTCACTATAGTTCTGGCCTTGCAGTAACCGTTAGCCCAGCCTATAAGAATGAAATAATCAAAAAGCAAAGAATTGGGTGAAATACACTTCACAAGTACTCACAGTTTTGGCTTTCCACTATGGCTTTCCAACAGCTATATCTTACCACTACTCACCTGTATAAGACTCGGAATAGCGAATCTTATGCCACATGCAGCTCAACGTTTCAAGAACAATTGAAGAGTGAGCAAAAGATTGCATAAGTCAAGACTAGTCCAGAATGGGTTGGAGTCTACAGATGTCCTTTATTAAAAAGCACCATCAGATGCAAGCATGGAAGAAATGAAGGATGGCATAGACAGCTTTAAAAGAAAATGGTGGCAACAGCAGCTACTTGGAGCGCCGAGTGGGCTCAGATGCTATGGGTGGAGGTGGTGGTCCCCTGCGGTCAAGATCTTCAACATATGCCATTAAGAGCTTGCGCCGCTCATCAGGTATGCAGCCGAGCACAAGGTATCGTTTGTCTTTCTGTAAAGCACACAAAGAAACCAATTAGCACCTATTTTTTCTTTTCATATGAGTGTCTCAATTCTTATATGAAGCTTAAAAAAAAGAATGGCTACCAAAGAATAGAAAATGCGGCTGAGAACAGGAGAAGGAAGATTAAATGGTGAAATTAATGAATTTACAAGCACAAATGGAATCTGCTCCCGCAGGTCAGGATAAGTTAGAGATGTGAAGGAGGCCTTTACCCTGCAGAGCACAGAGAATAGGCGAATGATGATAAACCAAATTTTACCTTTATTTAATTTTATCGGACAAACTCACTATATCTGCTCTCATTAGACAAATGGTTTGGCTGTTTTAAATGTACGCAACAAACTGACCTTTACATATACCAACAACCTTTGCAAAATCACAATCCTAGTTAAAAAAAACAATTGCCTATACCTTTTCAATAGAGAATAGTGATTACTTTTTTCGCAAAACATTTTGAAGCTATGCAGATATTAAAGAGCAATGTTTTAAATGGTGACATGATACATCAGGTACATACCTCAATGACCTTTTGAATATCTAACAAATGCTGCTCAGACTCCTCAATCTGCTTTTTGGACCTGCACAACAAAAATAACCATGAGCTCCAAGCTGCTATGAAGACACTGAAACTGTTACTAACTTGTAAGTTATTGTCTTGGTTTCTTTCAGCAGTTCACGAAAATGAGACTTGGCAGCAGTCATTTTATCCTTGAGGTACTCTTTGAACTCCTTTTCACACTTCCGTTCACTCGATGAAAACTTGGCATACCGTGGGTCCTCACGTATCACTTTTTTAACCTGCAAAGAAATTAAGATGAAAGAGCTTGTAAGAAGGCACTAGTTCCTTACAGTAGCTTTGAAAAACCTGTCGAAGGCAAGATGTAAATAAAGAGCTCCTGCTATGTATCTTACTTAGTACACCGAGCTGTGAATGTGGTACTTTATTGCGCATCACTTTACATGAAAACAACAGATCTAACCACTAGGTCTCATTCTGCCAGTACAGTCTACACTCATTATAACAAACCCACATAAAATTTGATCTCTGTGTTAAATTAATGAGGAAAACTTAGCTTTTTATGGACCACAACACAATGAACTATCAGCTACAATAGACAAAATGAGAGTAATTTTTCGTTGAAATTTGACACATAAAGCATACTTTTGCCGCGTTGACACGGCTGACAACTGACTTGACCATGCCGCCACGCTGGCTACATTGGTAGCTTCCGGTCAAGCCAAGCCTCGAGCCAAGCCAGTTTTATTTATTTATTTTTAATTTACAAATACTGTTGGCTGTCATGGCCGTAACAGGGTGTGCACAGTAAATTTTATCATACAACAAAAACAAGTACAACATTTAGTAATGAAGACATAACTAGAAAAATACATTTTTTTTCAAAACAAGAAAACGTATTTAAGAACGCTGTAGAAAGGCGTAACGTACATACAGACATTGCGATGGTATGTAATATGAAGTAATTACACGATGTATTTCTGAACAACATGGCAATGTATGTGTATCACTAACATTAGTCAATGTTACGATATATTTTTATGCACTCTTTAAAGCTTTCAATGCTCTTCGAATTCAGTAAAGATACTGGCATCCGATTTTCCACTGTTATTGTTCGTAGAAAAAAAACAAATAAGCGTACAAAATCAAGATTAGACACGACGTTGGTCACACCAATTGTTCAAATGTTGCAGTTGACTGAAATGCCGCACAGAGTGATAGCATCATTGTTCAAGGGTGCTTACCAGTCTCTTATCTCATCTTTCTTTTCAAGCTAAGTGTAACTAAGAAGCTTTTGTTTGTCTTTTGCACTAAATGTGTGTCGTTCATTACAGTAATATTGTTAGGCATTATGACAAAATCTTTAAAAGTAAGACATTCTGGTGCTCTAAGCAGGTGAGTTCTACTGTCAAATTAGAGTAATAATGTGAGAAGTGCCTCAGTGCTGCTCAGCTCAGAACTCTCATAGCAACTTCGGAGCATCCAGCGAGCCGTTGACACTGCGCAAAAGCAACAGCACTCAGCGCCGAATTTAAGGTGTGTTGCCATACTTGAAAATGTTTCTTCAAAAAAAAATCAAACTCAACCTTTTTTAATATTTTAAGAATGTACAGAAATTCTGAGTTGAGCTGCAGTAAAAATGAAGTTTCTGTCTAGTTCCGATAGAGAGTTGTGCTCATTTTTATAGGTACTGGTAGACCTCTGGGCAACCAAAACTGATATTTTGTGAAAAATCACAGGATACATGTAAATTAGTTCATGGTGTGAAGCATACTAAAGCCTAATAAATTTAAGCAATGGGAGCAATGGCAACTGCGATTAATTTTTATTCAATTGCGTCAATTGCCATGCAGGGGCACATGAGGTGTCACAGTGTTTACACTGCACCGGCATGTCGTACTGACATTTTGAAAGCTATTTTTTCGTCACTTCAGCATCCTAGGTTTCTGCCTTACAGAATATAACAAGATATGGCTAAGGTCTGAGTGAAAGAAAGGCAGAAGCTCAAAGTGTGGAAAATTGATGTGAACACAACCATAGACTTAATACTATACTGACTTTAGAGGAAAAGCTCCCCATAGAGCCCATGCATTTAAACTTATAACAACAGAGATGTTGCCATGAGAGAATGATTCTCTGATTTCGGGCGATGTCTCACTCCCACTCGCTACTGCATGCTACGTTCACACCAGGAATTTACCGTATTTACTGGTGTAATGAACGCATTTTGTTTTCTAAAAAAATCGGAGCAAAGTTGGGAGTGTATTTATTATGCAGGGCAATTTTTATAAAAACCTTTTCAAGATGAGCGAAAAATACCATCATAGGAAAAGAAAAGAAGTTTTGTTGCTTAGCTTTCCGGAATTGCCATTTGAGTACGCTGTTTCGAAATAGCTTTTTTGTTACCCTTGGCTTATCTTCGGTGGCTTATGGCGCTATTTTCTGCAAGCTGTCTCTGCGCTGCCCGCGCACACCGTAGAAGCGTTTTGCGGCTATCTTTTCTCACAACGATTTAAACACAACAGTGGTATCTGCTGTGATTTATGACGCACTTGCTATGACGCACTTTGCCAACTTCGTAGTAAACTCGCTCGACGACCGCGACGACACCATTGACATTGTAGCAAGTAACCCAAATTGCAGCAAGCTATCACTAAAGCATCAAAATAAACCGTCAATAACAAAATAAATGACAAAATACAGCCGCCGCCTCGCTACCCCTACGGGTGGATAACAAGCACGAAAAGCAAATTGCAACTAAAGTGAGAATCAGGGGTGCTACCATGTTGCGGAAATAGTTGCAATCTTTTCTGGGTGACGAGCGTTTTTTTTCTTCTTGTTTTCCAGAAACCTGCGGTGCAAGAATGACAAATGGGCCTTCACGATAGTCCATGGCGACCGCAAATCCTGTCATCGTTGCTCGAAAATCTCGTGCATGTGCCTGGGCCTTAAAGTTTTGTAATTGCAGGAAGCAACAGACAGTTGGCGCGGTCACTTTTGCTACCTTCACTCTCTGTGTGCTTGTCAGTTGCAATGCCTCTACACTCGCACTGTTTGTGAACGTGGCGTGCACATATAGAAAGAAAAACAATACGGCAGTGGGCAAGAGGGGAGCGAGCTGAGGCAGGTCGTCATAAAAATTTAAAAACGGAAGAAATCCAATGGGCAAGGAGGCGCAAAGTGTCAGCGGGACTGCAGAGGATGAATGCTGGGGGTGTGTTTATTATGCGAGTATGTTCATTATGCGAATAAATACAGTATCCTGCTTTACGATTTCTAGCTTCATCACAGTTCAAGACTGTCACATAAAGTTGAGTTGGCTATTGGGAACGAAATACCTGGACAACGAGAAACTACAATTCTCACAATGCGCAAGCAAGCGAGTGCAATTGGTCGCACAACCATGACCTCAAACGTTGATATTATACAAAGATAATGGCGCCATCTAGTGTGCAAGCCTGCAAACACACTTTTTCCCCGAGCAGTAAATTGCATAAATAGCTATTTATTTTTTTAAAATGTAGTCAATATAAACATCAAACAATTTCTGTCAGTTTATAACACGTGAACAGACTTGTTGATTATTTATATTTTGCAAAAATTTGTTTTTAAAGCACTATATTTTGCACTTCTGTAAATTACTGTAATGTCAAACAGGACAATGTACTAACATGGCGCTGCTCTTGTAGTTATAGCTTTATTGGCCCAGATTTTCTTCTATATTCCGTTATGTTAACTCTATGGGTGCAACCAAGTGTAAGCTCTGGGTAAACGACAAAACAGGCACAGGAGAGGTATTTACAAATGCGTCCTGAACAAAGGCAAGGCTGCTTATGCTGACATCTGTTTAGATGATAAATTTCATGGAATAAGCATGACGGGAAACCCATAAAGCTAATGAATGCTTCCATGGGATGCGTTGGCAGCGTGTGCTTAAAGATATTAATGTACGCCCGTGCACTGTTTTGTTTGTGGTACAGTCGACAACTGACTTCCTGGACCCTCAAGAAACAGCGAAAATGTCCAGAAAACTGAGCAGCCCAGAAAAACGATTGCAAGAGAAAACACTTTTTAATAGGTATTTTTGCTGACGGAGTGGGAAAAAGGCAAACATTTTTTTACATGGCATTTCACTTGCCTACGATGATGTTTGCCTTAATTTCAGTTCACGTAATGCTGTCGCTGTACACCAATGACGGTGTCAGTGGTTGCGTCATCACTGAGCATGTTGGCTGTATAAACACTGCCTCTTCTATTTCGGCGTCGGAGTTGTCAGAATCCTCCGTAACTTGACGAATGATTTTGTCATCGGTAAATTCTGCTCACAGCTCGAGGTTTTTTTCAGCGTCGGTGGAGCCCTTCGGCTGGGATCGAAACACCGGCAATGTCCGCAAGTGGAAGATCATCGCTCACGCTGTCCACTCCGGGCGAGATGGCCATCTTGGCAACCAGTATGAAGCTTGCGTGGCAAAAACAGTACCGAAGGGTCTTCTTTGCCTTTCTGTATCGAAGGGTCTGTGGCGTAACCCACTTCCACGATTCTGCAAGTGTGTCAATGGTAGACCATAGTTAAACAGCATAGCTTTTCCTGCTGTCGGAGCCCAGCCTGCACAGCACCATGAAGCTATGACTGGCAACGAATTAGCCCCTGCACTGGATTGCAGCATTTTTATTTTCGAGGGTACGGCAGCCACCAACGTTATTAGATCCTGTCAGTTGTAAAACTGCGCCTGGGAGCGGGGCGAAAATGTGGCTCTCTGCCGTCTTCTCTCATGAGGTGGCGCCACCGCTGCGATCAGCCCAGTTGCTATGAAAGTTTCGCAAAACAGTAGCGCGCCACCATATGAATGTCCCTTCTCTTTATCCCATTCACTTATCGTATTTACTCGATTCTACCACGCCCTCGATTGTTACACGCGCCTGGTTTCCACGACAAAAAAAACAAACAAAAACTAAGACATCGATTGCAACGCGCACCCATTTTTCTCGTTGACCCGCTTAATCACACCACTCGGGAAAACGACTCCTTTTGAGAGCGTCTTCCGTTTAAATATGAGGTACGGGGGAAGCTTTTGCCTATCTGACGTGCAACGGAGCACTGCTGTCACTCTAGTTTTACCGTGGCCCGATGTCAGCACACGAACTTGCTTCGCCCCCTTCTCCTCGACGGTTGTGGTGCCAGGCATGTCGAAGTAAAGAGGCGTCTGATCGGCATTCCCGATTTGCCCAAGCAGGTAACCGTTGTTGTGCCGCAAGTTTAGGAGGAACCTCTGAAGACTCTGACGCTTTTCTTCGTACTCCTCCAGCAACTTCCGGCATATGCCCGTTCGCCTTCGGAGGGAAAAGCCTGTCCTCTTCATAAAGTTAGTTAGCCAGCACCTGCTCGCTTTAAACTGGCTCTGCATTAGCTCTTTTTCTAAGGCTAACTGCATAGCCTGCACTTGGAGCAGTTCTGTCGTCACGGGCCGCTGTGCCGCTCACTGCTTAATCACATACTCGCCGAGCAGCTCTTAAATTTGTGGAAACCGACCCTGCTGTGGTCCACTGAAGCCTTTGCGTGAATCTTTGCTGTCGACAATATTCTGCTTTTGTTTCCGCCAGTCCAGCACGCACGTGTTGGGAACTCCGAACGACTGCGATGACTTTTCTTTTAAAAGCAGCATTGTGGTACAATCGTTGAGTTTTTGGAGTCGGCCCTACCATGCCGTCGATGCTAATGTACCACAAGATGACGAACTCCTCAGCACACGCACGAAGTGCCGCACATGGGAAACACATAGGCAGAAATGGTCGACGCACCATGCCGACGCACGTAGGGGGCGGCCATTTTGAAAGTGCCGATGGCGATAGAATGACCATATTCATTTTTTTTTCGTACTCGATTCTAACGCGCATGCGACTTATGAACTCGCTTAACCGGAAAAAAGGTGCGCGTTAGATTCAAGTATTTAAGGTATGTTTCACTGCTCTTCTTAGCATTATGTATATAAGAAATATCCTTCTTTGTGCACTCTGTAAAAAACAGCTAATGGGTGAATCAACAAGACACTAAGGCTTCTTGTGCAAGGTATATTATTTTATGCGCACGTAAAACGGCCCGGTGACAGAAAAATTCAAAAGTTTGTTTGGAAATATTCACAAAAGACGCGCTTTCGTGTTTGCTACAGTTACCTTGTGACTGTTTTCTAGATGAAATTTCGTATCCGCCGCGTAAAAATGCATACACATCACAATAAATAAATTCACTTCGTGCGTTAATGCGAGCATATGGCCAGCGCAGCCACCCAGTGGGAGGCAGTACCTCTCTAGATTATCTAAAACCTTCCAGAATATGTCTCCGCATTCTTTCTTTCTGTCTTTCACTCTTTCAGTCACTCTAGCGATGGTCGAAAGCTCGTCGAAGAGTGATGCAGGGTTTTATATGCAATCGCGTCGTCTGTGGAGCACACTCGTTCACCATGGTCATAATCAGTGGGCACTGCGTTTACATTTTCACCTTTATTTCGATTCTTGCTGCGCTTAACATCAAGGGCTGGCTGCACGATGGGAAGCCTGCACTTCATTGTGGGCTTTGATAAATATTTCAGGCAACTGGGAACAAAACATACAGCATCTTAGCGTCCCCTTATCACGTGGTATGATGACCACTTTATTCATTCATTTATTTATGTATTTATCTATTCATAATACCTCAAAGGTCTTGCACGGGACAATACATCAGGGACATGTGGTGACATTACACTTCATCATTAGCGCTGTGGATAAAATACCCAACGAGGTCTTCTGACTGAAAGTGCAAGTTACACACGCCACAAGAGCTGGTAAGTATTTTGTCGAGCCTCAGAATGGTGCACTACCATTTGAAGACATGAAAAAGTCTTCGGCGGCCTAAAAAGGTGAATCTTCTTGCTAGAAGATCACAATAAGTTGTAGCCACTTCTACAGCTGGCCACAAAACACCAGGAGCATAGCCAGGGGGGGCCTTTCCCAAAATAAAGGAGATTCTGCCTTACCCCCCCCCCCTCACATGGAAAAATTTCTGGCTACACGCACCGAGGCATATTAGACGCAAAGAATCTTAGAGCGGGGTTACATCTGATGCTCGGCGTGACCAACCCTACTGCCCATGAGCAACAGCTGGCCCAAGCACTGGCAGAACGCGCTACCGCGTCCGGCCTGTGTAAGGGGCTAGGGAAGGCCCTGTGGCCTGACCTAAAACCTCACCCCCTAACACCCTCTCAGCAAACAAGTGAAGGCGTTAGGGAATAAGATTCTGGAGACACAGGATGAAGCAACGCCAAGTCAGAACGCACTGAACTGTCTAGCCTATTCGAACCTGTGTAAGTAGCTGTGTGTAAGAGGCTGTGGCCCCTCTCCCTTACGCTCTAGGTCTCAGCATTTGATGCCTGGCGAGATTGCGGAGAAGCGGAAGGCTCAACGCGCCAAAGCGCAACCTAAACATCGGCAAGCGGACCCCGAGCTCCGGTCTAAGGAAACACTCCGCAAACAGCAACATCAGCGGAAAACTGCTACGAATGAAACACGAGCTCGACATGCCAAAACACAACAGCAGCGTCAGCAAGCAAACCCCGTGGTACGCAACACCGACGTTGAAGCCAAGCAACACCGTCAAGCCCACGCGTTGTCTGTCCACAGCCGACGCGAGTCCAATGGCCATGCAGGATGCCTCGCTAGACAACTTTAACACCGGGGCTTCAATGGTGCCAATGCCAATAAATAACACCGAATACGGCGGTAACATATAACGAAAACACTCAGTCAAACCGATGCAAATGTGGCGTACACCACCGGAGCTGCTTCGCATCGCCTCATGGTCCCTTTTAGCGGGTGTTGGTGGTTTTTTTATCACAAAGTCCGCCGCATTGTCCTGGCGCATAGATAACTAATGTGAGAAAAAAAGTGTGTGCTTCGGCACCGCTCCACGGGCGTGACAAAAAGGCTTCAGACGCCGCGGCGGAGTTCGAACACTTAAAGTATTTAGCAACATTGGCAGCCGCGACGTGGTGGGTTCGAGGGTTGGAAAACAACCAAAATGACTGTGTCGATAGAGACTTCAAGTCTACGGTTAGTGGAAAAAGTCCGGAAATTCGCATGGTGAAAGCTATATATGTCCGGAATTTCGGACATCCGAGAAATCGGGCGTTGACTGTATAGGATTGTATATGAGAGTCAATTTTACTTGTTACAACGAGGCTTAAAATGAATGGTTCTCAATAGAGATTGATTGATCGATATGTGGGGTTTAACGTCCCAAAACCACCATATGATTATGACAGACGCAGTAGTGGAGGGCTCCGGAAATTTCGACCACCTGGGGTTCTTTAACGTGCACCCAAATCTGAGCACACGGGCCTACAACATTTCCGCCTCCATCGAAACTGCAGCCGCCGCAGCCGGGATGCTCTCAATAGAGATTTCAAGGAATTTGATTTACTTCGTTATATCCATTATTTTCTTATTTCCCGTTACGTTATAACGAGGTTTGAGTGTAGCTGCTGCAGCTGGAAACACAGCCATCCACATGAGAAAGAGTTGGCAAAAGTAAATTAAAGACTATTTTTTTCGAAGTGATCTACCAGCTGGTGTGCTAAATTTGGTGTAAATAAGTGCATTGTTTTTTATTATTTTGCTTTTTTTTGCCTTCCAACGGCCGTTTTTCTCTGCGCCTGCAATGATATTTGTTGGTGAGTAGATTCTCTCTTGCTGGCTAATTGTCGGTAGAAATGCATATTGGCTATGATGAACTAATGGTTAAAACAAAGTAGTTAGGACTCCCCCTTCAACTTCGTTATAACGAGGCTTGACTGTAGCAACCTCCGATGGCTGCCACCAAATGCTTCAGTAAAAATGAAGCTGCGCGGAAAGTATGAATGAACAATTCCATACATTTTTTATCGGGCTTAACCAAGACCCACCTGTTTCCAAGTGGAGCTGAGCGTGATGCTTGGCGTTTCATCAAGCAGATCTCGACACTTGTCCTTTTTTGGCGCTGCAGCTGTTCCAGGTGCTCAGCAAACAGCTTGTCACGTTCTTCCCGCTCTAGTGATTCCACTAGATCCCAATGGTGGTCTTTACGCAAAGTGCATTTAGCCTCACGCCATGAGGAATCTAGATTTCGGACCTGCAAAAATAATGCGTGCCTGTACTTTTCCAGCAGGACCACACAATATTGTAACAATGAACCTGCACTGTGGATCGGTGATGAGAATAGCAGTAATGACAATTATGTTGTGATAAACTTGCTAATAATTTGTGTATTCATCTACCAGATTGACTGGGTAAACTAGAGTGTATAAAATATCCTAGACAATAATCTGCTGCTCATATACACAGCAGATGAGGCATTCATTTCCCAAACTATAGATGGTTTTCAAGACTATAGACGTGGAAACATGCTGCGCGCCAGCCATTTTGTACATCTTCATGTGCCTGAACATGCCCTTTTTACACCACGCACTGCCAATAGCTGTTGCTGCATGACTGGAGTGGACAATTAACATGAAGTGACTCAAACAAAAATCACTCCTCTACGTGTTATTGCCACTTCTCCATCAAGAAAAACTAGCTTCCAGAATATTGACGCTGTACTTAACTTCCAACAATGGAGGTACATGCGGTGCCACAGAGGCTCAATATAATGACAAAAGATACATCACTGAAATACAAAGAGAAGGTAGCAATATGGAAAAGCTCTTGGTGTGTTTAGTGCCAGACCCAGAATATTTTGGGCCATAAATACTGCTTAACAATATCTCCAAAGGTTGTACAAGGACCAAATTGATTTGTCATCAAATGCAGGTCATGTCATGACTGGGGAATACATAATCAAGATTCCACTGTACTGTATTATGGCGCTCAGATGTGCTCAAGAAATATCTTTTGAGCTTAGGGATTACTTGTACATTAATCTAAATTTTTTTTCAACTGGATTCACTTGGGCTCAAGCTCAACAAAATATTACTCATTCGATTTCACTCAGACTCAGTGACACAGCTCGAACCGAGTCTGAGTGAGTCAGACTCACCAGGGCATTAACTTCTTCGATTGTGGTGTCATTGCTTTTTACCGCTGATATCTCACGTAATTGATTCTCTACATGGCGCCTCTTATGACTTTATTATCCTTGGCAGAACTTATCAGTACTTGCAATTTAGTTGGGAAATGTTCATGAGGGAACATGAGATGTTTTTATTAATAATTCATTGTGAAAGAGTTGGAGAGTTCATAGTTCACACTTCTCATGAATTGCACCAAACGAACGCTAGTGCGCAATTAGACGTGAGCGAGTAGACATGAGCATCAACAAGAGCCGACATAAGACTAACAATATTGCCTAAAATGAGAAGACAGGAGAGTATAGGTCGGGGAAAAAAGGGGGATCTCACTAAGACTCACTCAAGAAATGCATAAATCTTGCGCGCTCGGGGCTCCCTTAGACTCTAGTAAAACTTTCCCAGCTAGACTCACTCAGACTAAGACTCCCGAGCTAGTATGCTCGGCTATGCTATCCTGGAGTTGCACTGTTACGTCCTTGTGGCTACGCAAGTATTATAGACATTTCCTCACCAAGTCAGTGAGCAAGGCGATGAAATGCTGAACAGCCTCATCATGCTTATGTTGCTCGCGTGGACAATGTCGAAAGTTGCTTCCCAAGTAGAGAAGCTACTTTCGTAAGAAGAAGAAGAGCGCACTACGCCATTTGCGGTCACTGTGAACAAGGCTCCCGTGTGGGGAGCCGAAAGGTCTTTTTAAGTTTTGTGTATTTCACCTTGGTCGGCGTTTTTGTAATTTCGCACTGACGCAGCTAACTTCACATCCTGGAGGAAAAGCACGTCGCACTTTCATTCAGGGGCATGAATATTATTTTGGGGCTCTTCTCTCCTGTGAAGAGCTAAAATATTTCCATTCATTTCGAATCTCATGAAGCCAGTTATTTTATAGGAGCACTCCCTATTTTAGTAGATTCGCACTCAGCTCAGCATGCCCTTGGCTCAGCAATTCATACTCGGCTCTGCATGCCCTCCGCACGCGTGCGGAAGCGCGAAAACGGCTGTTATTTGCGCGGAACGAATCACGAAATATGAAGTTCATGAGGCCACGCAAACCCGCCGGCGCAACAAAACGATTTTTTTTTACCACGGCCGTTGATTCTTTGAACACTGCCGCGCGCACCGATTCAGGCAGCCATGCACTCTTTCAAAGTTTTCTACGTGGGAGTTTCGCGGACCTCTCAAGCAAGCTACCCAACTTGCCTCCTTCCCGTATGTTTTGGTTTTCAAGGTCGCTCTCCCGCCACATCTTCCCCTGTCTTTATCGCAACTCCTTGTCCTTCTCTCACAAGTCTGCTTTCCCCTCAGTGCATACCCACTATATGCTTCTACATGCGGCGCTCTCATTGTGAGGAGAATGAACTAAAAGGGTAGCTTTCCCAGAAGCGTAACTATTATTTACACCAGCTTTTTGTAGAGTTACACGAGATGTGATCCAAGAGAGTTTAGCTGACAGCCTCACTTCAGTAACGTTACAATTTCTTGCTATTGCATTCATTTCTTAACCCCCATGCGGAAACCAACTTTATCTGTTATGAACAGCAGCCCCCTTTTCCTTTTTAAGTGAATCTGCGAGCGTCAACCGCGAGTCCATAAGTGCCGTATAGTGGAACGCAGTAGTGAAATGAATGAAAATACACAGGTGCACTCGATAAGCAGTCTCGCATCATTTCTAGGCTGTTCTGGCAAAAAGGACACCAACCCCCTTGTTTTGAGTACTGTTACAGTCATCCTTCTTTGCTTTTTTAAATGCTGGCATGTAGTTAAAAACAGTATCACTGCAAGGTCGAAGCAATCAATGTGATAGCAACAAACTGTAATGTTACACGAAGTAAACCTGGCAGCTATTTTGAAACCGATATCGCGTAACTCTACAAAACTCTGGAATAAGAAAATACAGCACAGTGAGGGAGAGATGCTCTTTCTCGATTGCCTCTCCGCGTTGACAGAGCAGCACATTGAAGGCTTTAGGAGCCATTCGAGCTGACAATTGCCAAAACAGCGTGGGCACCAGCGATCGCGAGTGCACCTTTAGAATCAAGGTTCACAGCTGCTGCTTGCGCGATCACAGCCTTGATGAAACGAAACTGTAACCATTTCGATGAAACCGGAAACAAGATGTTTCAGCCACATTTTTCGGGTATGGGTCTTTATGGTTGTCGCACCTTGAGACTGAATTCGAGCGCCGAGGTGTAACAGGGATGGTTCGGTGCAGGCAAAACAAGTTTGGTACACATTGGCGCAAATAGAGCAGCTGTTCTACCCATGCATCTAGAGCAATTGTAGCATCGCCTTAAGACTTTGTAATGCCCTAACCACAGCATTAATTGATTGATATGTGGGGTTCAACGTCCCAAAACCACCATATGATTATGAGAGGCGCTGTAATGGAGGCCTCCGGAAATTTCGACCACCTGGGGTTCTTTAACGTGCACCCAAATCTGAGCACACAGGCTTACAACATTTCCGCCTCTATCGGAAATGCAGCCGCCGCTGCCGGGATTTGATCCCGCGACCAGCGAATCAGCAGCCGAGTACAGTAGCCACTAGACCCTCGTGGCGGGACCGTAACCACAGCATTACGCAGAAGTTTCCCATTCAAAAAAAAGCCCTGTGTCCCCCTTAAGACATTGCAAGGGTACTTGTTCTTTACTGCAAGCACAAAAAGAAAAGATCATAAAAGCAGCCTTGCTGCAGCCTACCCAAGTGAAAAACTTAATAAGCTTTCAATGCTGCTGGCATAGCATTTTATTTGTTTAAGCCTGGCCAAGTGCTGAAGCAACTATGCAGTGAATATGATCAAGAAATTACTCACCGGTGTCGGCAGTTTAGACACATACTCCTTGAACCACTCTTCACGCTGGGTGCTGCTTTCCACTGCTCGGTATCGAGCATCTTCAGCCACATTCTTCTTAACATCACCCCATCGGGAGTGTTTGTCCAATGTTTTCTGCTCTTTAAGCAGCTCAAGAAAATCTTTTTTCATCTACATGAAGAAAAGAAAAAAGTACAAAGATAAGCAGTGAAATCAAAATGGCGATTAAAAGGAAAGTGGTTCGTAAATATTAGGCCTTCTTAGGCACAGCTTACACCTATCTAGACACACAGGTACTATACAAGAGGATAATCACAAAGAAAATATATATTTTTTTAATCGAGTTGCGAATTGATGTAAAGTAATCTGAAAAACAAAAAAGTTATAGAACACTATATAACTTGCTCCTAATGTCTGCACTGGAATATTAACCCTTTGCAATCGACAGCCGACAAGCACCAATAAAATTTTGCATTTATTCACATAAAGCTACAGGTCAGCATAAAAAGAGAATGCAGAAATCCCAGCTTGGACGAACATAAATAGACAAATGTGGCTAGTGCACAAACTTTGCATATTGAATTTTCAAGACAAAAAATTTTCTGGATGGTTGCAAAATGCCATGCTCTAAATGCATTCAACAGCTGCTTTGATTCTCTTCAAGATCATGACAAAAAAAAGATAAAGCAGAAAACCACATGGGTGCTGATGCCCCGTTTTCATAAAACTGCTCATGTTCCTTTGTTTTGGTCATTCTAAACAATGTTTAAACATGGAAAGCTTATAGGCCACTGTGCCACCGTCAATGCAAGGCCTCTGTGCTATTCAGCATTTTAAAGTTCCTATTCTAGTGCATGAAATCTTGAGTTACAGCACATAAGAATGCTACCCAGTGAACTGATGGCAATACATTAAAATTAAATGCATTCGCTTGTGAACAAGAAATATGTATACAAATACCTGCTGGTTACAGGTTGAAACAATGCCTAAGGAGTGCCAATTCATGACATGATGCTAGTATATTTAAGCCTTATGTGATAGCTCCCACATTTCTGCTTGTACAAGTACTTTCGTGCTATTGTAGCAAATAGCAATATCTTGCGTTCAAATTAACATTATATTTGGGCTTCCGTCAGTGCCA
Source organism: Rhipicephalus annulatus (assembly GCA_013436015.1). Taxonomy (NCBI): domain Eukaryota; kingdom Metazoa; phylum Arthropoda; class Arachnida; order Ixodida; family Ixodidae; genus Rhipicephalus; species Rhipicephalus annulatus. The sequence continues at coordinate 41,395 of WOVY01009444.1, forward strand.
TACTTTGTTGCATGGGCATAATTGCAATAACTGGATTTGTAGAGCGCAGGGGTCTTTCTCAGCAAAAGGTGCACCATTGCAGTTGTCGCCAGAGCACCAACTTTTTTTCACCAAAAACTAAAAAATTCCAATACACAAAGTTCTAGGCCTTTGCAATGTGCTGCTGTAATGAATACAGGTGCCATAAAAGGGGGTTTCGGTCTCATGAAGACATCATCGACATACAAAAGCCACTGCTCAGAATTCAAAGTTTAGGAAGCATTGCCAAAATCTTGAAAAATAAATTTTAGAAAAGCCATTTACGAAACTACAATAAATGCTGCCATTACTTGTTAGGAGTGACTAACAGCGTGTGGCTTCTTCGACACCACCCCCTTACATTATAATAATTGCCTACTGTGTTTTGAGACACTGCAAGGACTTGAGTGCATAATAGTAATAATAATACTAACTTAACTAATACTACCACTAATAATATTATCTAAGCTTTCACATTTAAAAATCATGATATGATTGAGAGGGCTAAAAAAAATTTGACCACCTGGTGTTTTTCTAACGTGCACAGAACATGGGCCTTAAACATTTCGCCTTCATCACAATGCGACCACCACAGCCGGAACCAAACCTGGGACCCTCGGTCGCAGATACAGCAGCCATGCTCCATAACTACTGTTTCGATACACGCACTGTCAACTGAGAGGCCATTGAAAAGCTTCTATGATATGCTTACCATCTGTGCTATTTTGTCAAGCCATATACACTCAAACCTCGACACAACGAACCTGGATATAATGAAATATTGGTTACAATAAAATAAATGAAGAACAGTCTTGTAATATATATATAGTGTTAGGAATACACGCTTAAAACACCTCGCCGCGGTGGTATAGTGGCTAAGGTGCTCGGCTGCTGACCTGCAGGTCGCGGGATCGAATCCTGGCTGCGGCGGCTGCATTTCCCATGGAGACGGAAATGTTGTAGGTCCGTGTGCTCAGATTTGGGTGCACGTTTAAGAACCCCAGGTGGTCAAAATTTCCGGATCCCTCCACTACGGCGTCTCTCACAATCATATGAAGGTTTCGGGACATTAAACCCCACATATCAATGAATCAATCACCTTTATAAGGAACTTTCAAATATAACGCACTTATGTTTGTGTGAGATACAACTTTGTTTTAATGAGGTTTGAGTGTACACTACTTCAAGAATTTAGCCTAGGTGAAATAAATTCCACTGTAGTTTAGGTTTAATGCATTGCGTTTCATGCTTCCCCTTTTACCTTTCAAGTGCAAATGCCAACGTCACAACTCTAAAACCTATGTGTAAACAAGTGGTTGAATTCAAACTGTCCTGATGTGAATTGAAATTATACAAGCAGAACATCTACAAATGAGCATAATAAATTAAGTATCGGTGTCCTTTCTATACTAATCATTTGTTGAGAGCCCAATAGTGGCCCCTACTTGTTGTAAACTTGCATGTTTAGCCAGAGAAATAGTTACTTGGTTTGTAAATAAATTTTATTAGTCAGAAAGCAAGCTGCTGAACTTTGTATACAAACTGCACAAGTGAGACTGTCAGACCATAATCAACAAACTTAGCAATCTACATGACCGCTCTTTCTCATTCACTGGGCACATTCCCATGCGCTGTGTTATCAATCATAACAGGAAAAACACGCTATCAAGTCTTTTTACAAAAAACATATAAATACATAACATTAAAAAACTATACCCAGTACTATCATAAGTTCCACTGTTGCTGCTGCTGCTGCTACACACTTCGATACTAGCGTAATACAAAATGAAACAACTATACAAAGACAAGTCGCAAGCACAGCAGCACAAATTCCAGAGTGTGCAATGGGGCTGCTGCTTATAGAGCATGATATCAATGTTGTCACAGTGGTCCCTATTAGAGATGTACAGATGTCCGCAATGTGCCTCACACTTACAATCTGAAGAAAGTAAGTCGAAACACCAAAGAGGAGCAGGCTCCTCAGCAGAAGCAATAGTCTAAGGCTTCAACATTGATTGGCTAGTGAATAAAGTGTACATAGATATGAGCTTTGTAAATACAGTTATACGTAGCATTCCAATTGAATAATTCCAAAAAACAACACCCAAAATAGCTTTCAACTTAATAGATGCTGCTAACATACACGATGCACACTTACCATATTTCTGCATGAACTAGCAACTACTTTATCAGCAGCATGCTTCCACAATGACACAAGTATTCTTTGTAATGCAACCATAAATCTGCACACTGCTGACATTACTTACATAGACCAAGAGAGCAGGATGAGAAAAGCCGAAACAACTGATGAAGAGGACTTGAGTGACTGCCAACACCACCGAGAAGCAGGACCAGTTTTTCTTACCATGCCTCGGGTTCATCTTGCACCTAATCAAACAAATTGCATTAGCCAGGTCCCATCATAGGTTGGGCAGGCTAAGTCCCCCAATGTTTCGCAGTAACAAATACATTATTTTAAATAAAAATATTAACAGACCCAATAGCCACTACACAGAGGTGTAGTGACCCCTATTGGACAGAAATGTGCAAAAATGTTGAAAACAGAGGTTTGCAAATGCTTGAATTTTAAATAACCGACCAGTAAAATACCTTAACTCAGTTTTAGTACACCCAATACTCCAGTTCACAAAATATTCAAGCGTAGTCAACCATGTCCCACAACAGTAGGTCTCTAAAGTTACAGCACCACAATATTGTTGACTTGCAGCACATTGACCTTTGACATTAAAACCAGCAAGACTCGGAGCCGCCAGAGAGTGCAGGGTTTCTAGTGGAATACCTGTCACATAATCTGCTAGCCAGTAGCGAGCAAAAAGGTGACTCCGTGGAAATGAATCATTACCACATATAGCTGTTACTGACATGTATCCCAAGCAGATATGCTGAAGTTTTAGGCTCAAATATGAATGTGGTTAGAGTAAAGAACACTATACCAAACACCACTGCGTGCGTAGTAAAGCGTATCAACCTTGATAATAACACAGGCCTTATGCTTCAATTTTCTCTTCCTACATCATAAAACTGAGCTAGGTGACATGCTAATGCTTAAAATTTATCTGTAACTTCAAAGTAGATTAGCTTTGATCCTTTTTAATTATTTTATCTACAAGCTACATACATTAGGCTGGCACAAAAGTTTTCGATTACTTGGTAAAAAGCCTTGCAAGAGAAATAAATAAAGATTTTTTTAAAATTTGAATTATGAGTTTGCAGTGCATATTTGTGACCAAAAAAGTAAGTTATCCAGGGGTTGTGCAAAGTGGAATCTGGAGATTTTTCTCATTGTGTTGCTTACAAGCACTTGACATGGCATAAATTACTGAGAATTTTTGACTCTCAAACGTGCCAAATGATTTTTGCTAATGAACTCTGGGTGCTCATGGGTGCAATGTGGAAATTGGCTCAGGAAAGGGGCTCTTTTTTTCAGCGCACAGTCATGTAGCTTGGATGCAAAGATTTGGCATTGAAGCCCTCACAAAGCATTTGCGAATTTTCGGTTCTCTGTCAAAGTTGCTTGAAAATATTTTTCCCCTGCTGTACTTTGTGTGCATGTACTGTTGATCATAGATGTACAATGAAAACTTACACAATGCTCTTCCTAGTATTAACGTCATTTTCGATGAATATTTTTGCAGGACTTATATCCGAGACATCCAGCGTAAAATCAGGTGATTAATCCTCTCCCTACCTAGTTGCTCGGAGGAAAACGATACAAAATATTTAAGTTAGCTATTTGATTGTACATGTTTTGAAACCACTCAGAAAAACCATTTAAAAGTGGTTTGTTCACAAGACACAAGTAGAAAAGGACTTGCTTTGCTGTAGTGCACCAGCGAACATGCCGTAGTCTCCCTGGTCATCAGCAAACAAAAAATCACGTTGAAATTAAAAATAAAATAATAAAGTGCTGGCACAAGCGGCTCCATGAAAAACAAGAAAATCTATGCATATACACGCAGTGAATCATGACGAGTGGGCGAAGCTAGGTCCTAAGGTCCATAACGTCTATGTTGAAGTCGCGAACTAGTAAAAGACTGTTTTGTACATGTTTTCTATTGTTCCGTCACAATTATGATTGATAATAAGTCTATGTGAAACCTTTTTTTTGTGTGTGTGTGTGTCTCACATACGTTACCCAAGCATTGCCTGATATAATGTAAATTGAGTGACATAAAGTGACACAAAAGTCAACCATCACAAAGCTAGGTTCTAAGGTTAAAAATGTCCACATTGAAGTCACATACTAGTACAAAGGGTTTGTTGTGGTGTTTTATATCATTCCATTTGATATTAGGCTATTGTTATTGTTAAAGCTTTTTTTTGTTCCACACGTGCGTTTCAACTATAGCTAGCACAAGGGACACCATGGACAGACAAGCTAAGTCTTAAGGTGCTTCGACCCTTGAATAAAATGCTTTAGAAGCACCAGTATAGGGTTTGTTTACATCTATCGACATTCACTGTAGATACATCGGTCGAGCCACAGCCATCGTCCAAATTTGATGGTTTATATAGAATGTGAGGCTCTGCGTAGTTGCTGCCATACTTGCAAAATTGAAATCCCACACATTCATCCACAAAACTTCTAAATAGAACTGTTGCTGGCACACTCGCACCATGCCTAAAGAAAGGAGGATGCCCTCTTCCGATTCTGGCTACCAGTGTCAAGTCCTTTCTCAACCACAATGCATGTTTTGAGCAAGTTTTTTTTAATTTGTTACTGCAGCACCTATTCAAGTAAAAAAGAACTCAGCAGAATGCACCACAATAGCTTAACTGCGGCACCCCCAAATGCTTCTTTTAACATAGACTAGCTAATCTTCTGTGGTATACATACCATGCGGATAAGTTCAGCTCATTTTCGATAGGAAAAGGAATAACATAACAATTACATAAGAAGTGCTGTGCAAGCCAAGAGTCAGAAAATCAAGGGTAAGAGCTGCACTTATGAAAGATGCTACCAATCCAGCAGCCAGCTTAATCTAAAAAGTTAGCAAGTTTTGTGAGAGGCTAAAGTGAGTCCTCTCCCAAAACCTAGGTGCCATGCGGAGGTATAGGAAATGTCGTGTTTATCTGTAGTATAGTCTCCATAACATAAATTGAAATGAAAAGTGGACAAAACATGACCTTTTTCGAGGTTGGGGTCTAGGCCAACAACCTATGAACAGACTCTCAGTAAACGTAACCTGATGGGACCAGAAAAATATGTTTTATTTAGCAGGAGTTCTGTTTACTGAGAGGGGAAAATGGGTGCAGAATACAAGCGCGAAACCAAGCATTACAGAGGCAATAGTTTCTTTTAAGCAGTAGTTCCGTATAACAGATTTCCGTTTACTGAGAGTTTACTTACATGCCTAAAGCTCTACTACCTGAGCTACCATGAAAGGTGCTTCCCCGTCCACTTTGTCATGTGTTTCTGTATCTGTAATCCCTGGGAGCTCATTGGCAAATGCTGCTCCTAGCAAAGGCACCGAGTGCAGAACACTCTTTTTGCCAGAGGGCGTCAGGTGGCTTGTGAGGCAGCAGCTCACCAATAAAACCACCTCACGCTCGCTGTGAATGAACCCCAAGGGTTCTGCTAAACGCATATATTTGTCAATAAAAAAGACATGAGAATGAAGGAGGGGTGCTGCAATGTTTTAAGCATTTTAGTGCCCAGCCTTCAAGCGACCTAGAGAGCAGTTATTCTGGCACTTCAAACGAGACACCCTGGCATTAAGATGAGGCAATATGGGCATCTTCTACAGGCATCCAGGAAAATCTTTTGCAGTCGTCCCCTTCTTACAGGACTACATTACACACCATGGCAGCAGTCTAACCAAGTTAGAAAGTACATTGCCTCACAGTTCTTCCAGTGTTTGTTTGCTCACCAAGCAATGAAGCTTTCATGATTTCTAGACTGTAACTTTATAAACATGTTACAACAGCAACGTTCTAAGGGCAGATTGGGCACCATACACTAGCTCTTTTAAGTGCCAGCACCTAGCATGCATGCTTTTAAATGGAGTAGTGATCAGGTAAATAGTTGTGCGATGCAAGTTTCCATACTCTTCTGACACATGGCACCAAGGTGCATGCAGCCCACCAGCTTGTGGCAAGCTGGTGAACCGCATGCAATCCTGGCACACGTGGCCACATACGTTACGCAAAGCCCAGTGGTTTTATGGAGCAAGATACCACATTCTTCCGAGAACTGGCATAAAAATGAGTGTGGCACTCCAGCCTGCTGTCACGCTGTGGCTGCATGGCCACACCAGCTCTATACCCTAGGCAAAGCTTAAAAGAGCACTGACATCAAATTTCAAGATCGAGATGTGCCCATCATTTAATAACTTGGTATGCATAAGTCTTCTTGGCCAAATTTGAATGGCGTCCGTTGCGTCGAAGTTATTTTATTTCAACGTCAAACAGTGTATAAAAGCTAAGGAGAAAAAAACGAAAAATACACTGCCCTACGACATTGACACTAGTGCTACATGTTCGGTGTGATGCATTCCATAAATACCTTCCTGAGTGACGATACGCTAGTAACGATGATGTCGACGATCTCTGAGTGTGTTTGTAGCCGACTCTCGGCCATGCTTTCACTAGTGGCTCTCCTTGCTGTGTTAAAGTGTGCATGCGATTCATTGTGTCGCATCGACAGATTTGCGTGTTGCTCCACTGCGTGTGAGTACGATCATTCAGGGCGACAATAGATGCCAGAATGTCGGGGAACTACTGCGTAGTGAGAACCTGCACGTCGAGGCACGAAAAAAGCGGAAAGTGCGTGGGGTTTCATGTATTTGCAAGCCACGAACCTAAAGGCAGCCAGTGGGTTGACTTCGTACGCGCCGTGCCGATGGACAGAGGGACTGAACGCCTGTGAAGAACAGCCGCATTTGCTCCCTTCACTATGCGGCGAGCTGCTACAGGGTAAAGTCTGTGTTGGCGAAACAGTTGGGTTTTACTAGCAGTACTAGGCCTCTTCTCGAGGCCGGGGCTATTCCTACCGTGGGGCTTGCCGCAGCTGAAAGCAACGATTCACTCGCCAAACGTCAGCAACCCGAGGTGCGTAGTTGGTGTTCCTGAGCTCTAACAGCACGGCCGGGACTGACAAATACATTGCATATAACGCGGAGCTTGTCAAGCAAAGATCGTCGCGAATCGTGTCGATACCCGATTCCAGGTCAGCAATGGCAGCGGCCAGCATGGCAGCGGCCTCAACGTGGCCGCTGCCAGCACTACAATTTGGTGGGCCACAGAAATGTCATAAACAAATTAGTTCCAGTAAGGTTTGTATACATCAGCAGTCATACTGCTACTTGTAATTATGCAGTGCATGTATGCATGAACAGTTAACAAGACACAGTCTGCTGTGTCTTGTTACAACTTGTATGCCCTTGCCACACTTTAAACTCTCTTCTGCATGACACCCGTGTACTGCAATGAAAGTGACTTCAGCATTCAACATGCGATTACAAACCCGTAGAACTGATATCTAGTGTAATTTTCTTTTCAAGGTGGCACTGGCGTTGTTTTCCAGTAGCTTTATGCCCATGCGCGTACAATTGGAAGAATCGCTCAAAATTCTGGAGTTTCCTAAACAAATCTTATGGGGTGGCAAGTACGCAAATATTTCATTCATACAATGAAGCCTGGGGGGGGGGGCAAGCATGATAAAAAGTATTTCTGGCTCCATATCTGTATGGCTCATCAATTGTCCATAGTACATAGTGCCATTTTCCAGAGATTGCATTGCCGTAAGTTGCAGTGGCACTTGTCAAGTGCCAGTGCTAAGTGCTAATTTATGCAGTCATGTGTTTGTCTCCCATACCACCTTGCTGCAATCAATAGGACAAGGACACGAAGGTTATAAGCAGAAATAGAAGCTGTGTGAAGGACAGCTGGCCCACAGTATGGCCCTGTTAAGCCCTTCGGAAAGATACTGGCATGAGCTAAAGACTGAACCAAGACTGTCAGCGAAGATAAAGACAGCTCTTTATGACTCGGAAAGCGCCTTGTCATGAACTTTTATGTATTGAAGACATTAGTATCAAATATTTAGTTGTATTATCTATTTAGTCTCATTGAGTTGTTTGTCTTCAAGCAAAGGAAGAGAATGTAAAATGTGCAGTGAAACCTGCACCATTTTCCTTTTCTTTATTTTCCTTTCACCTGAGCTACTGTTGCCTTGCCTCTTGCTCTATCCCAATCTCAGCATGGACTTAACATTTTCATCGAAATGTCCAGTGGTAGTGACTCGTTAATGACTGTTAATGTCAGCCTGAACACCGGGTCATCTCATGCGCTTTCAGTAAAATCATAGTTACAGTAAATTCAGTCAAAAAATTACAGTAAAATCAGTCAGTCATATTTTGGCGATGTTGAATCAGAGTGAGCTTGGTTTAAAAAAAGTTTCGAGAGCGGGAGACCGAGTGAGTCTGGCTTACGAAAATTTTGGTGAGCCCGAGTACGAGTTCGTTAAAAGTGCCAAATGTATTTCATGAGTGAGTCCGAGTGAGCTCCACAGGTTTTGTTAACCCACGATTGACACAACAACGACACGCCCACTTCATTGAATTACAGCTATATCGGACCTTTCTACTGGCCCATTCATAAAGCCATAACCACGGTTTACTGTATGTCCCTATTTGGGAATAGTCTAGAAAATTGTGGCTTTTACATCTAGATGTTTACAGCATAATGATGCTATTTATTAATTCAAACTACATTTGCTGAAAAACTCCACTATTTGCACACCTGTAAAGTAGTCAGCCAGCTTAACAAACCCCTACGTGCAGTTCTATAGGCCAGTTCAATAAAGTTGCATTCATTCAGATATAACAAACTTGGGAAAAGTGCCAGGTTTGAGTATAGTACCGCTGTTTTTCATGCCACCTTTTTTTTAAATAAAAGTCACAACCTATCTTGCTTGCACTAATCACAAGTATACTTTTACCTGTGACTACTTCGTAAGCACCACCTAACTGGTTTCCAACATGACCTGTTTTGCACAAAAATGAGCACTCTAACCGCGGATGTTTGGTCTTTCACATCGAATGGTAACTAGAGCTACTTGGTGATTGAGCATCAACATGTTTGCACAGTGCAAAATCAACAAAGACAGATGAGAGGACAGAACAGATGCACTGCATTGTGTCCCCTTTTTGCATAGTACAAATATATCATCTCTCCTGTGCTGGTGTATCTGGTTGATTCTCCGGATTGGGGTACATTTAGTGTAACAGCTGCAAAGGCTTTTCAATCATTAAAAACGATAAGCCTGAAACATGAGGAATTACACAAGTGGTGATGTTTGCAAATGCTTTTGAACAAGTATTCTAGGTGAACCATGCTTGAGTGCACATTCAGTGGGCATTTGATATAGAGCCGGCAAAGAACATGTGACATTCATTCGTCACTATCATCAACAGCTTAAATCTATTCTCAAAAAATAAAGGCAGAGGAAGTGATGAGGACAACTAAATAAAAAGAGTTATAGTCTGCTAGTGCTTGCATTTGCTTGCACAGAACTATTACTGCACTTTGACACCTGAGTTAGAAACTTCAAGCCTTTGTAGAAGGCTTTTACCCCTCAATAGATCTGGGAAATAATGTCCTTTAGGTGAATAATAAGCATATATGCAGTTTCCAAAAGAAGAAGGTTAACTGCATGAAATATGAATAATTACAAAAGAGTACACTAATGAATGCTGGCGACCAGCATATTTTGTTTATTGAAAATTATAGCAGCTGCTCCTCATTTCATGGTTCTAAAATTATGTAGTTCTTTAATCGTATACGCGAGTCTGCAGACATGACACGCTATATACAAAAACAAAGCAGAATCAATTCACTACTAACCTGTGAAAGTGCACACCAAGAGAGGTAAAAATATCTTGGGGTAATGAAAGACAAGCATGCAGCACAAGGCTATTGACACACAATGCTGCCTCAAATAGTTATTCTCAAAATACCCTCTCTGTCTGAGGCACACATGAGCACTTCAAGAAACAGACACACAACAGAGCAGCAGCAACAGCAGCATCTCAGCAGAGCCAACTATTTCACATAAATTATACTTTGTGCATATTTAAAAATAGCTGGGGCTTCACACTTATAGCCTGCATCTTTTGTTGATCTATTCATGTCTGTCATGACTGAAGCTTATTTCTTTCTTTAATGTTGTGCATATTTGTCTACAGAGGCATCAAATTTGAAAAAAGAAAGACACCACAAAGTGAAAAAAAGTGAATTAGAAAAAGAAAAGCCTCTTTTTAAAAATATTTCTTGCGACAGTGCTGTAGCTCACATTATGCATTACCAAGGAAATCAGCAAATTTATATGCCTCTATCATGCAGATGTTACTTGACTTCTATGCCTTATGCTCATTTATTATGAATGCCTTCATAGCCTATTTCACAGCTGTGCACATTTCAAAGCTGAAATATTCGTACTAAATGCCTTCCATGCTTTCAGGGAATGTTCCCTCTAACACTTCCTTTTTAAGGTGGACAGCCATTATAAAAAGAGAGCAAATGGCACAATGGTTAGAGAAGCTTTTAATGGCAAAACTTCCTTTCAGCAACAAAAGATACCTAGCAGAAAAATCTTCTACTTATTCGCAGTGTGGTGACTCAATGCAAGTGAAAGCAAATAAACAGCATAAACGTGTGGAACATCCTTGTAATGACTCTCCAACTCCACGCAGAGTTTGGCTGACATAGATGTCCATTAAGTTACATCACGAGAACAGGAAGAAAAATGGCTATAAATACAATACTAGATGGTAACTAAACGTACAATGAATGACTATGAGACACACTGCCATTTTTTACCTAAAATTTCTTGCACAAATAAACTTTATGAGAAAAAAGGTTAATCTCTACTGATGAGACTACTTGTATACTTACAAATAATTGTTCTTAAACATAATTAACTTTGCCAGGTAATGCTGCCCATAATGAAGCCACGGTGAACAATCCCTGCATAAACTGCTCGACAGATTGACAGACCGAAAAAAATTGTATATTAGATGGTATACACAACCCGCACTTTGTCATAAATAACACTCGTGCTTCACCCCTGCTTAAACACCCAAGGAGCGTTAATGTTATCTGAAGGACGTCAACACGTCAACATGTTTTGCTTTTAAGATCAATTATGCACAGAGAGTAAAAAGCTACAGACACAATGGGCTTACACAATATCATGATCAATCATGCCATGTAATCCCGTCCCCTAGAGACAAGCATCAGAACAATACGGGTCGGGAACAGCCCATGCTGTCCTGTATGAAGAACAATGGGTGACCTGATCAAGGCAAGCCACAGGTTACTCTCGGTGCATCACAAAATCACCATCAATGACACTGCAAGGTCTCAGCTAGCACTGGAAAAATGGGGATACTTCTAGCAAGTCTGTAAAGGAAGGGAAAGCTGTCAGAATAAAAGCAGTGTACCCCAATGGCACCAGCACTGCCAACAACCCAATTGCTCAGGAGGCCAGACTTTTCAGGTAGCAACAATATTTGAAAAATACCAGAAAAGGCCTCATGCTTTTCCCGATATTAGCCATAGTTTTTATAGATAAGGTCAAGGGTGTCATTGCATCAATGAAGGTGTTTAAAACAGCGCAGAAAATCATATGCTTAATGCAAAAAACATGATACAGTGGAATTCCGATAATTCAAAATGATACAATTTGCACGGACAAACTTACATTATTCTTATCTAATGATAAAACACCTCAATAACAATTCTAATGAATATGACTATGCATGACAAGCAAATTCAAACCGCTCCTGTCACTATTAATATGCACAGAGAAGCAGATTATGATTGTCTTACTCTGCAGCCTCTGAAGAAACCCATATTTTTTACACATCCCCATATTGAACAGGCCCTCATATTTTATAGCCTCTAAGTTAAAAGTAATTATTCATATGACAATGAAAAGTCTACACTATGCTAAATCTGAATGCACACCCAATTTTATCAGTTGATATGCAACTTATGATCACAAAACTTATCTAAATACAATTAAACCTCAACAAAACTAATACTGAAGTAAAATATGGAATTTATAGTGAAAGATAGTGTGGGTAACAATGGTTAAGTGGTTGAACTGCCCACAGCTGTATGTATAGCAATGACAGCCCAAATTAGTATACAGTATAACCTCGTTACAACAGACCTTCATAGTGAAGAGGATTTGGTCTGTTGTAAAAGGAGTCTGTACAATTCATGTACTGTTACAACAGACATTTACGTAAACACGTAATGAGTCTGTTATAACAGGAGAGAATTGAAAGTCACAAACATAGTCAAATAACGGATTTATTAAATGTTTTGAAAGAAGCTAGTCAGCTTTGCCTGTACTGTGTGGCGGACAGCTTTAGACACTATACGTGTCTCCATCATGACAAGTGTGTTCATTTCATCTGAAGTCGTGGCCTGTTGTTCAAAATAGTTTTTGAGCCCTTGAATGTAGTCCCACGCCTGAGAAGTTGTGACCTCCTCTGTGACAATCCCTGAGTTGCCTTCTTCATTTTGTTCTTCTTCTAGCTCAGCATTAGGCACTTGGCGAATTTGGGCTACAAACTCTTCATCTGTCAGCTGCTTTGAGCTGACCAGGTCATCATCTGCAGTGACGTAATCCGAAAACTGCTGGCTCCCAAAGGCCTCCTCCACAGCTGACCACACACCAGGATCTGGTTGGTCTTCCTGTGGCAAGCAGTCTGTGCAGTCGCTGTCAACTCGGAAACCTGCTTTCCTAAAGCAATTCTTTACGATTCCTGGCTGAATCTGCGCCCATACAGTTGACAGCACCTGCACCGCAAATTTCAGGTCAATCACTGAGTCCCGCTTCTGCTGCATGTCAAAAAGCAAACGCTCAGCAAGGCGTGAGCGGTACCGTGACTTCACTGAGTGCAGAATACCTTGGTCAATCGGCTGAGCTTTTGACGTTGTGTTCGATGGAAAGTACGCCGCCTTCGTTGCATGAAGCCCGGGAAGCTGCATATGGCTTGAGCGATTGTCCAGGAATAGAATCACATTCCTTTTCTGCTTCACCATCTTGCTGTCAAAATCGAGTAGCCATTTGTTAAAAATATCTTTTGTCATCCAAGCACTTTTGTTGGAGTGCCAGTCCACGGGAACGTGCATATTGCGCATGCACCGTGGTCTTCTCGACTTCCCTATAACCAGGAGTTTTTCTTTCTTGCTCCCGTCCATATTGCAGCAGAAGAGAACGCTAATGTGCTCCTTAGATTTCTTGCCGCCGTGGCATGTGTCATCGCCAAAACAAAAAGTCTTACCTGGTTTTAACTTATAAAAATGCCGCTTTCATCGGCATTGAATACATCCCGCGGTGCGTAGCCTTCAAGGTGTGCAGGTAGAACATCTGCTATCCAGTCGGCTACAACAGTGTCGTCGACGCTGGCAGACTCTCCAGAAAGGCACTTAAACGCGATGGCATGCCTAGAATTAAATCTGCTCAGCCAGCCTTCGCTGCACTGGAACTGTTCTTGGTTAAGAACAACGGCAAGTTGCTCCGCGCGTTTTCGTAGCAGCAGTCCGTTAACGGGTATATTTCGCGAACGGGCGTCACGAAGCCACATCAGCAGGGCCTCTTCAACGTCAGGATATGAAGCTTCGCGGAGCCTGAACCTCTTGGGTTGCAAGTCACCTGAGACTTTCTTCGCCAAGACTGCCTCTTTGGCGTTGATGATAGTGCTAACCGTCTGCTTCGACAAGCCGAAGGCCACGGCGACGTCCACCTGCTTCTTTCCCTTCTCAACTTGCTCGACGATATCAAGCTTGTCTTTAAGGGATATCTGCTTGCACTTCGTCGCTTTGTGACGCACGGCGTTGGCTGATGCGTTCGGCTCCATCGGTTCCATCACACCACGATCACTTCCGCAATGCACAGAGGCCAACAGGATACACAATGACAAACCATGAGGCCAAACAACCCCAACTGCCCCAATTGAACAAAGCGAAGTACACGGCGCCAGGGCGCCAGCAGCGCCTGCGCGGGGCCGAGAATAAGCGCCACTAAACCTTTTATTCCGAGAGGGGCCGCTGCCAAGCGCATGCTTTCTATTTATTTTTCACTTTGACCACAGTTTTATGCAAGTGGTCACTATTGTCCGTTACGAGTCTAAGATTTTTTATCTTTTATCTTTATGTTATTTTGACAACATTGCAATCATTGCAAATTATGGCTCGCTAAATATAACAGAAGTCGAAGTGCGCCCCGGCAGCCAGATCAATCCAAGCCAAGCGCGGCCTCCCTGAAATGGCCGCCGCTTGTGTTGACACCGCTGGCGTGCTTTTTCCGTGCCGCAACTATGCCTAGCGATGCCTGAAATCGGAAACAATTGAATCTCGGATTTCCGTGATAGAAAAGTCCGCTGTAAAGGAGGCCTGACCACCCTGCTGGCGTCACAATTTAGTCAATTATATCCGAATGTCCGTTGTACCCGAGTCCGTTGTAAACAAGGCTCAATCAATGGAAAAGATAGGGAGATCAGCATAACGCCGCGAATTGGTACGTAGTATCCGAATGTCCGTTGTACCCGAGTCCGTTGTAACGAGGTTATACTGTAGTGCATAATGAAGTGTTTCCAAATTATGACCAGTTTTTTGCAGAGTATCTCTAGCCAAACTTCATATAAAACTGTAATGCTTATGTGTGAGCTTTGAAAGAGGGCAAGCAGTGTGGTATGGGACATTGCACGGCACACAGGAGGACCCTTTCCCCTCAGTTCACATACTGCACCGAACACACCCAAGCATTTATCCCGATACATAGCATAAGCCTTAGTATAAATATGGTTCTGTAGCAGTATTGACCTCCGGTAGTGTATTTCTTAGCCAAACGCTCTTCTTTTTAGATGCGAAGCAGCACTTTGGCTCACGTGTGTAACGTTGTATGAACGTTAACGTTCCCTTTAGTCTTTATTCAATGATTACCCCCGCTTAGCCCGAAGGCGCTGCAGCAGGGGGGTTACGATGTCGAGAAAAACACATCTTCTTTAATACAGCACACTTGTTCATTTGATAAGTGATTCCAATCTCTAATGGAAAGAATAAAAAAATGAATTAGCATACAAATTAGATCTGGTACGGTACTCTAAAATCTTGAAACAATGATCATTTTGCGAAGAGATATAATCAGGACTGTGAAGGTACTTTTCTTTTTGAATGCCGGTTTTACCATGAAATATTTGGTACAGGAGCTTTAGCCGCAGTTTCTTTCGACGCGATGAGAGTAATTCCCACCCTAGTTCTATTTTCATACTCGTGCAACTGTCTTTTCTTGAGTACCGGCTTAGGACAAACCTTGCAGCTCTATTTTGTATTTTTTCGAGTTTGTAACTTAAAGTATTATGCCAGGGGTCCCACACGGCCGAGGGTTTTAGTGAAACCCTCGGCCGCGTGGTGTTGCTGAAGGTGTTGGAGCGGTGCAAAGTAGGTAACGTCGCAGCTGAACGTTGATGTCACGCTCCCCTCGAACACTTCCTCACAGGTGCGCTCCACCATCACTCTCTCCCTCACCCACAACATGCTCGCCACAGCTGTCGGCTCCTCCGCCCGCCCACAACACACTTCTCTCTCACTTCACCCTTCCACCACCTGCAACGCTCAACCACACGTTGAGTGAAAACACTCTTTCAGTTCGTTTATCTGTGATAAAACTTATACAAAAGCCAACCCGCCTCCCGTGTTTTTGAGTTTCAAACAAACGTTTACTTAAGTAAACTCTACACCGAGTTTCGCTTAAACTGTTCTTCCAGCACACGCATCAACACCCGTTTCAACTGGGTGAATGCCGAGCGCACCGCTGCTGCTTTGCAACCCATCAGGGTTCCCTTCGGGGAGATGGTCCATGATTTTTTTAAAGAAATGAGGCCCTTTCCTAAAATTTGTCTGAGTAAGGAAAAATACACTACCTTGAATGAAATGACATGCAACAACATGACGTTAGCAAGTTTTTCCTTTCATTTCACTTACACGGAAAAACATACTCATTTAAAGAAAGAGTGATAAAGAAAGGTTCAGTGGCTTTCTGCTGTATCTGTACCGGCTTGTAACAAATTGTGTAAGTAATGCGAGATCAACGAATTTTTGTAAAACTGAATCTGTGTAGGCTGTGTTGTGAACACCACAGCCAATAATGCAATTTTTACTGTTTGAGTTCCCTCAGACTTTTTATAACCAAGAATAAGAAGAAGACGGTGTTTAATGAGAAGAAGGGGGAGACGTCAACCTGGAAAGCGGGTTTGTAGCTTGCTACTCCTCAAGGGGATAAGAGAAAGAGGAGGCCATGATGAGGGGTCATTGAAATATAGCAGAATGAGCCACTGCCCACACTGTCCAGCTCGGTGTAGTACACGCACAGAAGTATCTGCATTAGCTATATTAGCAGGTGCTCTAAAACTGGAACAACTAAAATGTGGAATGTGGTGACCAAGGAAGACTGAACTTGACACTTTACATCCCTGAACTATGTTCTGTGGAGTTAAAGGTCAGATGTGGGGTAGCATGGTCATACAGAAAATGAATTAACCGGAGGGATAAATGAAATTTGCATTACTTGAGTGACGAATGAAGTTATCATAACAGATTTGTGATCAAGAAGTTTCACAAGCGCAATCAAGACGTTTGTTGCATTGCCACACTAGACAGTTTTACAACAGCTTAATATCAATAATACGAGTTTCACTGAAACCCTCGACTCACCGACGCCACAATTCACCGTAAAAAATCTCCCATCTTTTCGGCCATAGCAAAGCAAGGTCCATAAATAATAATGACTTCTGGTGCTCTCATGACGATGCTTTCATGGATAAACATCAGAAATGAGCGAAGGTGAGGTGGCAGCTGGCGATGAACGTGCCATTATGACTGATCGTTGATGACCTTATTGCAGCAATCTGAAACTATACGCTTAACTGCGCACGTGGCATAAACCATGCGGATTGACGGCAATACAAGCGCACCATGCCACCGCTTGCAAGTTTGCTACCACCGCGTTGTGCAAGACCTCTTACACATTGTTTCCAAGATGCTCATCTTCATCGCGTAGACTGAACAGGCAACTCGCAGCACCATGCACATCCCAGAGTGAAGTATGCACGAACGCAGAAACGCGCACGTACATTAGACAGTAAACGGTCCGGTGATTACGGCATAAGCGAAGTACACTCTGAAAAAATATCGAGTAAAAAGGGCGTCTTTTTGTCCCACAACAATAATCGTCATCAGGCTTGCGTGCGCTTCCTTTCTTGAAAACTCGGCGCTGGCCACTTTCCTATCGAGAATGCAATGTAACCCTGATAATGGGCATGTCGATTGTGACCGGAATGTACCGGGCGCGGGGCGATAGCGCAAGGATGGAACGCAATATAGATGACGATTATTGTAGTGGGACAAAAAGACACCCTTTTTACTCGCTCTTTTTTTAGAGTGTAGGCAACGGCTGCACGCAACTCACCAGGGCTGATCGGCTATATGTGGCAGAATCACATTTCAGTGAAACGGTGTCAGTTCATTGAAAAGGCAGTTGAACTAGCTTTTGAGCTCATAGCAAATGTCGCTTAATGCGCGAAAAGGCCTAACTTGTCAATGAAGGGGTTACCAGCACTTTTTAATAAAATGCGCACAGGCGGAGAAATAAAAAAAGGCTTCGTCACTAACCTCTGTATTCACAAACTAACTTTCACTTATCGCAGTAAGGCTACTTACAAAAGGATGAGAAAAGTATAAGAAAAGTACAAGGTGCATCCTGTCATAAAGGCGCCTAATGAAAGACGTCCTTAACTCTTTAAGCATAGGCTCTGGGTGCAAGGGTAGGTAAATTTTTGCTACAAAATCATCACCTCGAGCAGTAATAAACTAGCTTTACTGCAAGAAATCAATAACAGTATGCACAGAGGCAGCCAAACCTAAACAGTAGCAATATTTGTTTAGGCACTGGCAGTTTTCAGTGAAATACACAATTTTCGTGTGGCCACTTTTCTGCAATTGCCGTCGAGCAGGGGGCTGTTCTGGTCACTTTTGTCATTTCGACGTCTTCTATGTTTTTGCTGTGTTCGGTGGTGTTATGATGCTGGCTTCAACGTTTGCTGTTTTCTTTCACTTTTTTTAAATTTAGTTAGATTTATTTAAAAGTTCGAGGAGTTTTACACCATTTTTTTTACAAAGTTGCATTTACTGTGGAACAGTGCACTGAAGTGAACTTCACCGACAAAGTGGCTGCATCCTGACAGATTTTGTGAAGAAGTACCAAGATGGACGCAGTGTGCTTTCAGAGAAAATGAAAAACGAGGAAGCAGCTCGCGATGTAATTTTACAGCGGACATAATGTGCATCCGTGAGCAGCCGACCCAACAACTAGAAAATTGTTTTCGCCACTTTGGGAAGTTTTACCAGTATGGAAAAAAGTGTTTTTGCAACCATAGCAGATATCCACTGGACTGTATACTCGTGACACAGTCGGCTATGAGACATTGACAAGGCCGTCGCTGCCAAGTTGAAACATGCCAACTCCATGAAAGCGCAATGCGATGAGCAGCTGCATGAGATGGGGTACAACGAACCCTCGACCATGGATATTTTCCTGTAGAAACAGCACAGCGAGGAGATTCTTCACAGCACTTTTTGTGAAGCAAGGGCAGCACGAAAATTCCTGCTTAGTATAGGTCCCAACCAGGTTCCGCCAATCGTTGAGGACTCGCCGTGGCGGTGACATGTATTGTAGATGCTACATAGGTATCTTGCAAGCTTAACAGTTAGGTAGCGTTAAAACTGGATATAACAAAATATTCCCCAAAAATTCGTTATAAAAAGGATTTTGCTGTACAAAGGTTCCGTACCAAAATTCGAAAAAAACACAAATTAGACAAAAGGGGAACCGAAAACAGAGCTCACCCAAAACATATATTTAGCGGTAAAACTCTGCGTTATTATTGCGATGGTAATCATAAGGACCCTCGAGTATTTGCCGTCGCCGCCATGGTTCGTCACAAGTCTAAATTAATAACATGCCCCCGTGCATCATAACTTTTATGAGTGGGTAGAAGTGCGCGAGCGCTGCTGAAGGGGAGATCAAATGAGCCGGCTCATTTCTATCGCCTGGAAGGCTCATGCGATAATATCTACCCGCGTGTTGGAACTGCCATCGAATGCTCAAACAAAAAGGAAATCACTTGTCTTGAAGGAGCATGAAAAAACCGCAATGGGAGGGGGGGTAGCTCGAGTACTAACAGTGAACATTGATTTTAAGGGCGCGGTCACAATCGCTGGCGCACCTGCTATCTCGGCAAGCATCAGTGCTCACACATGCTTGTGTGGTCAGTGTTTTTTGAGTGGCAGTATGTGTGAGTGTGAGAGTGCTTCGAAGGATTACCAGGTTGGGCTAAGTACTCATGATCTTATTCCGTTGAGATGTGCCCTTTGTGTCTGAGTTCGGAATTTGAGGACAAGATGGCGGATGGTGTTTGCGACATTGTCGACAGATGACAGAAGCATGTTTGAATGTGAGAGTGCTTAGAAAGAATTACCAAGTTTCGCTAAATACATAAAGCATCGAGTGTTACCGACTACTAGCCGAACAACAAATTTTGCTAAGGAGAAGGTTAGACTTAATTATGTTGCACCATGGCAATCCTTTTGTAGCACAGCACCTGTTCTCCTCAATTTCAAAACGCGTAGTAAGGTTTGCTAACCCCTTCCCAGTGGATGACAAAGCCATTTTCGGCAACCACTGCCTTTCAGCTAAACCTTACTGCTATCTGTGCTTCTACTTCATGTGTTAGCAGATGACTCTGCAACAGCATTAAACTCAAAATGGCAGACATGCTGAGTGTAGAAGATACCAAAAGCGTTATAAATATCCTCTATCGTGATTGTTAAGATCCAATGCATAGCAAGAAAATGAACAGAACTTGATGATCTAAACTTCTTTAAATAGTTCTGCCTGAATTTGCATGTCTGCATAGTACCTTTTTTCATTTTAACACCTGCTATTCCACTTCATTTCTGGGCTAATCCAACACCTCCTAGACACGTTTTAAGACCTGCGCATAAGAATTCGTTGTCACAAGCCGCCGGCCATCCAACCGGTCTGACCAGTTCGTCTACCTTGCATTTCAATCCACAGTCTCCCAGTGACCCTGCATGTGTGTCCGCGTCGTTGCTGAGGGCATGTTTCATGTGTTTCTGCCTTCGCTGACTTGATTTTGATAACATCGAGCAGAACATGACAGTGTGAAAATTCCGAACAAGTGTTGGGTCCCTGAATGTTCCCGGAACTATGCCAGGAAGAAAAAGTTCCATTCTCGTTTCCGAAGGACGAAAACATGCGGCAGAAATGAATCCATGCTATCACAAGGAAGAAGTTTGTGCCGACTATATATATGAAGGTATGATGCTCTTTACGGCTCGGTCTCTCTACTTATTCATTTTTCGTAAGAGTTTTGAATCTATAACTCAGAGGCAATAATTAAAACGTTATTGCTCAAAGTATTTAGTGCTAACATACATGTCGGGTTTTGTGAACTGCAAGCAGGATTTTTTTTCTTTATTATGGTCACCGTGCCACTAAGGGCATACTTCCGTTTGTGCAGGTATGTGCAGATTATTTTCTACCGTCTTGCTTTCGCGATCCCCTTCGAGTTTGATATATCCGAGATCGACTGTATTGTTTTTGTACCTCTTCCGTTTTTGTACCGCTATATTGATTGTGTGTGTCTGTGTGTGCAGATAATCTACTGCATTGTTTCGCAGGGGCAATGTCAAATGCACTGTTTATTCGATGTTTCTGTAAGGAATAAAAACCTGTTTTCGCCAAGCATTTTACCTGTGTTAACAGAAACTGAAAACTCGGCGAGAGCCTCACTGCCGACCTCCCGAGCGAGAGTGAGCCAGTGGGTAGTGCGTAGTCTACGTCACCTCATGTGACGCACAGGCCTGAAAACCTATAGGAGGTGTTGGCTAATTCCATCGGCCAGTGACATGACATTGTGTGGCAAAAAAATTTTCAAACAAAGCTATGACTAGGATGCCGTGAACCTAATGATGTAACTTTGTCCAAACTCATGGCTTACAATTATTTTGCTTTTAAGGGGGTCCCACTTGTCTCAACTATACTTTATCCTCATGCATTACTGATGTCACTCAAGCTAGAATTAACTTAATTCCACTGTAACACCCTTCCTAGCATCCCCTAAATTTCAGAAGCACAAGATAGAGGCAACTAAAGAAATGTTCAAGGCTGTTTACCTAGTGTATAGGCTCATGAGTGAGTAAAATGGTCCTATGAAAGAAATAAGAGTCTGTTCTCGTGCTGAAGCTTTTCACATGCATTCTGAAAACAACACAATTGTAAGCACTCTCCCTAAAAGTACCGACATGACATGTAAAACATCACTTTTCTAATCACAAGCTTTAAAAGTCTCAACGCTTACGGCTTTAACAGCAAAAATACAAGCAGTAAGAAGTAAAAAGCTCTTAAATTACTGGTATTCAGTGTAAAAACAATGTCAGAGATAGTCTTGTACAACTTTAGAAGGCAGCAGCATTTGGACTGGCAATTACCCTGCTGAGGGAGAATGTGGCTTAGAACCTTGAACACACCTAATACAAGTCAAGACCACATTTAACGGCCCCACTTAAAATGAACTTGCATTTAAGGAGAGATGTGGGTCAAAAAACGAGATTTTTCTTGCAGATTTTTTTTGTTTTCACTTGTTTTGACAAGATTAGTACCTATACTATTCTGGAAAAAAAACCATCTTTCGACTCAACTGGAAATGCTTTAAAATTGCATCTAAAAGTGCAAGGTGGCTGTTCAAAGGCTGACAGTGTGCAGTCTTAGAGCACGTTGCCGCTCGTAATACGCCGCCACTCGCCATTGTCTATCGCATGAGACGAAAAGCCGAGCCTCACTCTTCAAATAACGACCGTTTCCCGTGCTACTGTGGTGCAAGAAATAATAAAAAAAGAGCATGATTTTACTGCATTTTTAGTGCCGCAATCGGTTTTTAAACCACGTGGTACTGATCGGGGACCGCCATTGTACACTGCGTGCCTGTATGTACTGTTTAGCCTATTTGCGGGGTCCATATCTTGTCGCGTAGCACAGCTGAAGAACTCTTTCTCGAGTTTTTATCTCCATTATGGATGAAGCAAGCCGTAGCTTGCGCGATAGCTACACTGTCAACGTGACAGCTGTTGTGGTGGCACGTTATGTAGGAATGGGCAACGAGCAGCTGGTCCGATCTGCAGCAATTGTTGGCTTGCAAAAGCCAATGCATCAAAAGTCAATCACAGCCATTAGCCGGAAAGTCCACAATGCGGCAATGGATGCCATCTGCACCAATCTTGTAAGGTCTAAGAAGCTGACAGCGAAAAAAGTCAACAGTGACGACATTTTGCGTTATATATGACGATAGGTGGCACAAATTTAGCCACAAAATAGTATCGGCACTATTCTGTCCCTCGGCACTAGACTTTGTTTAGATTTCAAAGTCCTGTCGAACTCCTTCCTAGCTTGCAGTCGACACAAGGCTCTGCCAGATGGAGCAGAAGAAGTTTGGCAAGCGTTTTATGGCCCTGTCTGTGAGTGAAATGTATGCGAGGAGTCAGCCGCGCGGTATCTCGGCTGATTCTCCGGCGGGTGACAGTAGCGACGGCGCTGTAGTCTCATGGTACTGAAGATCTCTGGAGCGTCTGCATTGGGAGCGCGCGTGCCGTAGCCTGCGAAAGCGTGTATTTGCTCGTTTTTAGCATGTTTATTGCGTTTCTGAGTCTTTATCAGTGGTCGCACACCTGATAAGCCCTATGGTGCTCGAGTGAATAAGCAGGCACGCCAAAATTGCGTCGAGATATTCACTGTTTCAAAAGCTTACCGAGAAAAAAAAAGAAATGTACAATCGGAATTTGCACGGATCCGCCTAGCTTCTCTCTCAAGCAGTGCGTTGACTTCGCTACATAATAAGTGGCTACTGGCGAACTACAAAGAGATAAGTATTAAAACTTCGATTAAATCAAGCGCTCGTTTTCTCGGCAGTTTCAATATCAAGAGTAGTGTTCCTCATGTAAGTCCACATGCTCTCGATTGTTTCATGAGGAACCCGAGTATATAAGTAACGTCACAACATTTACATCCGTGACGACTCAGTTACATCATGCCACTTTTGCGGAAGATAATAAGTAATGCTTTCTGAAAGGCTTTCTTGTTCGAACCGCATGCTTTCGGGCTCACTTTGCTTTTTTTGTGCAAACTTCAGGAGACCGAGCCAGGGAGCTGAGCTGAAGGAATGCCTATACTTTCTAATCAAGAACTCTATGTGAAATCGGTGATTTTAAATATATTAAAAAGTGCCAGTTGTTTATATATATATATATATATATATATATATATATATATATATATATATATATTGCCCGCTTGTTAATTTGCGTGAATTCAATGAAACCAGTCCTCATTTTGTATCGACAGCTTAAATTGTGCTGCTTTCCAAATATTCTATTGGCGTAACTCCATTGCAAGCCACCAAATTTATGATGATGTTTAGTATAATGGGTATAGTTCTTATTAAGTGTCAAAAGTGTAGGCAGGTAGTGGTGCATTTTGTTCTGAGAAATTTAGCTTGTATATGAAAACAGTAAACACACACACACACACACACACACACACAAATATATATAGTCCAGCAGATCCTCCGTGAGCGGTCACAATGTGGTTTATTTCGACGTTTCGGCCTAGAGTCTGGCCTTCATCAGGATTAAAGGTACAGTTTGTTGGTGCTTAGCTTTATAGAATCTCAAATGAGAGGGAAAGGAAAGAGGAAAAAGACGGAAAAAAAGAAAATAAAGGAAAAAAACGATAAAAAGAATATAAGGTGGACTCTCCTCGGGCGCCTTCTTCCTTCCCCATCCCCCTTCATCTCTCTCCCCTTTTTTCCCCTCACCTTTCTGATGTCAGCGGTCAGTGTATGCTTCCTTTCACTAACGCATTTTTCCCGACCAACGCATGTGCCACTTCGTCTTGAGGCACTTGTCGATTTGCGCTGGACTTTCGAATGCTTGAGGACTGCTTAGGAAGTTGACGATAGTGTGCAGTTGTCTCTTGATGGTTGGCAATGAGTAGGTCTTGGTTATAGTCGTTGAAACGGGTAATCATCTCCTCTTTGTTTTTTTGCCATGACTCGTCGTTCTCGAATATGTGAATTAGGTAAAATTTAAATGCCTCTCCGGTGACGTAATCGCTGAAGTTCGTAACCATCTCCTGTTCCGACCAAGATGCAGTGGTAGCGTGGAGTTCGAAAAGGTTGAACCAGTCCTGTACGGGTTCGTCGTCCGCTGATCCGGTGTACTTGGGGATGTCAAGGTCGTCTGATGGTTCTGTCATGATGCTGGTCTTGGTGTGGAGTAGGGACGTACTTTTGTGGTCCACGTTCGGTCACTGCGTCTTGCTGAGACGATCGAAGAGTGTGGGCGGTTGATGAAGTGGCCGCCAGGTCTTCATCCTGTCGACTCGCGTGACGCTATGATGAATGGCAGATGGGGCCTGGCTCACACCCCATGTTTATTCTAATGTCACTTCTTCTTCCTCTTCAGCTTCTACCAACCATCGCTTCATACATCACTCTCTCTCACACACACACACACACACACATATATATATATATATATATATATATATATATATATATATATATATATGTGTGTGTGTGTGTGTGAGAGAGAGTGATGTATGAAGCGATGGTATATATATATATATATATATATGGTATATATAGATGGTATATATATATATATATATATATATATTCATGCAATGGCCCTCAGAACACCCGCTATTTTTACGCGGTGCATTTCTCGTCCTACTACGTTAGACTGGAACTAGTTTTGAGCCCTCATAGTGTTGAAAAAGTGAAATTTACAGTGCGCATTTGTACAGAGGCACGCTATAATCAGCTTCACCAACTGTAAACGTTCGGTGCAGGGCTACCCAGGATTTTTTAGGGGGGGGGGGTGCAGCAGAATGACTAAGTTTGGCAATTGGCACTCACTGTGAATACGTGTATATATCTTAGTATACCCTGAAAAATTAAATCACGGAAAAATTTCGTTGTGTAGGGGGTCCAGATTCCCTTCCTCTTCCTTCTTTTTTTACGGCCTCCTGGTTCTCCGTGCGTTTGACATGATATATCTTTTTTTATCTCACAGATTTCCGAGCACAGCTAACTTCCAATAAATCAGCTCAGTTATTCTTAATATTGTAGACACCTGCCCAACGAAGAAAGAGTTAACCCAGAAGAAATCACAATAATACACGCCCTTTCTAAATAATTTTCGATCTCTCACAAGGACTTGTATGGAGCTCAAACTCAGCAGATTGGCGTGTCATACTTCAAGGGTTATCACAACATGCGCTAGACATGAGTCGTGGGCAGGTAGGAAGATATCTGCATCAAAAAGCTCACCGGAGAAGCCTGAGCCCATAGCAGTTCCCGCATGCGCCGCGTGGCTCTTTCAGTACTAGTCGACTGCAGCGCCGCCGCTACGGGCAACGTGGAAGGTATCACGCGGCGAGGTGCGGTCCCGCCACTGAACACTTCTAGTACACTCTAGTTGCGCTACACTCGAAGAGAAAAGTGTGATGAGCGGCAAGCGGCGCCTATAGAGCACACTGAAGTCTCCGAGGAGGAGTGGCGTGGGGGCACACGCAATCGTTTATACGTTGTTTGCGCGTTTCAGACAGTTTAGTTGGGCGCGTTCGTCCTCGTTTTTTTTTTAATTGCGGTGGCACTCTGACACCAATGATTCTGTATGCACTCTCATGGCGCGAAAACAAAACCATTGCTTCGTCCCGTGGTTCACTACAGGCTACAAGTCAGCTAAAAAGAAGAACGCGTTGTTCGGCGTACCGATAGACGAAGCTTTGTTAGCGCAGTGGTGGAGAGCGATCCCGCGCGCTGACAAGTCAAGCTGCTTCAAGAAAACTCGGCTGTGTGCGGGCTGCACTTAGGCGAGAGGTATATCTCCCGGCACTTCAAGCGCACTGTGATTGGCGAAATGGTCCGCATTGAAGGGGACTGGTAGACCCATGGGCGCGCTTGCCGTTCAGAGGGGGGGGGAGGCGAAGGTTTATTGCGGGGCACCTTCTTCTTATTAAATCAGTGTATGAGGCAGATTTTACGCGCCCCTTTTAGAAAACTAAAAGAGTGACCCACTGCCTAGTCAATGTATAGACCAGAATTAGCGCCCTCCTCCCAGGTGGCCAGCCGCTTTTGTCCCTCTCGTGCGGGCGTCTATGGGTAGGCCTTTCGGAGAAGCTTTTCGCGTTTCTAGACACCTTTGAAACCACTTTTTCAAAGGGCTTTAGCTACAACGATCTTCACATTGACAGCTTGCAAAAGCTTGTTTCCTCCATTAAAAAAAATGTCACACTGGACTGCGAACAACATGGTCCGAGCCTTGCCAATAAAGTAAAGTTTTTTTCTGCTCACCCATTGCATTTTTACACAAAGGTACTCCACAAGGAGCGAGCATCTTTTCGTGAAAAGAGGAAGTACCTGACGCTCAGGCGCATACCCTAGGCTTGCAGCCCAATGTTCTGTGAGGCACTTGTGAACTATAAAACTTTTTTTTTCTTGAGGATGAAAAAGGACGTGCGACAAATTATTGAGAATGCATTGTTGTAAACAGATAGTGAGTCACTACTCGGAAATGCGTTGTAGGACGTGTGGGCAGAAAATAAAATAATTCCATTTAGATGCCCCGCAGGTCGCGGGTTCGATTCCCGGCTGCGGCGGCTGCATTTCCGATGGAGGCGGAAATGTTGTAGGCCCGTGTACTCAGATTTGGGTGCACGTTAAAGAACCCCAGGTGGTCAAAATTTCCGGAGCCCTCCTTACGGCATCTCTCATAATCAAATGGTGGTTTTGGGACATTAAACCCCACAAATCAATCAAGAGGCCAAGCGCCATCTCGTTCGCAACAGCAACAAGACGACTACCTCACTTATGCCGTTTCACCTCGCCTGGCTTGGTGGAGATCAATTAACGCACGTCCCAACGTGAAAGAGCCTTTTCTTCTATTAATAGAGGTAATTGCTCGCCGGTATCCAGTTTAATTGTGATTAGCGCGTAGTGAGACATATTGTCAATTTATTCTTTTGTTTATGTTGTCATTATGTTGTATTATTATTGTTGTCATTATAATTTTTATTATGTCATTTTATTCTTATTGTTGCATACTAAACTCTTGAGCTGAGAAACAATACACAATCATTATTTGGAATTTTGGTAGGTTGTGCTTATTGTGGGTGGGGCCTTGTAAGTGACGGTGGCTCGTCGGCCGGGTCCCATTTGCAGGCACGCGCAAGTCGCGCTTAATTCGCTTTATCTGCTTCGATAAAGCAGCCTTCCAGGCGTACATAGGTGTAGCATATCCGACATACCCCGATTAACCAGCCTTGGAATGCTTATTCATCACATGTATATACGAGTCCGAACGATACGTCTTGTGCTGACACAGCTAGGGGAAGCGTAGCGTCCCCCGTTGTAGCACACGGTCGACGCGACACGATCAGCTGAGAGAAAAAAAAGTGAGGGGGGAAGGGGGCAGCGAATCACCTCCTGCGACTCTATTCAGTTTTGCCCGTAATCCCTAATACTGAGACGCGATATCTTAATTGTACAGTTGCGCACACAGCAAAAGAACACGCCCCGACTTCTGCTAGGCGCGGTTCATAGCGTTAATTAAAACGGCCTTTGAATCGCACAGCAGCGCCGCTCTCGAATTCTCCTAGGCGTGGTTTATTCCGTTAATTAAATTGGCCTCCTAATGGCATGGCAGCCCCACGCTCGTCTTCTGCTAGGCTCGGTTCATTCTGTAAATAAAACGAATTCTGTAATGCGAGGTTCATTCCGTAAATAAAACGGAATTAAAACGGCCTCTTAATTGCACTTCAGCACCTCGCTCGACTTCTGCTAGGCTCGGTTTATTCCGGTAATAAAAACGGCCAGCGTCGCTCATGCACACGCGAAATGCACTGCGGATAGCACCAAACTCTTACGAAGAAGCCACAACTACAGGAAAAAAATTTTCAGCCAAGAAATGCACCGCGGATAGCACCAAACTCTTACGTAGAAGCCACAACTACAGAAGAAAACTTTTTAGCCAAATTTAGCGGCAGTCTGGCAACAACCACCCCAAAGTCTGGCAACAAACTTATGCAACGCCAAAAGGAACCTTGCCGGCAGACGAAGTATTGCAATCAATTTGCGACCGGGAAACTTCCGATATTTCGGACTCCGAGAATGAAGACGACGTTGACGCCGTGAATGCCGCGTACGATTCTGACACTGAGGAGTATGCTGGTTCATCTTCTGATAGTGACGACGACGGCTCCAGTGGCGTAGGAATTTCGCAAAGGTGTCCTCTGTGGAAGGCAGCCAATTCTTCACCAGCAAACAATGTGCCTGTTGTCGAGACGGGTGTGTTATTTCGGAAGCTAGATTGGAGTTCTCGCCTGCCGACTACTACAAGCAGTATGTAGATGACAACATGCTCGAAAAAATGGCCGAGAAAACAATCCAGAGAATTCTGAGAAAGCGTGGAATCATATCTAAAATTACAGGTCAGGAAGTTAAACAGTTTCTGGGTTGTTCCATGCTGATGGGAGTGATTGGCTATCCAAGAATACGATTTTTTTGGAAGGGCCTGGCTGTTAGCTCAGTAGCCGACACCATGCCACGAGATCGTTTCTTCTTACTGCGATCTAACCTGTGCTGCCAACTTGACGACGACATCAGTGATGACGACAAGAAGAGCGAGAGACTTTGGAAGGTTGCGCCTTTCGTTGAGATGGTGCGAAAGGGCTGCTTTGGCTTGGAAAGATCCAACTGCTTCTGTGTGGATGAACAAGTCATCCCATTTTCCGGGCGCTGTCCTATGAAGCAGTATATCCCTAACAAACCAAATCCTGTTGGGCCTGAAAAACTTTGTTCTTGCAGAAAAGGACGGGTTGATTTATGATTTTGCAATTTACAAAGGCAAAGAGACGTTTCCAGACTTTGGCCTGGGCATATCGGGCAACTCAGTCTTGAAGCTGGTTGAGACAGTGCCTGCATGCTCCACGCTTTACTGTGACCGCTGGTTTTCTTCGGTCAGTTTGATGGATGAGCTCATGAAGAAGGGCATTTTTGGCACCGGCAATCTGATGAAGAACAGAATGCCAAAAGAGGCCCATTTCACAAATGACAAGGATTTGTTGAAGAAATCTCGGGGCACTTCGGAGCAGCGACTGCAACAAGACAGCAGGCTTGCTTGCACAAAATGGGTCGACAAAAAGCCCATTGTGATGCTGTCGGCTGCCTTTGGAGTGGAGCCTGAAGATAAGTGCAAAAGATGGTGCAAGAAAGACAAGAAGTTTCTGGATGTCCCGCGTCCATCCGTCCCAAAAGTGATTTTTTGTGCTCTAAATGTGTCACCGAAACTAATAAAAATCAATTTAATCTTTCTTTCTCCAAAGTTCATCCTCGAAACAGTTATTTGCGGCCCTTTCCAAATACACAAAAATGCATACGTATTCCTAGCAATGCCTAAGGATAGACCCAGTGTCCCTGCAGGGGGACAAACAATTACTTGTTGTTAGGCTCTGCGCACATTCAAAATAATTTTTGGGGTGTTCTATGTAACACAAAAGTAAGTATAAGAACTTGGTCAAAGTTATTTCTCCGTGCCGTTACTCTCAGGTCTGAGGAGGGTAATCTCGGTGACTTCGCGATAATGTGTGAACTTGCACGCGACTGAGAAGAAAGCATTGAGGACGTCTACCCCCACTTGTCTCTGCGAACTTAAGGGTAACCAAGGGCTATACCCTATAAAACAAATGGTATATAGTGATATAAGAAGGTATAATAAACAACAATTGAGATTCTGCTCAGACATATAATAAATGCGTTTATATAATTTAGTTATACTTGTTAGAGTAATGAACATGTAAAACAATGTTACGGTTGTTTTCTAACCGTGGGGGAGTTTTCAATCCCGTCCTTCGAGAAACAGCTGCTTGGCGTTTGTTTGGTGATACATATTCAATAGGCGACGAATAAACTGAGTATCGGCAAATTACATCTCACTCTTCGGAGAAGTCGCGAGGCAGTTTTTCAAGCAGCGTCATCACAGCGCACACATACGTTTCTTACCTATGAGGCGTGTGCATCGCGGAGGTCTGCGAGGTGGCTCTGGCTACACCGTTGCGGGGTCATCGAGTGCAGACGCGACCCTATGCTTTTCGGCATGTCGTGTCGGGCGTGGATTAGTCTGAGCAGCACGAGTGGCGGCCTTTACCTGGACACGATGGCTCACACAATCAACCGCGTTCTTGGCGGCTTCTGTTGTTGTGAATGGCTCTGAGCTCTCATAAGTGGAGGCCTCGGTAGCCCGCTCGGTGACTCCGGATTTGTTCTGACTGCCAACATCGCGAGCATGCACCGCAGTATAGCCCGGATCAGGCGCCTCTTCGGAAGTTGTGTGGGGCCAGAACTCTGCGTAAACGGCTGCCGGAGGTGGACCCTCTATGCAGGCGAAAGCGCGGCTCTTCAGTGCGGCGGTCAAAGTTCATTCTAGCTTCGGCACAGTGAAAGAATTTGTCCACCTCGGCACGCAGCTTGGCCTGCTCGCGAAGGTAGGCGTCTTGTTTTCTCACCAAGTCGTAGGTGGGTATGCTCTGAAATGCAAAACGATCAGAGTGGCGTACAATCTCCGTTAGTAGCTCTCGCTCTAAACTGCGTCTTCACTGCATAAAGAGTATTAGTGAAGTGAAGACATTGCGCACACCGCTTCGGTGGTTCACATTTTGTCGGCATTTTTCTTAACATTTGCGACACAGTCATGCCGTTCTAATAAGTTGAAGTTTGCTCTTTTACGCCAATCTATAAACTTTCTTATCGTATTTACTGGTGTAAAACTAGTGCCATTAGGTCACATGTACGGATTGAATACACGGTGCAAATAAACAATTTGTCATTTCCTTGCTAGTATCTTTCTCGTGAGTTTTGTTTTCGTCGGGCACTGAAGCATCTATAGCCAGGTATTGCCTACAGATTTCGTAAACTCAATCATATAACAATTGTGAAGTGATCGAGTATTTATATCAAAGGAAATATAGTGGCAAGAGCATAAATGCACTTTTTCTGAAAGTAATCAGACACAATTCTACGAAACGACTATATTTTTGTGCAAGTCAAGTGAACACTACACAGAGGTGTATACTTAAAAAATGTAGTTGCGAAAGAAATTGCTTCCCTAGTCATAAATATTTGGCAACTCCCCCAAGGGGTTGTGCATCTTCGTTGCCTTAGTAACGCTTCTTTACATTAAAAATATGAAAACCATACGAAAGCTCAGTCGTTTCTAAACAGTAAATTTACATAGCTGCAGCAAGGCTACTGGGAAAGTACTTTTTTGAACCTACCTATTATTTACTGTACGTGTATAATTTTTAATCTTGAAATAGCGCTTTCAATGCATTTTGATTTGCCTTTTGCGCAGCAGATTTTCTTGTGTCGCGTTCATGGCGAATAATTTTTTGTACGAATTCGGGGAGTGTGTGACGATTTGTAGAGCGTAAAATAAAAATTGTTGTCTTGGTCTTAGAAACAGCGGGGAGAAGATCAGCGCGGTGACGCTGTGACTGTACGGAGTACAAGCGAGCCTTGACTGGGTATTGAATGAATAAATTCAGAAGAATATAAATAGCCCTAATGCTGCTCATTCGCGCCT
The DNA here is from genome assembly GCA_013436015.1 of Rhipicephalus annulatus. Lineage (NCBI taxonomy): Eukaryota > Metazoa > Arthropoda > Arachnida > Ixodida > Ixodidae > Rhipicephalus > Rhipicephalus annulatus. Next base: position 73,228 of record WOVY01009444.1, read on the forward strand.
CGCAGTATCATGCGTTGAAAAAAGTCTTATGTTCTATAAGACAATAGACGAAATTTACGCAAACTCGCAGGCAAATCGTGGTGCTCTGCACAAACGCCCATATAGAATTTCTGATTCGTTGAAATTATTTTTTTCATTTCTTTTTGATTTGTATAATTTTATTTCTTTCTTCTCATTTCATTTGTAACTCAAATTTTGAGATTTTTCGCTTCTTTACTTCTTCCTTCTCCATGCTTACCCACGATAGCTGAAATATTCACTATTTTGTGGCTTGGCTCACGTTTTCTGGAACAGATATTTTCTGTGGGGTCAGCCCCTTACAGCTGCTTACTCATTACGTTGCTCACTAACGTCACCTGTAGTTGTTCACGTGCAGGTAGGCTTTCCCGGGGTATGCAGTCGTCGCGATGAAGGGTCTCATTTGTTGAGCTTTCGCTGAACGAGGCAATGGGAACTTGCAAAAGGTGTTTTTAAGAAATGCAATGGCTGAAAGCAAGAAAAAAGAAAATCTGGCTAACCTCTTCCTCACCCCGTGGTTGCTGAGTCGCCGGGCCATCCCGGCAAAAGCCGTGCCACCACTGCACGTGTCTCCGCAGCGACCGGAAGCTCTTTGCTGGCTTCCTGACAGATCGGGCAGCGGTATTCCGTCGGCGCCATGCCACGCTTCGGCTACCGATCGACAACACCCGTCGCTGCCATGGTTATTCGCCACCCTCGCGCGCGCGACTTTTGAAGCTACGCCTTAACAATATTTGTTATCACAGTCTCAGTAGGATAATGCGAAGCATTGATTGATTGCTTTATGGAAAGGAAAGGTCGTGGTTAATTATTTCATCTCTCCACTCTCCACAGAAACAGGATGCACAATAGACATAGGATTGTTAGATGAATATTTAAAACGCGTCTTCTAAGAAGAAATTTCTCTAGTACCCGATAGAACAAAATATAGAAAAAATTGCTCAAGCTACAGAGGCAAACGCATATGCACTATCTATATGTATATTTGCGGTAGACAGGGATGACATATATATGAGTGTGATCTTTAATGGGAGATGTTTGCGGTAAAAGCGGTGCGAGCTTGGCTTTGTCAGCAGAAGCACCTTATCATCAGTTATGTGGCTTATAATTGTTCCTTAGTATTTGTTGTTTAATGAATTGATGAATCGGACTTATGTCATTCGTGTGATACCAAAAAATGCATTAACTTGGAGCTTTCATTATTGAGGATTTTTTTTTCTGTGAAGGCAGCCGTGAAAGATCTTCACCAAACAGAGACTTCGCTGTTAATAGAACATGCTCCAATGAAGCAAGAATGGTGGCGCAGAGGCACACTTCCCGCGGCAGCCCACAGCGGTTTCGCCCTTGTTCAGTTTGGTTTCCTCCTTGAAGTGAAACGGTTTTATTGTGACACGCTTCATGAAACGCGAGGAGCCGTATACCAGCACTGCAAATGCTCAATGCAATGTCATGTAGTGCTGCTTCTGTTTTAGATAGTGTCGGTTGTTGATGTGGCGTCGGCAACCCTAACCGTATGCTTTAACAGAAGACCGCAATCAGCGAAAATAAAACTATCTTGAAGTACGAAAATTCGCGGCCTTTTGGTCTTGCATTTTGGCTTTGCGACGCAGAATACGATTGAAGTCCAGTGTGGTATGAGCCCGTGACTTGACCTTTCTTCTTCGTATATTACGCTGTGCTGTTAGCTCTGTTATTGAGTTGTGAGGTTTAACGTCCCAAAACCACCAGATGAGTATGAGAGACGCCGTAGTGGAGGGCTCTGGAAATTTCGACCACCTGGGATTCTTTAATGTGCACGAAAATCTGATTACATGGGCCTACAACATTTTCGCCTCCATCTGAAATACAGCCGCCACAGCCGGGATTTGATCCCGCGACCTGCGGATGAGAAGCCGAGTACTTTAGCCACTAGACCACCGCGGCGTGGCGGCGATTATAAACTGATGGGATTATAACAACGGTGGGATGTGTAACTGTGTGTGCGTGCTCTCCTTTATCTCTTCACCTTTAAGACTCACTCATCACCGTCCCTATGATACGGTAGCATACCGGTCCTTATAGCCTGGTTAATATCCCTGCCTTATCGTTCTCTTCTATTTCTTCCATCCTTCGTTCCAGCTAGCTATACCTTTACGCAGAAGAGAGGTGGAGAAGTATTGAATAGCGAATGTGATCCTGACCAGCTGCTGTTTTTTTATTTTGTCAGAAAAACGTATTATATTGAGTTCTAGAAGTGTTATGAGGGAAATACAGGGCTTATGTGATGACCCTGTGATAGGCAATTAATGTCTCGCTGCAGAATGTGTGTGTTTTAGAAATGCCTTAGAATAGTTCGCTGAGCTGGAAATATTGTGGCAGTGTTCACCTAGTATGTCAGCTTGTTTTTGTATAGTGCATATAGTGTGTATGCTTGGAGTTTTGTGCAAAGAGATTGTTTAAGGTAGATTGTCACCCTAGACTTCTTCAGATGATTCCATAACTTTTTTGATCGGACAGAGCTATTAAAAGAACCCTGAAACGGTTTTAGCAATTTTTATTAACACATTCGGCCGGTATAACAAGTCCCAAGGTTTATTTAGAGACCGCTTTGAGCTCTCTGCGTATACTGTGGGATTTATTACAAAGCTTTAAAGCTGCGAATTTCTGCAGATCGGTGCAGATCATTTCGACTCGGCTAAACGCGTTTACAACCAACCCTTCACAGAGCGAAATGGTTTGGCCCACTTGACGAGGCTAAAACACGTCAGCAGTGACGTCACATTGGCTGCTGATCCGATTGGCTGTCATGACCTGTAAAATGCACAGAAGTAAGGTCTGCTGCTAGGGTGGCGGCACATCTCAGAGCAAATATTAACGACTTCATGCTCCTTGTCTCTGTTGCCAGACGGCGAGTGCGCAGCCGGGCGCACTATGTCATGGCCTCCGAGACTGCGCGCAAGCTGTTGACGCGCCATTTTGGAGGTCTAGACGGGTAAAAGCTCAAAATGTCGATCGCGCTCATGACAGCTCGGCGATCAGCAGCGTGCTTCACGAGCGCTCCTCATCGCTGTGGTCTTAAGACCATTCACGCATGTTGCTTTTTCTCGGCATGGCATAGACCCATGCCCGTACTTTTGGCACTGGAAGCACCTTCGTGGGTTTGCTACACACGGCCGTACTTGATGAAGGTATGTGACCTGTACCGCAGGCGGAAGGTTTAGGCTGGCGAAGGTTAATACTGCATGCCTTGTTCCGATTTCTTGCCTTTGCCTTCTCATGAATCTGATATTAGCGGAGGGTAGTGCTTGATCAGCTAAAGCGACGGTTATTTTCGCGTCGATGAATTTTATTAGATAGAGATTACGCCCTTTCCGTGGTTCAGAGATCAGTTTGGTGTTACACACACTATTTCACTTAGTTTCCTATTGTTGTTCTACTGCTCGTTATGGACTTCAACCAAGAGTTCGCCGGAACGCATTTTCCTAGCACCATTGTCACCAATGCTGCATTATTTGATAGCTTTGGCGATAGGGAAAAGTTATCCGTCCTGCCAGTGTTGTACTCTATAAAGTTATTACAAAAAACCTCAAGTTGTTGCATTTAGATGTCAATTCTTCAGTTGCACTGGTGCCGATCAGTTTTGGGGATAGAGTGGTCTTTGCTTCACAAAGAGTTTAGTTGAAATAAGCTGGCTGCCACGATGGAGCCCAAAAAGGGGGTGTATTTGGACAATAGACATTCTTCCAATCGTTGTTGCTTCCATTCTTTCAATCGTTCTTGCTTCCGTTCGTCCGGCCGTCTGTCCGTCCGTGCTTCTAATCATCCACTCGTTCTTTCTTCTGTCCGTTCGTCTATCCGTCACTCACTCTAGCATATTGTCCGTGCCCCACTTTCCATAGAGCCCCACCGCGGTGGTCTTGTGGCTAAGGTACTCGGCTGCTGACCCGCAGGTTGCGGGTTTGAATCCCGGCTGCGGTGGCTGCATTTTCGATAGAGGCGGAAATGTTGTAGGCCCGTGTGCTCAGATTTGGGTGCACGTAAAGAACCCCTGGTGGTCGAAATTTCCGGAGCCCTCCACTACGGCGTCTCTCATAATCATATGGTGGTTTTGGGACGTTAAACCCCACAAATCAATCAATCAACCACTTTTCATAGAAGATGTCTTTATCCATTCTTCCAAAGAATATTATCAGTGAGTTCTATGAAAATGCACTCGCGTCACTCCACTTTGAAACATACCATATTCTTGGCACAAAGTTTTCATGGGGAAAAACTACTCGGTATTCATGGCTCCGGCGTCACACGCAACAGCTTGTCTCGTTTTATTTGCGATGAAAATGTGACAGCATCTAACAATTACAACGCTAAAAGTGGGCGGCCCGACGCGTGCAGAAACCTTGCTATTCTACAACGCGCGTGGTGTTCCGCAACCCTTGCCTGGCAGCTCAACAATTTTGTGGACCACGGCAACGGGCTGCTTTGTCAGCGTCTCATCTAAACAACACCATGAAATTCATACCACGGGTTCCACATATTTCCTTCTACGTATTTAAAAATCTCGATTTGCTTACCTTGTGGGAGCTCTTGCAACGTGAGGCGGAAATCCGTCGTCACCGGAGAAGGTCAGCGAACCGCACGTGCTACATACTTGTCAACAAAGCTTCAACTGGCGCTCTCTGTTGTCTTATTTACAAACTAGAATCTAGAGCACATGTCTTCTTGCCGCTAAATTTAGCTAAACAAGCTCACATTATGCGTGCACATGCATTTTGTACAGGAGTGTTTTTTCTTGGGCCTACAATATTGTTGATCTGCGGGTTAAAGGGTTAACGCTTACCTTCCTAGTTTATTTGCTAATGCGATGTTAACTGGTGTGACATTTCAGAGGAGAACTAGATCACAGAATGTGTAGATAACTGCTTTTGTGAATGTCGACTGCCTTCGCTGGCGCACGGCAGGCGTGCCCTCATCTTTGGTGACGATGTATGTGACACGCTAAGCAACGAGACGCTGTACTCTACGGTTGCCAAAGCGATATTTTTAAGGCTGGTGTCTCACTGCAGTGGTTTTCCATGATCGGGCAACGTGAGTTTTTGAACTGTTATGCCTTGTGCTCGTGAACATTTGTGCAAGAATTTCATCTGCGAAGTTTTTGGCGTGTATTACAAGTAGACCATTTGACTAAAAAAACAACTTTGCTCCACAATCTGTCTTGTTAGCCTTTCTTTTCTCGCGCACACATTAGAAGACCGGTAAAATGGGCATTCGCGGGGAACTGTAAGATACGACGGCTTCCGGTTCGACGCACCTTTCGGGTCAGTAGCGGTACGCGCGCACTTTTGTACTGCTCCGTTGAAAAAAGCACCTCGCCGTGCAATGTCAGCGCTTTAGAAGTTTCTTTGTTTTTTGCGCACTAAAATGTTGTGCAATGCCTTTATGCTGCTCAGGGGGTGCTGTCAGTTTGGCTAGCAGATCAGTCAATACGCAAAACAGTTTTCCTTGTATGATACGGTACTGCAGACAAAAAGTCACCATTTTAAAGATCTCAGGGGATGGATATGACTGTAGCAGTGTGCTAAGAGTTCATTTCGGGATCGCTGCTTCTGCTGACATCGTCGATGCTTGTTTAACGCACTTCTTCCTTTGAGTGCCGTCCTGGCACACAGTTTGACCAAGATAAACTCAAATGGACTCGTTCAGCGCTTCGTGTAGACTTACTCTTGAGTGAAGCTTTCGCGTTTTTTGTCATGTGTATAAGCAATGGCCGGCGCTAATCTCGTATGGCAGGTAGATTTCACCCGCGCGTTCCCATAATATTTTTGCTAGGTGGCGCCTGAGCGACAATTTATTTCTCAATATAATATTCGTAGCAAATTCATGCGTAAGCTTTTTTTTTTAGCGTGGAATGTACACCGACCTTTGATAAAATGGTTTTCGCACACTCTGGCTTCAACGTTTCGTACTCAAAGGCTACCTGTCGCTGTGGCTCTCTTCACCGCCACAGCCCACCTCATTTTTTTTCTTCGTTCCATGGAAATTATACCTGCGTTTGCCTTTCACGCTCGAGTCGGAGCAGCGAACGGCTGAACAACCGACCATGGTTTATCAGGACAGAGATAAACGGTCAACCGCGGGCGCGAATCCCGAATAATCTGAGCTTTGCGGCGAAGCGCTCCATGCACCGTTGCCTATACTCTTCTCGAACCGGAAAACGGTAGCAGACAGTGCATACCACAATTCCTCGCTCTTTTACTGGTCACCTATATTATATTTGGCGCCATGTAGGACAAATATGTGACCTTGCTTCCACTTCCGGTTGGGACATCAAAGTTTATTTTGTATTATTTTTTGTTAGCTGTTAGTTGTAGATAGCGATGGTATTGCAACGAGCCGTCAATCACTGGATACATGGGCTTTTGTGGAAGTAACGGTTCCAAGGTGCATATACCTCGCATGACCTCCAAAATCGGCACACAATTTTTGTAGGCAACAAACTAGGGCCCATCAAAATGCTGTAGCAATTCCACTTTTTTCGAGGAATGCAGCCCCGATAAACGAAAACGGGAAAAATTATGGACCGAACACAACAAGCTGTACGCTACACGTGGTGAATCCAATATTTACTTCTAATTTTAGAATTATCACGAAGTTACATCGAGCTGCAGAAAATTACCATAGCCGACGGTATTTCCCGTCGTCCCTGCTGGGTATTGGGTAAAGTTTTCAACAAGCATTGGGTTGCCCCTTATTTTAAGCTTTGTTAAGATATAGTTAAGGATTTAGAGTACTCAGTACTATACTAAGGGAGAGCAGAGAGCCGTCCCATGAGCCTCACACTCGATGAGGAGATGTTGGGGGGGGGGGATTAGTAAAAGGGGGTAACGATTTAGAGTACAGGGTACTCTACTATGGGAGAGCTTAAAGTCATCCCGTGAATACAAAGAGCTACATGGCTAGACACAATCCAACTGTCTGTGGTAATCGCACGAAGCAACGCTTGCGACAAATCTCCCATTCAAACATAGCCTACCTTCCGGCCCAAGCCAGAGAAGAGATGCTCTTCAAGCTAACGTTGCACAAACTAGATTAAAGTCACGTTTTTTGCAAATTTCTTTATTCCATTTTTATTTTCCGAACATCTTCATATTGAAAATTAGGCAATGACGTTTTTTTTTGTTAAAAAATTGCTTTAGTAGTGCCGTAAGTTTCTAGCGACCAACACTGAGCGAGAGACAGACAGGTGACTGCGGGTGGTTCTGTCGCCCGTTTTTTTGTATGTGTCTCTTCTTTTCTCTATTTCGTTAATTGCCTTATCTATTACTTTAACCTTCTTTCTATTTTTCCCTCTCTCTCTTTCGCCCTCCTTCCTCGTTTCTCTCTTTATTTTGTTTCTCTGTCAATCTTCCACTCCCTCTCTCTACATATATAAATATATACACTTATTCATGACATTAACACCTAATGTCAGTCAAAGTGAATGGCATTACACGTGCTATGTGACAAGGTATGACTCATCCCACGCCGGGCAAACTGACGCAAAGGGAGAGCGCGCGCCGACCGAGTCAAGGCGTTGCTCGCACTGGATGCAGCTGTATTAGGTGCTAGCTCGGCGACGCGATATATGCCATGTAAGGTCGAAGCCGTTCAGGTGCAAGCGGAAACAACTCGGCTGCTAAATAAAAGGAAAGAATAAAAAGTACCGAAACGTTGACGCAAACGCCGATCATTAGTGATAGTGCACGAAGGGTTATTACAGTCTGACAACAATTTAGGCGCTGTGCATTATCATCCATACTAGGTCGAAGTAGCCCCCTTTGAAAGCATTGACAGTCGTGTATCATTGTACATAGATGGCACGATTCATTGAATGATGAGTCATCATCTCTCCGCGAAGAAGCTTGTTGGCACAATGAGATGTGCTCAGGGGAGGATCTAGGCATTCATCTAGCCTACTCCGAAAGATAGCTGACATAATTCAGCTCCCGGGAGTTCCATATCCCATGGTCCGATATTTAAATCCGCTCCCATCTCACGCGGTAAACCAGTTCGTGCTTCTCGTCGAGTGCTTATACCAAGTTTGGCTGGCGCGATGCGAGGCAATTTACCAGGGGAGACTTCCGGACCTTCACGAAGTGCTTGCAAAAGTGCGGAAGGACGTCTGGTTCCATCTCTTTCGTGAGTGGTATCGCCTAGGCGCAAAGAAGTTTCCCGAAACCTGGCACCGACCGGCAGTGAACTACAGTGAGTCTAAAGGGCAACTAACCATCAGGCTATGATGGCGGAACATCTAGCAGCACGACTTAGCGAGGCATCCCTCGCTTGCATGCCTTGTGTAAGTCCGTCGGCGCCTTCCGCGCTAGGACAAGCGACCATGCCCGACGGTTTATTTACTTGGAAGTGTGGCAGCTTGGGCTAGTGGTTACATTCTGCTCGGCAGCGCCCTCCTCCCTTCTCCGGGCGAAAGCGTTTTCTTTCAGGCGGCGCGCCCTCCTCGAGCGGCTCCTCCTCGAGCTAGGGAAAGCATGCACTGTTTTCCCCTCCGAACTAAACCAACACCACCTAGAACTAGTTCTAGGTGGTGTTGACTAAACTCGTTTCCCTCGCTAGCCCCGCCCCCGGCGTGTGTCCACCGGTCTGTTGCGCGCCGGCTGCTGCTGCGTCGCGCGCGTAATTCAAACCGCCCGCTGGCAGGCAGCCAGCGGGCACAAGCCTGCCACGTATTTCTCCCGCGCGCCAATCGCCTTCGTCGCGCCGCGGGGGCGTAGCGCAACCGCTCGCTTTAAGTGGGGACCATGGGGGTCTTGGACCTCCGGTCGCCATGGAAAGGCCACATCTCCGTGTGTTCTGACCTCGTCAGCTGCACTAAAGAGTGCTCCCTTGCCTGGGTAAGGTACCGGCCATCTTGCGACATGGGGCCGCGAGATGTGTCGCGTCTGCTCGGTGCTTTGCGCGCCGAGTGGATACGGCAACCTTGCCCGGTAAGGGCCGTTCACCCAAAGCGTAACAGGACCCGTCCTCTATTTTTTAATTTTTTTTATTTATGATACCTTACAAACTCAATGAGAGCATTGAGTAAGGGGGGTACAAACTTCAAATAGTAATAGGGCGGTCATCAATAACATGGAATACACAGAAAATAACACAACATCGTGACAAAGCGTGTCTAGTCACTGACACTCAAACGAATGTAATACGTGAATGTTTACCGATATGCAGAAAGCTTGAATAACAAGAAATTCAAGGTACATGAACGAAACACAATAAAGAAATTCGGAAGGCGTAGGTATAGAATTCAAGTGAGCAGCAACGGCGGTGCAACTGAGCAACAAAAACTGGGAGAATCACAAGAACTGGGAGAACAATGGCAATGACAAAAAAAAATCAAAGAGAAATCGGAAGGCCGAGGTGTACAACATACACACGCATTTTCCAAACACACATACTGCTAGCCGTGCGAAGGCGTTTACCAATATAAATTGCAAGACAACGGTGGGTACACCAAAAACTAAAGAGAACCAAAGAGAAGTGTGAAACTAGGTGAGTGGCACTGCTGCAGCTACAAGCATCAGTGAAGTTAGAGCGATTAGTGCGATCAAAAATGATTACACACATGTTCGCGAAAAGAATCTGGATCGGTGATGGAGGCGATGCAGTCGGAAAGATCGTTCCATAATGATATGGTTTTAGGAAGCGCTGATAAGTTGAATGCCTTCGTTTTGATGTAAATGCGAGTGAAACTAAGGTGATTGTGCAGGCGCCTGGACATGCGCAATGATGCTGTTAGGGGTAGCGTAGAGCGTCTTGTGCTGTGAATATATTTATGCAGCAAACATAACAGTAAAACAGAGTGGCGAACGTGCAATGGCGAAATAGAATGTTCTTATTTTAATGTTGTTACGCTGCAATGAGTGCTATAATTGTGAGATATAAACCGGGCTGCTCTGTTTTGTATGGACTCTAGCATTGTGGTTAGGTAATCTTGGAAAGGGGACCAGATTGAAGATGCAAATTCCAGCTGGGGGCGTACATCAGTGAAATAGGCCAGTTTACGGATGCTTGTTGGAGACTTTCGCAGATTACGACGGAGATAACCTAATGTTTTTGAGGCTTTCGCGCAAATAACACTAACTTGTGCCTACCATGAAAGATTGGGTGTTAGATTGACGCCTAAGTATTTGTAAGAAGAGCACTGCACTATTGTATCATTTTTAATAAAGTAGGAATAATGGGAGTTTTTGTGTTTACGACTGGAGGTCATAGCACGGCACTTGGAAGAGTTAAGAGACATCTGCCACACGTCACACCAGTCGCTAATTAGGTTAAGGTCTGTTTGAAGGGTAAGGTGGTCACCATCATTGTTAATAGCTCGATATATTATGCAATCGTCAGCGAATAGTCTTATATTGGAAGATATAATATTTGGCAAATCATTTATGCAGATTAGAAATAATAGAGGTCCGAGAACACTACCCTGTGGAACACTCGAGATGACATCAGAGGGAGTAGAGGCGTAGTTATTAACCGTAGGGAATTGTTTTCGAAAGGAAAGAAAATTGCGGATTCACTAAAGGGTTAAGGAATCGAGTCTAAGTGCAGATAATTTAGATATTAGGCGGCAATGGGCAACGCGGTCAAAGGCCTTTGAAAAATCGATGAATACGCACTCAGTTTGTTTAATTTCATTCATATTGAAATGGAGATCGGTTGTTAATTCAAACAATTGGGTGTCACACGGGAAACCTTTCCGAAAACCATGCTGGTGAGGAAAAAAGAAATTATTCGATTCGAGGTGGCGGCGAACATGGGAAGCGATAATATGCTCCAGCAATTTGCAGCAGATTGACGTAAGCGAGATGGGTCTATAATTATCAGGTGAGTGTTTACCTCCACTTTTATAAACGGGAACCACTTTACCCATGTGCCAATCAAGGACTGTTGAAAGATGAGAAGTAAGAATTGGCTCGATACGATTTTAGTATTTTTAGTATTTTTTAGTATTTTAGTATTTTTGTGTTAATGTTGTAGGGCCCCGATGAAGTAGATAGTTTAAGTTGGTCAATGAGGGAAGCAATACCTTCGACTGTAAGAGCTATTGGCTGCATAAACACCCAGTCGTAATCTGCGATGAATGGTATGTTCGAAAGGTCTTCTCTTGTGTATACTGAAGAAAAGAACCTGTTAAATGCGAATGAACAGTCACTATCTGAGAGGGGTTTGTCGTCATCACCACGTAACGATATATGCTGGCGGTCGGTTCCGGGGGTTAACAACTGCCAAAACTTCCGAGGCTTTGATTTCAAAAGAGACAGGAGATCATGGGAAAATATTTGTCTTTCGCATCCTTAATTGCAGAGCAGTAGCTCGCAGCACACTCGTTGTACTTTTTCCATGCAGCTTCAGTTTGCCCATTTTTGGCGTTTTTGTACAACCGCTTTTTTTGTTTCTGAGCCGACGGAGTGACTTAGTGAACGACGGGTTCAACCTATCATTCGTTATGGTAAATAAGGGAACAAACTTATCGACCAGCCCGCAAACCTTGTCCCGGAAGATACACCAGTTTTCGTTGACGGTGCGAGTATCGAACAAGAGCATCATCCCTTCAACAAGGAATACTTCAAGGCCTGAGTTAATTGCTGCGTAATCGGCCTTGTTAAAATCTCGTATAACCTTTTTATCTTTACCTGTGTGGCTAAATGGCACATTTATAGGAAAATGGAGTAACTTGTGGTCACTTAGACCGTCCCGATAAGTGATTGGCCCGATAGTTTCAGGCGCATTACTTAAAATTAGATGTAATAAATTAAATCCACTTGTAGGTGCGTCCACAGTTTGGAAGAAGTTAAAATCCAGAGTTAAATATATAAATTCTACAGAAGCACGACTAAATGAAGAGAGAGACGGCCAATAAACATCGGGAAAGTTAAAGTCGCCGATGAGTTAAACGTTTTCACACTGATAGCTTTGCACAGCGGCCGCTATACTCTTTCTGAGTTCAACGCTAAAGGAAGGACCTGCGTCGGGTCCATGGCCGGTAGCAAGCGCCTATCAGTATTTTTGATGACGCGGAAAAGCAGGCAGCCCAAACTATTCGAGGGGTGAGTGAGTATCAATCAGAAACGACGACAGTGTAGTCTTTATGACGATCAAAACACCACCCCCCTTTCGTTCAGAACGGTCACACCGATAAATACTGAAAATATTCACGCCCGAAAAGAGTTCTGCTTCGAGAATATTTGGGTGAAGCCATGTCTCAGTTAAGACAGCAATGTCCGTATTGCTATCGTCCAAGATCGAAGAGATATTTTCACGTTTCGGCAGCAGGCTACGGATGTTAGTCAACGTCACTGTTAGTGGTCGTACCAAGGTCGAGGAATGTGACCATTGTTGCTTAAGAAGTTTATTTTTGCCTGCTTTCTTATTTACCTACCTTTGAGAAAGAACAACCGATTTTGTTTAGCTGTCATAAACGTACGTCTTGCCATTCATTTCTAACCTGTCTACTCGCAGTTTAAATGTCTGCTTGCTTGGTTTCGCAAACTCGATCAACTTTTTCCGCGCTTCGCGGGTTGCAACAGAAAAATCCTGACTAATAGAATAGTCTGTACCTTTAGGTTTTCTTGATAATGCTTGTACGATTTGTTTGTCTTTAAACAGAACGAATTTAGCAATTATTGGTCGGCACTTATCTGGAGGAAACCGGCCAAGGCGGTGGACGCGTTCAAGCTGCTGGCTTGTAAGGGTGATTTGAAGATTTTCTACGCAAAATTCAATTAGTTTTTTCTCTGAAGCTTCCCAATCTTCATTAACGTCATCTTCGATACCGAAAAACAGAAGATTCGAGCGGCGCATCCTATTTTCTGCACTATCGCATCGGGATGTAATGTGCTGCAGTTGGTCATTTACACACTGTAAGTTATTTTCGGGCAGGCTGATTTCACCCGGACGGCGAGATGCAATAGACGCTTCCAAGGATGCAACTCTCTCATTCAGTTGTTTAATTTGAGCGTCAGTTTCGGCCTGCTTTTCCTTAACTCCTTTGAGCTCAGTCAATATTGTCGCCTGTCCCGCTTTGAGCCCACGCACGCTTTCCAGGATGTCCGCTAGAATCTTATCATTGGGTCCCGGGTTTAGCTCAACGTCCCCCGAACAGAGTAGCAGCAGGTTAATGACAATGTCACTAATTCGCCACGGCACAGACAGGTATCGCTTCACTGTTTCACATAAATCAGGGGGGCACGACACCGCTAGCAGACAGTAATTGCTGGTTTTAACACCAGCGCTACCATTCAGGTAATTGACCTGTAAAAATAGCATTGGTGAACGCCCCATTCTTGATGCGATGCCGTGCCCAAGTGAAGAGCGGTTCGGTGGGCGTTTATATAGGCTCGTTGGTACGCAGATAGCAGAAGAAGACGTCGCTTGTTGCCAGATTATGTGCTCTTTTTCTTCCAAACCTGGCGGGCCGAAGCATGTCTGATGACGGCAAAGCTGGCGTTCCGTGGAAACGGCCGGCCAGGATACGAAAGGACAGGAACTGAAAGGAAGATGTAGCGTCACCTGTAACAAGAGCATCGGTGAACGCACCATTCTTGATGCGATGCCGTGCCCCACCAGGGGCACGGCATCGCATCCTAACTAAGGGCGGGGCCCCCAACCGGGGTTAACCTAACTGGATGATGATGGGTCAATGAGTGATATGTATTCTGGGACGCGGTGCTTTCGGTTGCCAACTCCCCTTCCTTTCTGACCATGGCAGGGGGGCCGATGGCCTTAAGTAACACCGGAGAGGGCGGCGTGGTCATGACTTTTTGTTTACTATCAAAAAACCTCTTCAAAGGATAAATACTGCTACTAAATGCTCACAGTTGTTGAATACATTTGTCCTAATTATTGATAAGAGGTGAACTGCAAGCACTGAAGGGAGGGGGGGGGGGGCTAACCACGGACTTTGCAGGGAGGGGGGCAATCGCCACTACCACCCAACCTCTGGATCCACGACTGGATGCATTGCGTCGTTCACATTGGTCATATCTCTAGATAAATTGGTACTAATTCTTCTGCATATATAGCTGGTTCAATGGCCCGTAATTTTCTGAATAACGCTAGCGCTACATGACAACCTGGTGCAGTATAGTCCACTACGTGTAAGTTGTGTCCCAGTGCCGTAAAGTTCTCCCGAATTGACCGAAATAGAGGAGAGGCTGTGCTGATGACGGGACATTGTTGAGGGTTCCACGCATGACCTGTACAGCCCTGTTAATGCAATTCCTTCAGACACAAAAAAAGAGTCCCCAAGTTTCAGAAGAAACGTAAGGCCTCTTTCGGGGAATGCCCCGTGCTACCATTATGCAGAACCAAATTAACTTCACCTGAAACTTCAACATAAGTCATGGAATTTTAACAGGAAAAAAGTACTAGCACAGTGCATTTCAACATCTTCTCTATTGACACGAGAGCGTTCAATAGTTTGGTGCACACAGAAAGTTTGGCGTCGGTGTAGTTGGTTGTCAGCAAAAAATTGTCTTTCTCGTGACCGAAAAAACGAGAAAGAAGCAGATAATATGAATGATAGAGAATTCCGGAATCGAGCGAGGATCGAATCCACGGCTTTTGCATGGCAAGCAAGTGTTCTACCACACAGCATTGTGTCTGCTTAGAAATACAGTAAAAATACCTCTTTCAAGTTATATCACAATATATATATATATATATATATATATATATATATATATATATATATATATATATATATATATATATATATATATATGAAATAGATGATCAGAGTTTCTTCCGGCTACCGTAATAAAAGTTATAAACTTCGAGAATAGTGCAGTATAGGAAACAAAACAATAAAATATTTATTTATTCCTAACAGTTTTGGCTGGTGGACCAGCCTTCTTCAGAGGATGTAAGTGAAATGATACAAGTTCCCGTAGCAGAGGGTCACCCTCACAGTTTGAAGACCGTTCAAAAAAAAAGAAAAAAAACGAGACAAACGGGCGAACGAGGTAGCAACAGACTACAAGAAGCAGAAGAAGGAGAGGAACTAGAAAGGAGCGACGGAGAGCCGCCGGAAACGAGCGGGTAATTCTGGCATTGTTACTGGGTATAGATAAGACGCGCCGCCAGCGGAGGCGACCAAGAAAAACGGGAAAATGTGGAACATGTTGCCGCTTACTCGCATCCCACACATGGATCGAGTTTAAGTTCACGTGATTCGGCGGCTGGCCCGCGGCATCGGGCCACACACACACACACACCACACACACACACACACACACACACACACACACACACACACACACACACACACACACACGCACACACAAGAAGCATACGACCCGCTCCAGCTTTCGGAAAATAATGGCCACGTTGGAAAGCTAATGTGCTCTCTCCCCCTCCCTCCACCTGGCCTCTCTTGCAGAAAACTCTACAACCAGTCATACCGAAAATAAATGAATGGGTATTCTTGTAAAGGATGAACAAACAAAAACGTAAACAAAAAATATAAAAATGAATAATACTAAAAAAGTACTCAGAAATGAAAATAAAGTCTAATAATAGTAACACACGCCGTTTGGTTCACGTAGCATAGAATTCGTTTAGTTTCACGCGCTATATTGACCAACTTACGTGTGCGACTTCACGTATGCATAAATAAATTAATTGGGTAATTCAATTTCTGTGTTTCACGAAACGCCGCGGAGGCACGTCAGTCGCCCAGGGCTCTCGTTGATTTCGTGGGTAAGTGATCTGAATTTCTTTATGAAGTATGACTCCCGCTGTTCGCGCTCCCGTGTGTTCTGGAAGCCGGATTGTAGGAGTATGACACTTACGCGTTCGAAAGAGTGACCAGGAAGATTGATATGTTTGGAGAACGGCAAATCGGGAAGGCCCTTTACGTGTGCCCTGTGGTTGTTGAAACGCAAACGGAACGCGGTTTCCGTGTGTCCAATATATTCCTGTTTGCACACCTCACAGCGAATTTTGTATACCACATTGGCTGAGTCACAGTTAAGGTCGTCTTTAATTTTGTACACATAGTCTGAAAAGGAGGCTTCGGCCATATCTGTGGTCACCATGTGTGTGCACACCTTGCAGCGACGTTTCCCGCACGGTCTACAGCCCTGATGGTGGTCGGATTTGTGTGTTTTCGCCCTGACCAGTAAGTCTCTCAGGTTTTTATTTCTTCGGTAAACCACCTTGGGCGGAGTCTGAAAATTGGCAGAGAGGCGACTACTCTGTTTAAGTATGTTGAAGTGGCGGTTTAGTATCGAATTCACCAGAGGGGCGGCGGCGCAGTATGTGAGGAATAAATTTGCCCCGGAAGTTATATCATCTTTATTCCCGCCTTTTTTCCTATTGTTGATTCTCGGTCCAAAGAGCGAGCGCGCTCAATTGCATTGTCAATTATTTTTTTGGAGTACTTTTGACGAAAGAAGGCTCCTCTAAATTCCTGTGCGTGGTTGTCAAATTGCGTGATTTCGGAGCAAATTCTTCTGTATCTGTGGGCTTGAGAGTAAGGAACACCTGTTTTGCAGTGATAGGGGTGACTGCTATGGAAATGCAGATACTGTTGGCGGTCAGTTGGTTTTTCATACAGGGAAGTAGATATGGTGGTGCCACTGAGTGATACAGTGACATCCAGACAGTGAACACTCTTCTGCGAATACGTGTGCGTGAATGTTATCGAAGGATGCAGGGAGTTGAAAGCGGAAATGAATTTGGAAAGATGTTCACTATCGGCCATATATTGTCATGGGTATAGAAAGGTACCTAAGGCACGGGTGCAGAAAGGACGCAAAAGGAATGAAGACGACGATGTTGTTGTGGGGCTGTGTCTGAACTGCCCTCTTGTCCTGCATCCTTGCATACTGTGTGCAGTGTTAGCCCAACTAGCCTTAACTTATTAAATACTCCTCAATACATATTTTTGCTGGAGGTGCTGGGTAACATTCCGACTCTGGATCTCCGTAGCGGACGTCAGCCTCGTCCAGACACGATGTCTGAAGGCAGTGCGCCGTCCGTTCAGTCTACCCCTGCTCCGTCACCTGTGATCCCTTCCCATCTTTTCGATCCAGGTACATTTTGCGGCACCGACACAAGTGACGTTGACGAGTGGCTCGCCTTATACGGGTGCGTCAGCAACCAATACAGGTGGGATGACACGCTTATGCGAGCCAACATTATCTTTTACCTGCGAGGCACTGCACGCGCCTGGTACGAGACGCACGAGGAAGACCTGATAAGTTGGGACGTGCGCAAGTAAAAGCTCCGTGACTTGTTCGGCCAGTCAGTTGCTCGACAAATGGCAGCCAGGCAGGAACTCGCGTCACGATATCAATCTTCCACCGAGTCGTACGTCACCTATATCCAAGACGTGCTCACCTTGTGTCGGAAGGCCGACAAAGACATGACCGAACTAGACAAGGTCACCAATGTGTTGAAAGGCATAGATGACGATACTTTCAACATTATGATAAGCAAGAACTGTACCACCATTGACTCAATTGTCAGTGAATGTCCGTGGTTCGAACAAGCCAAAAGCATGATAATCACTCAACGTTTTTCCCGACTCCCGAACAGCGCTGCGACTTCTTCCTGCGAGGATCCTGTGGCGCCACGTCCATTCGTGCATCATCCAAACATCGCAAGAATTGTCCGCCAGGAGCTGGGAGCCATGGCTACTTCTGCTTATCAACCCCCTGGGCTTGAAAACTTGGCCCCAATATCTCTTAATCAGGCTCTTGTGCGACAAGAGTTTGCCAACATGGGCGTCTTGGCTCCCCAAAACTCAAGCCACACACCGCAGCCCATAAATCCTAACGCTCACTACCATGCCGCCCCACTTGTTGCAGTTGCTGCGTCGGTCCCGCGGTTCTCATCTCGCTACCGAAATCCATCTGAGGGGCGCACACAAGATGATCAACCGATATGCTTCTCTTGCCACCGCGTTGGCCATATTTTCCGCCACTGCTGCAACAGAAGGCATTTCCGGACACGTTTTCTATACGACCACTGACAGGATCGTGGGCAGTATTCGCCACTTCGTTTTGCCGACGACCACCTTCAGGAGCTGCCATTTAATCAGTCTATGCAACGCTCCGAACCATCCTACGCTGATGTAATTGACCAGGGAACCCGGTCAAGCTGCTTGCCGTCGCCTCAGGATCGCCAGCCCCGCTCCTATCAACGCCGTCGCTCCCCGTCACCGGCGTGTTCTGGGCAGTTCTCGGGAAACTAACAGATGCAGCTCCTGGAGGTGGCACTCCATTGACAAATCGGACCGAAAAACCTCTACCGACCACTAATTCCGGACGAAATTTACTTGGTCTTATTATCGATGGCCTGACCGTTACAGGTCTAATAGACACTGGTGCCCACATAGCCGTTCTGAGTTCACGTCTGCGATCCCGCCTGAAAAAAGTTCTTACCCCGCCCATGTCTTCCACTGTGCGAGTGGCTGACGCAGCCGAACATCAGTTCTTGGTATATGCACTGCCGGCGTCACTGTTGCCGGCCTTCACACTTCAGTCCTCTTCGCTGTTCTAGACGCTTTCCCACACTACGTGATTCTCGGCATTGACTTCTTGACCGCGCATTCAGCCCTCAATGATTGTTCAACCGGCACTTTACAGCTAGAGTTGCCTTTGTACCCTCCTGCAGCTCGCACACGGCTACGGTACGTGGAGTGTCTAGAATTACCGCCTCAGGCCGCTGTGTACCTTTCTATGTCGCCGTTCCCACCTGTTCCTGATGGCGTCTACTTGGCAGCTCCACGCATTGACCTAACCCTTTCCCGGAACATCATACTTCCCCATACTACAGTGAGGATTAGCGACAACAAGACGCTTCTCCCTGTCCTCAACTTTTCCGTGTCGACCCCGGTCATTCCTCAAGGTATTGTTTTAGCAGAACTCTCCACTCTGGAGGAAAGGTACAATTTCATCTCTCACTCCTGACATCAAGACCATAGCCGAACCTGTCGCAGCTGCACAGAATAGACCTTTCCTAGACAAAATCATATCAAATGACCTGTCGCCGTCGCAAGTTGAAGCGCTCCGTGGTCTTTTGTTTTCTTACCTTGACATTTTTGATATCGACGGCCATTCCTTGGGCCGCTCGAGCGTCTTAGCCCACCGTATCCACACTGGCGACGCCAGTCCCCTTCATATGCGTCCTTACCGTGTGTCTCATTCAGAGCGCCAAATAATCCAGAAGGAGGTAAAGAAAATGCTCGACTAAGACGTCATAGAGCCTTCAACCAGTCCTTGGGCATCACCTGTTGTGCTTGTTAAAAAGGCAAGGCAAGGCTAGAGGCCTTGCCTTGCAACAGCAAAGCTTCTACTTATCACAGAATAAACTTAATTGTTATACAAGTTGGCAATGATGGTTCTGATTTTACTAGTTTAAAAGTGGCCTAAGCATGCGCTCTCAAAATCAAGGTATAGTTGCTCACTTTTTATACAAACTCCTTCATGGCACCGCCACTCATCCGACTGAAGTAATGTAAAATAACGAACGAAAATTTGGATGCCCTAGTAGGTGCTATTTGGACTTTTTGTGCTCTAGCTGACTAATTTGGTATGCTGTCAAACACAGTAACATTGTGCCAGCGATGTTTACAATACTCTTGCATGTTGCCAGCACTAAATGTTTGCCCACACTACGGCTCGAGGTTGCCAGTGTAAAATTCAACACAAAAATTACAACTGTGAGTCTTGAAGGTCACCTTTTGAAAGCTATGTTTTGAATGTGCGATGTCGAAGGCTAATTTTAAACTAAACATTGACAACAAAGTAAGATTCATCTACATGGTGCAGGTTTGTTTCAAACTCACTAACGTGAAAGAACATTAACAGTGAGTATGAAATCTTGACTGTAGTGTTATAGCATAATGCAACGAAGATATGGGTGTGCTTATGAGCTGCTTGATCACCTGTCACTGTTCCATGCTCTTGGACCTAACGCAGAACCATCCAGAATTGGCAGTGGAGGATGCAGCAAAAATGATGGCACTTGACAATTTGCTGGTGATGCGGTGACACAAATTTCTGCAACATCAGTCACCAAGGTGCTCGTGGCATGAACAGTCATAGTGGTGTTGGCATGAGAGGTGGCAGCTGGCCCAAGAACAATAGAAGCAGCACCTGGAAGAGAACAAATAGTGTGACATTGTACCTGCTGTGCCATGACCCTGTGACATGAACAATGTGACGTGCTTGTCTAACACGATGTCAAAACTTTTTCATCAGTCATGTGTGTGCATACCTGCACACTAGTTTCTGTGCGATGTAGGTATGATCCACATGTGATTCACTGCCTATGTTAACTTAAGGGCAGTAAGAATGAACTTTGGAAATCTCTGAGTAAACTATAAGAAGACCGTACAACAGTACATCTGTTGCCAACAATAGCAGCTTCACAACGAGTGAATAGTTTCAATGAAAAGATACAGTAAATATCAGTTGCGGCTGCATTTGAACCTTCTAATTCCACGTGGTGTACATAGCCACACTAGTGGTTATATATGCTCCAGAAAAACTATTCAGGCATCGTATTGATGCAATGTCGAGTGTGTTTGCAATGTTGGCTATCTTTGTTCAAAACAATGTATTAAACAATACATATGTGCTAGTATATGACTCAACAAGCCACAAGGAAGCGCTGTTTTACCTGGCAGAAATTATGATATGTGCATCATGGCACCATGGTATGCACCTGATTTTGATTAACCTGGAGTCTGTGCTCTTAAAAGCACAGATATGAATGCCGACATAATATTATAGCATCAGCTACTCCTGAGGCGTCAGTGCGATTGACATATCTGGTAAGCCCTTGATATGCTGGAAGCTCCTAAGTTTACACAAAAATATATATCAACTTAGTAACAATTGACTCAAGGAGTAAACAAAAGCAGCCAAAAGAGCTTGCCATTGAATCTTTCACATGAAATTGATGTCCACCAATTATAAGAATCACTGTATTGTATTTGGATCTAGTCCAAGAGAATGTTTAAAAACCACACTTTTGAAAAATATTTCTGTGCCCTCTGCTGCACTGTGAATAATAATTGTATCCCAGGTATAACACTAACAGAACTTAAAAAACGGCATGTTTATAACGAGTGTTTTAAAACAAATATATGCAAAAAATATAAAGGTAAGTGTATATGCGCTTCAAAAACATTTTGACACTTAGCACCTGAGCCCATTACTTGCCCTGTAAAATTTCAGTTCTCTCTGAAAAGAATAAGAGCTTTCCAATTTAGTATAAAAAAGTAGGCACTATTTCAACCCATAATGTGAGCCATTTTACTATTTATGAGTTAGTAGTGACTAAAGGAGACAGACTTGAGAGTGTGCAAAAGAGGCATACGTTTTGTGAATGAAAAAGGTTCTGCTGAAATAATTTGCAAAGTTTCTTTCCAACTGAAAAAAATAATTGATTCTATTTCAGTCACCATACTTAGGTATCAAGTGTGTTTCCAAGTGATAAAAGGAATAGATTCTATTTCACTAACAACATTAAGGTATCAAATCTGTTTCTTTTAAGGTGGAAATGGCATCAAAAATATTAAGTAGCTCTCACCCTGCAAACTTCAAACAGAACCGACAAGAAAGAACACAACTTTTAATGAAGCTTCACCTTGAAAGAGTCACCTACCTTTACGATTGGAGCCCCGCTATGGTGTAAATGTTTTTTTCACTTTTCCAATATTTGGCCAGCAGATTTTAACTGAAGATAACACCAGCCATGTAATCTGCAGAGGCTTTTAATAAACGCTAGTAGGTAGCAGTGTCTTTGTATTCCTTTTTTTTCATCTGTGCGATTAAAGTTTGCTGCAAATACACAACGACAGGTAGCACCGCATAGTCACTTTAATAGCATGCATTATCACTTCAATACAGCTGTATTGGTTCATGACCAAAATATATCATTTTTACTGATCTCAATAGATCGTTTTCTTAATTTTGGTGTTCTTGCCACTTCAAAATCTTATTGAACAGGTAATAAGTTCTTGCATGTATCGGTGTCACTTACCAGTGTTGTATACCCACACCGTTCGAACTATCAGAAGATAGCTGCTTGTGGTTAAATGCACCCTAGTACGGTTGGGGTCTCTCGTTCACTCATGCAGGCTAGTACTAGATAGCAATTTATTAAAGTAAGCATAGACGAAATCGATATGTTGTCAAAATGTTCCTCATGCCTTTGCAGTTAGTACTTAACACAAGGACGCATTTCTTCAAGGTATTTACACGGGCAAACACAAAGCCCAGCACCCACATGAAAAAAGTTTTCATCCCTTAAAATAAAAGTAATCGGATGTCTTTCCCTTGACAGTAAACAATGAAGGTTACAACTAAATGTGTTATTCACCATATTTTTACTAGGACAACCTCAATGCTAAACTTACAACCAAACATTTACAAAAACCAATATCTTTACAACTTATTCACCAGCTGTAAAAAGTATTTGGCATTGTACACATATCAAACTAGTTTTGCCCAGATAAAGAAAACTCTGATAATCAGCTAATACGAACTATCAGTTTCCACTAAGTATTATCTCTCTGTGAAAAGAAATTCTCAATATGGACCATACTCTTTATATACAGATTGATAAGGGAGGTTTAACGTCTCAAAACCACCGTATGATTATGAGAGATGCCGCAGTGGAGGGCTCCGGAAATTTCAACCACTTGTGTTTCTTTAACGTGCACCCAAATCTGAGCACACGGATCTACTACATTTCCGCCTCAATTTGAACTGCAGTCGCCGCAGGTGGGATATGAATCCCCGACCTGCGGGTCAGCAGCCGAGTACCTTAGCCCCTAGACCACTGCGGCAGAACTACTCTTCATATACTGAAAATCATACCATTGTGATACACAGAAAATTTGTTCCTAACCACAATGGGGATTAACAGACGCTTAAATGAAATTCCTGGGATTTGGCGTCCCAAAACCACGAGAACATTATGAAGGACACCGTGGTGGAGGCCTCCGCAAATTTGAATAATTAGGTCATCTTTATCGTGCATTGACATTGCACAATGCAGGGGCTTTCACAATTTCCCCTTCATCAAAACGTGACTACATACCACGACCAGCAAGGTTCTGTTTGGCGTCGCATAAGTCAGTTGCCAGACTTTGGTGTGGTTGTTGCCAGACTGCCACCAAGTTTAACTAAGAAATTCGGTAAATTATTATTAATAATAATAATATTTAACATTAATAACACATTAACAGCAACCTGAATGCTCGTGGGGTGATCTCCTGACCACATTCAACTCTATTAGACAACTATGCAGGGTGAAGCAACGCATATAACCACCACCACACAACAAATTACGCAAAACACAGGCCGTAACTCTCATATTATTGCAAACAAATACGCAAGCCAGTCCGGCAATCCTAGGCCTGTGTTATCCAAGCCTATACCAAACGGACGCATGAAAAGCGTGGGGGAAAGGGCCACACTGCGAGTGCACATGTTTTGGGAGTGTGCCGTAAAAGTTAATATCGCTGCCCTCGCTCACTTCGCCACGCATGTTAGGCAGGCACAAACTCAGAGGCGAGTTGTTGCTGCTACAATTGCGCCAGGGCAGGGGCTGGCCGCCGCCGCGGCTGCGGTCACCACTACGCCAGCGTCACTGCCACTGGGAGGCGGCACTCGCCAGGGACGAGTAGAGGTACTGTTTATGCTATTTTTATATATAATAACTCTAGCGAAGAGCTATTGATTGATATGTGGGGTTTAACGTCCCAAAACCGCCATATATTTACGAGAGACGCCGTGGTGGAGGGCTCCGGAAATTTCGACCACCTGGGGTTCTTTAACGTGCACCCAAATCTGAGTACAAGGGCCTACAACGTTTCCGCCTCCATCGGAAATGCTGCCATCGCAGCCGGGATTTGATGCCGCGACCAGCGGGTCAGCAGACGAGTACATTAGCCACTAGACCACTACGGCGGAGCCTGCGAAGAGCTAGCCGACCAGCTTATGACAGCCCAGCAAGCCGATTGATTGATATGTGGGTTTACCTTCCAAAAACCACCGTATCATATTGAGAGAAGCCGTAGTGGAGGGCTCCGAAAATTTCGACCACCTTGGGTTTTTTACCGTGCACCCAAATCTGAGCACACGGGCCAACAACATTTCCACCTCCATCAGAAATGCAGCAGCCACCGCAGGGATTCTATCCCGTGACCTGCGGATGAGCAGCCGAGTACCTTAGCCACTACCCTCTAAGGCAAAAGGCTGTTAAAAGGGTGTGTGGTTCGTCCTTTGGCGGACTAATGCGGCTGCCACAACCATTAATTCCTCTAAAGAGTAATGGCACTTGGTCTTATAAGTAGTCCCCACAGATGAGCTCAAGGGACTAACATTTTGTCCTCACATATACACCTTAGTGAGTAACTGTTAGTCCCACAATTCACCTCAGAAAACTAACATTTCGTCGGCACATTTCACATTATAAAGCAACTGGTAACCCCCATATTTACACCTTACCGGGCAACCGTTATTCCTCACAGCTGCAACTTGCCGGACGAACGGTTGATCCATTCAAATACTCCAATCATATGAAATTTTTGTCCCCAGTACAAATATTCTTTTTTGTTTATTTTTTGCCAGGCCTAATACTTTTTTCGCCTGTTTTTCTGCGCAGTGAGCAACAAATTGCACAGAAAAGAACACACGAAAAAGTAGTTGGCCACCTATGTGTAACTGCTTTCGCAGTCACGGCAACAACGAACGACAAAAGTGAGACATTGAAATCTTTTTTTTTTCTACATACACATGAAGTTTCCAATTCTTTTAAGTGAATTCATGGTGAAGTGTACAAGTCCAGTCTAGTAGTCAAATATTGTTCACTCCTTGGGGAGCTCCTCCGACGGACGCGATAGATGACAGGCATTGCAGACACCAGCACACGCAGCCTTCTGCCTCTTGTGTTCCCACGGCTGCAGTACAATAATATAGTAAAAATAGTTAGGCACACGTCACAGAAGATGAAGATGCATGCATATGACAAGTACGTGCATGTTAATATTAAAACAAGCGTTAAAATATGACACAAGAAAAACTTTACCTTCAAATCTCGCACAGTCCTTCTGAAGCTGCTCTGACGAAAGAGATGGATGACGGACATCGCAGACACCAGCGCACAATTTTCAGCACGGTGTGTGCAAACAGCTGCACAATAAGTATGTAAAATAGTGAGTCACACGTGACAGAGGATGAATAAAAATGCATATCAGAAATACGTGCAAGGTGAAATGATAACATATGTGAGATATGACATGGCAATAATTTCACCATGATGTCACACATCGTCAAAGACTCATTTCGATCCCCGTAGCGCAACAGTTTAGTAGCGGCGGCCGCAGTCACAACTCCGCAAACCACCGTGCCGCTAACAAGTCGCCGAGTCCTAAGCGAGTGACGTCGTTCAGCTCGAGCAAGTGAACGCGAGGCCAAACACGGCGTTGCACGCGGAGTGTCTGCCGCCAGTGAACTTCGAACAGGAGAGCGAGCGTACGCTTGGCCGCCGCCACGAGCAGGGCCGAGCTGGTTTGAAGCTAGCGCCGAAGAAATCGACGGTAATGCGGCCTTTTTCCACAAACTCGAGCGAGTGTAGCGCGATAACGTGAGTCCGCCGCCGCTGCCAGGGGACGGCTCCGAGCTGCTTGTGACCGACTAACGGAAAAACGAACTGTAAAGGCAACGAAGTTTCAGTGAGTTCTGGCGCTAGCGAAAGCCCCGCCAGCCCATGCTGGTGCACCTACAGCGCGTGACATACTAAAACCAAGCTCTTTACGAGAACCCGCAACGTGTTTTCGACGACTCCCAACACAGCGACGAGGCCTTAGCCCAATATCGTCAGCCCGGAGCTCATCGCAGTGGCGAATACAAGTGAGCACTCGATGAGCGAGCGTACGGGAGGCCGGTGGCAATGGCGGCCAATTTCTGGGCGCTCGCAAAGCACAGGCGAACTGCAGACGCCGAAGCTGACCTTCGCGGTGCATTTCGTGCGTGCGATACACAACACGACCGAGCGCGTTGCCGGCAAGCGTGACCGTATCGCACACGCGACAGGTAGAGTACGATAAAAAATTGCCCGCAGCTTCCCTCGGGGGAACACTGAGGAGGATGCGGAGCATATAATTGGTTAACGGGGTGTTAAAGTGCGACTTACTTGGGTCGATGGCTAAATTGGTTAACGTGGTTGTGAAATGGGGTGTTAAATTGCGACTTACTTGGGTCGATGGCTAAATTGGTTAACGTGGTTGTAGGAGGGGGTGTTAAATGAGTGAACACGTACACACGTATGCGAAAGGGCGGCGCTGGTCGAAGGGACGTCGATCATTGTGTTTGTGGATTCGTTGGCATTCATTTCACGGCGACTTCGGACGTCGACGCGCCGTACAAACCAACGGACGAGCGGCAACTGAGCGAGCGAGCGCCGACCTTGAGTATATATACAGCGCGACGGCGCATGCGCTGTCAGCTGTCGAATGTTCTCGAAGGAGAAGCGCGCGCGCGGCACAGATGGCGACGGCGCGACGGCGCATGCGCTGTCAGCTGTCGAATGTTCTCGAAGGAGAAGCGCGCGCGGCACAGATGGTGGGCGACGGCGCGACGGCGCATGCGCGCGCGTCAGCTGTCGAATGTTCGAGAAGCGGTGCGGACGGCGCACTACAAGGCGCGAGTATAAGATGCTTCCGCATCTAATAATGATAGCCTACTTGCCTTAGACTCCAGCGCTGTTTTCTGCCCTGAGTCGGACTGAAGTATATATCCGATAGGCCTGTTGTTCTCGGCCGCCATATTCGACTTCCCAACTGTTGCTGTCGTGTGTTGGTGGTGACTATCTTGAAGCCAAAGATATACAGCGCGGCGTGGTGGCCTGTCGTGGCTTGCTCCAGACTTCATGGGTGCAGCGAAACGCTAAAGCAGCAGCCCACGCTTATCCAGGCGTACACACAAGCACCACGTCATGATTCTTAGATCGTAGAATCCAGGCAGCCGTGGTCGAGCACCCCGAGCGCGACGCTACGCAACCGCCACCGGCAAAATACGGGGAAAGACTGAGCCAGCAGAGGAGGAGAAGGACAAGTTTTCTGTGTAGAAGGAGGGTTGGTCACCTTGGCAACGCTTTTCGTGCTGCCTGCAATGACCGGGCGGATCATCTCTAGTGGAGAGTAAGTGGTTTCGCGCCGCACGCTTCCCTTTGTAGTTCCTCCTCAATGGTCTATCCATTCATCGCGCGCGTCTATTTGGCTCCGTTACTCCTTTTTGGAGTAATTTTGCCTTATGATGCAGGTATGTGAGTTATTTATTGATATTCACATTGCCGCAAATGATTGATGACAAATTGATGCCTTTTTTGTAAATTTAAAGAAAAGCCTGTGATAAAGTTTCTCATGGCAGACTAATGAAAAAGCTTACCAGCCTTACTTTAGACAGTGACGTAATAAATTGGATATCGAAATTCCTAACTAACCGGTGCCAATCCGTTGTGGTTAACGCCAAACATTCCCCATTAGAGCACATGAAATCGGCAGTGCCTCAGGGGTCTCGGCTGAGCCAATTCTATTTCTAATTTGCAATATAGGTATAGCTCAATTTATGATCCTCACAGTAAGGTTGTTGGCGGATTAGTGCGTGATAACTAGAAGGCTGTCTAGCAGTAAAGATGGTAATAATTTGCAGAGGGACTTTATTATGTTACTTATGTGGTGCCAGGGCTGGCAGATAGAATACCACGTAAACGAAACAAAGGTTCTTTCATTTACTACAAAAATAAACGCATTAACTCATCCCTAGACCTTGAATGAGAAACAAGTAGAAAATTTATCCAACTTCAAGCATGAGGGAGTTCATTTACCGAGTGAGTTATCATAGAACCTACACATTACACTATCACTGGCAGTGTGTATGAGAAACTCGGTTAATAAGAAGAAACTTACATTTCACCAAATCTGGTGCAAAACTTTTATCTTACAATATGCTAGTGTGCTCTAAACTTGATTATGCTTCCCCAATATGAAGCCCTGAGCAGTCTTACCTAATAAATAAAATAGAGTCTCTTCAAAACTAAAGTGCCCGATTCATACCAAAAAGTACTCTCAAACTTTTGGCATAAATGAAATAAAAATATCCCTGAAGTTCCCGTTTTTGCAGTCACGTAGATTGTTCTCACTTCCATCTCCCTTTCAGAATCTCTCTCATAATGATTCGCCATTGTCTGCCCTTATAAATCTGCCCATCGAATATTCTCTCGCCTTGATCATGAATTCTAACTACACATTTGTTCGCCCGTACAAACCTGTTCCTATATTTGCCACTGGTTTTTGCTACTAATCGATGGAATAAACTGCCTAAAAATATTGTTTGTACAAAAAGCAATGACGAATTCACCGAAATAAAACTTCATCATCATGCTGATATAAGCATGATGATGTATAACTGCCTCAGATGTACATGAGCGCATAATGATACTTCTAGCTCACTGTATAGCTCGGCCACTTTACCACTTGGTAGGAAAAAATGTTCAGCCTCGTTGTTCTTTTTTTTAATTGAGTACAGTTTGTCCTAAAATTACTTTCCATGTACTTTTTTTAACTACATTTCATTGTTCTTTATGTTTGCACGATGATATTCAGTTTTTCAAACCTTTTATTAATTTAGCGCTTGTGTTGATTTTATTTGTGTCCACTATTACCCCCCTATGTAATGCCCTCGGGACTTTAGTGTACTTGGATAAATAAATAAATATATAGATGCAGCTGAACAAGTCCTGACTGTGGTTCATAAAAATGGTCGACTTGCGCCGAGCAGTGACGTCGTGTGACTTAGGTGCAAGCAATGTATACAATATTCTAGGCACCCTATTGCAAATGAAAAAAAACATCCACGCTATAGAGAACACAACAGCAGGCCCGATATTTTCAGTGTACGTATGGCAACACAAAGAGACAGCGTGACCGCAGTCAAGCACACTGCACACACTCAATCTGGCTCACGTGGCTGGACTTGCCGAAGCGTGTTGCGACAGCTGCGCCACTGTCAGCTACCGCTTGCGGCGGCGCCAAGCAACTTGCGCAACATCGCCAAGTTTTCAAAGAATGTATATTAACTCTATGGTTTTCAAATTGAGCAGGCTCCGGAAATTTAGACCACCTGGGCACCTGAAGCGGCTGACCTTTCTTGAAACTATCTTTTTCTCATGCCAGCGTGGCTTTGCTGAAGTGAGGAAGAAGGTCCGACTTAATACTTCTGCAGCGGCCGTGCTTCAGTGTTTCTGATTGTGTTGAACATAATTTTGCTAAATCTAGCACATCTAGCACACACACAAGTGCACCATAAACAGGTGAACAACACACTGTTACAAATGCAGCTGGTGGAGTCGGCGCGCAGCAATCCCCTGTAACTTTTATTTCTGTTAATCCTCTTAGGTACTGTATATTACCTTTATGTCTGTATATAAACTTTATGGCTTTCAATTTGTATGGGCTCCGGCAGTTTAGACCACCTGGGCACCTGGGGCTGCTGACGTTTCTTGAAACTATATTTTTCTCATGCTAGCGTGGCTCTGCTGAAGTGAGGCAGAAGGTCCTACTTAATACTTCTGCAGCGGCCATGCTTCAGCGTTTCTGATGATGTTGAATATAATTTGGCTAAATCGAGCACACACACCAGTGCACCATGAACAAGTGAACAACACACTGTTGCAAATGCAGCAACGGCCGGTGGAGCCGGTGCGCAACAATCCCACGTAACTTTTATTTCTGTTATTTCACTTAGGTACACCCATTCAGGTGTTGAGTGATCCTGCGGGTACAGCTGTCGCCACAGGAACGGTAGAGCAAAAGTTCGAGGTGCCAAAGCAAACAAAGTCTCATTGCCCTTCTTTCGCGGTAGTGTGTGCCGCCGACTTGCAATCTATCCGGCCAGATAGGGGTGTGTTGTGGCATCTTTGCCCTAGATCCTCTCGCCAGGGCTGAAAATAAGCATCTTCAAAAGCATATCTACAGCCTCGCAGTCCACCCCACGAAGCAGCGTGGCCACGATGTTCTCTCTCTATATGGGAAAGGTCGACTTGTAGTTTTTCAATTGCATACCTTCAGGCCAGCTCTGCACTGTCGGTGTACTAAAGACGCGGAAGATTCGGAACTGCTGGTCAATCTCCAAATCCTCGAGGAACTGAGTCTTGCCTGTCAGCAGCTCGAAGAAGATGCATCAGATACTCCACGCGCCCACCGAGGTCGAGTAACGACTGGCACCCAGGAGCGTCTCCTGCGCACGGTACCAGAAAGTGCCCACTTTGTGGGTGAAAATGCGCATTGGTGGCGTAAAAGCACGGGACAAGCCGAAGTCGCCCACCTTCAGGTTGCCGTTTCCGTCTACAAGCACGTTGATTGGCTTGAGGTTGCGGTGCAGAACTCTTCTTTGATGACAGAATAGAATGACTGCAACAATCTGACCGAGTTACTTATTAACGACGGCGTCATCAAAGGTCCTTTTCTTGGCATGAGAATCCAAGAGCACCCTCAGGTCCCTGGTCATGTACTCGAAGAATAAGTGTACAGCCTTCGGTGGTGGCATTAGGACTTCTATGAGACGCACTATGTTCTCAACCTTCAACTCACGGAGGAGGACCACCTCTCCTATCATTGTGGCTGGAATCCCATCGTCTCCATCCTCGACCCAGATCTTCTTTATAGCGACAATCTTGTTGGTCGCCTTGCACTTTGCCTTCTACACGGCACCGTACGCACCTTCGCCAATATTCTCTACGGCGACGTAGATGCTCATCATTCCAGGGACCCTATCCGATGCCAGAGAAGGCGGTGATACGTGCGGATCTGTAGTGATCTGTAGCTCGTCAGATGTAGCGTGCGCCGAGGATCGTTTGGACAATGGCGGTACGATTGGCAGCTCGTGAAAGCTGATCGCGCACTTCGCCTGCTCGCGAAAGGCCACGTTTGCTTGCTTGCTTGGTTGTTCTGATGTTTGGCTCATGCCCCACTACGGGGGACTGGGCAATAAAGCGACGACACGCTTCTTTATTTCATTTATCCATTTATTTTAAATACTGCAGGCAAACATTTTGTCTCAAGCAGCATGGCCTTTAGATACAATGCAAGACTTATATATAAACAACGCTATGGTGAACACAAGAAACAAAACAAGCAATAAAGTTAGTACGAAAATCATTGAAAGATAGGGCCATAAAAACATGTAATAGAAGCAAGCAGTAAGGGTAACTGAAGAGTGCTATACCTTTAAAACATGGTATATAGGATATTGCTAAAAAATGTCATCGGAGCTGAATATACTATTTCGCTTTGAGTTCCAATCCACGAATGTATAAGGGAAGAAATTGTAATGAAGTGATTTTGTGGGAGCGAAGATTGGTGCTAACGCATGTTTCTGATAGTGCCATATTGTTCTTGTACTGAGACACTCAATAGATTCTGAAAGAGATAAGTTAATTTTATCTTTTAGGCAGTTGTGAAGAAATGAAAGGCGGTAAACTTTTCTCTGGGCTTCCGGCATTGGTATACTGAGCTTCGTCAACTGTGAAGGGGAATCTAGACGTTTGTACTTAACATATATAAATCTCACTGCTTTACGCTGAACATTTGCTAGTTGGGAAATATCTTTCTGATAATACGGATTCCACACAATTGATGCGTACCCCAGTTTAGATCTTACGCAGGCATTGTACGCATGAACTTTTATGCTATTGGGCACTTGCGTGATGTCAAAGGATGACGGAGGTATTTGACTAGTACAAACATGATAAATAAAACACGTGTGTGGGAATTGAGGCTATCCCGCTGCCTTTGCGCGGGCTTTGCCGCCTTTTCTGCCGTTCTCATGTCCCGACATGTCGTCTGCCCTCCTTTGCTGCCTGCCGTGCTGAGAAAGAGGAGTGACGTTTAACCCCCTCACCCGGTAGCAGATGTTGACTGTGGCGCTGCGCGCGCAGCCTCCAGAGGGTTTTTCGCGCGCTGCGCCGGGAGCGGGCAGACAGATACTCTCTGGGGCTGCAAACGGTGAGCCACGCAATCTTTTCCGTCCGTCGAGTCCCGTCGCTCAGGGCTCGTCGGACTTCGCTGACGGCGCCTCGCGCCTGAGGTGAACGCCGCTCACCTTTTGTAGCCCCGCTGCGTACGCACGGCCGAAGGGCGGTACGGTGTCCTAGTGCGTGGCCTGGCTACGCCAACCCGTCTCCCTCCGAAGCCAACGCGAGCGCCTTTGCCCTCTCTCGAGCAACCGGGCCTCGGTCCCGGTGTCTCCGTGGATCACTTTTACCGTGGAGACGTGCTCGTGGCACCCTGTGTGGTAATTTTGTGCCCGTGGCGTGGATAAGCCTATTTGCTTTCCCGCCGCGCCTTTTGCAACGGGCTGTACTGCGTTTGGTGTTGCCACAATCAAGTGTTTTGACTTTGAGCAGTATCGTGTTCTCGCCACGGTGACGGTTAACGCGTGCCCTGCGGCTCGCTAAGACCGGACCCACGCTGGTGGCCGTACTCCTTCGGGATACGTGTACACCACACTGGATCCCAACGCGGTATCAAAAGCTCTAGCTTTTGACCTCTCTTAGCGAGTCAGTTCGCCTGCGCGGTTAGGGCTTGTCGCAACATGGTTGCTTCGCGGGACTTTTGTCCGCTGTCCCTGTTAGCGGATGCCGCGTTGCACAAGGAGGCCATTGCCTCTATTGACGGGAACCCTTCGGCACCCTTCCGTGTCGGCACCCCCTATTGCGGTGACGACACGAGGCGCCTAGCCGCTCCCTTTGGAGGTGGCGCGTCGCTTCGGAATGGGCCTCTTGCCCCACCCGAACGTTACGCACAAGCGCCTCCGACTAATAATCTGCCCTTCGGCATGCATGGCAGTTCGTCGGCACAGTGCTCGCAGTCGGTTCCCTGTGGAATTGACGGGGCGCAGGCCTTGGCCCTCGCCGACTTTTGCCCGCCATCAGCCGTGCGACCCACACTTTGACCGCACGCTGAGCAGGCGCCTGAATTGTCGATGGTTGCCGCACCAAGTGCGTCTTTGGTTCGACAACAGGCCAATCCCACAAGGAGCCTATTTTGCTCTGGGAATGGCGCGCAGGGTGGTGGTGTGTTTGAAACCGCCCCACTGATCGAGCTGGGCGACTGCTGGCCTTCGCTCGACCGTGGCGCTAACGCACCAACGGCTTTCTACGAAGCCGGTGCGATGACGCAGACTTTGCTGCAGAACGCCGTGCAGATGATCCAAGCACTCTCGGGAGCTGTGCAAACGCTTTCGGCTGGTCCGAAAAGCGGTCACCCCGCTGTTATGTCCTTTGTCAACCTACAGAGGATACGGTGATCAGCTCACCACCCGAGATTACCTCGACTCTCTGTCACGTTATCAGAGAGCGATGGGTTTGGATGATAAGGTGGTGCTCGAACATGTTGTTCCAGCTGCACTGACTGACACGGCGGCGAGATGGTATCGGCTTACCGGTTACCGTGCAGCCACCCTCGAGCGGTTTCGTGCGGTCTTTTTGCGCGAATTCCTGCCCGCTGACTACGAAAGTTGGATGCGGTGAGAGCTCGAGCTCCGTACACAAGCTCGTGACGAGTATTTACAGGAGTATGTACGTGCGATGGATGAAGTTATTTCTATCGCTAAGCCCCGAGCCTCGAACGAGAAACGCGTCGAACGGGTGATACGGCAGGCACATCCGACTTTTTCGGCATACCTGCGCGGCGGCCGCTTACGGGACTTGGAAGAGTTGGCCGCCGAGGCGAAGCGCATCCAAGGCGACATTCTCGCCGCGCGTGCCTATCGCCCACCGCCGCCAGCCAGCGATGCCCTTGAGCCGCGCTGCGCTTGGAGAGGGGCCATGACTCTTCCCCAACGGCAACAGCGTCTCGGTGCCACCTTTGCGGCTGCAACCAGCTGTGCGTGGGAATTGAGCGATCGCACCCTTGACCCTTTACGCATGCAAGGCGGGCAGCCTGCGCTGCTATACCTGAAACCTCCATACAGGGACACTTTCCGACCCAACGTAATGTAGGAGGTGCTGCTTGCAGAAACGTATCCTACGATAACGTAGTGAGCCGATCACGACAGCTCGAGGCTGCTCCGTCTGGGAATACAGAGCGTGATGGAGTGCGCTGTTACCGCTGCCGTGAAAGAGGGCACACAGCAAGAGAATGCACCGAATCCAGGCCTCCTGCGAGGCAGGGTAATGGGCTTCCGGGTCGTTCGTGAATGCACGATTGACCCAACCTTTGCTTCTTCCCTCTGCGTGCAGGGCAAGCACTTTTCTGGGTGATACGCACGCGCCGTTCATTCCGGTCACCATAGCCGGCCGTGAAGTTTCGGCTTTGCTGGACACGGGCGCTAGCGCCTCGTTGTTTGGCGAACAGGTGTTGTCCCACTTGCAGAATCACTCACTGTGCTTGCGGGACAGCCGAACGACATTCACCCTTGCGAAAGGCGTGGCTCATTCGGCAGGCGCTGCAAGGTTGACTGTCCGATGGGGAGATCGAATGAGACGCTGCCGTCTTGTTCATCTTCCAGGGCTCAATGTTCCAGTGATTCTCCGTCGGGACTTTCTCCTTAAAACCGGTATCGTTGTGGACATTGCGAATGGCGGCTACCGTGATGGCTCAATTTGCCAACTCAAGCCGTTCATCAGCCCGCCAACGCTTACCGTTGCCTTTGCCGCAGAAGCATCGGAAACGTGCCCTGCGCAGAGTTCGGGGCCAAGCTCCCGCTCAATGCATTTTCCCTCTCACAGTCCCCTTCAGGAACGAGAGGCGCGGAACGAACCGTGTCGTGCGCCAACTCCGGGGTCGTACCCTGGCGTTCCGCTCTCGTCGGCTGGAAACCCCTGTGTGGATCGACCGACACGACACGAAGAGGCACTACATGCTTTGGTCGCCTGCGCGACTCAGTTGGATGAAGCACAGAAGGCTCGTCTGTCGACACTGTTACGTCAGTACGACGAGCTCTTCACCGATCAACCTGGCTGCACCGATTTAGTGAGCCATGTGATCGAAACAAACGGGGGTTAAGGATATCATAGTTGAAATTAAGAAGAGGAAATGGACGTGGGCCGGGCATGTAGCGCGTAGACAGGATAACCGCTGGTCATTAAGGGTAACTAACTGGATTCCCAGAGAAGGGAAGCGGGTTAGGGGGAGACAGAAGGTTAGGTGGGCAGATGAGATTAAGAAGTTTGCGGGTATAAATTGGCAGCAGCAAGCACAGGACCGGGTGGGTTAACTGGCGGAACATGGGAGAGGCCTTTCTCCTGCAGTGGACATCGTCAGGCTGACGATGATGATGATGATGATGTGATCGAAACTGGTGACGTGCTTCCTTTGAAGTGTAACCCCAGGCCCGTCAGTCTCGCCAAAAGGCAGATTATCGATGGGTCGCTAGATGACATGCTTGCGGCTGGCATTATTCGCCACTCGTCTAGCTCCTGGGCGTCTCCAATTGTGCTGGTGCCTAAGAAAGATGGCAGTCATCGCATTTGCGTCGACTATCGCCGTCTGAATGGAGTGACTCGTAAGAATGCCTATCCGCTCCCCACGATAAACTCCATCGTAGGTCCCCTGGGTGATGCACGGTACTTTACCACGCTTGACGCCCCTAAAGGTTACCTACAGGTCCGGATGGGTAACCGTGACCAGTGTAAAACTGCGTTCACGTCCCACAGAGGGTTGTTCGAGTTTACTCGTATGCCCTTTGGTCTTTGCAATGCTCCTGCGACGTTTCAAAGACTCATGGACCGCGCCCTCGAGGAAGCAAACTTGGTCATACTGCATGTGCTACCTCGACGACATCGTGATTTATTCACGAACCTTTGAAGAGCACATGGCTCATGTTGCCGATGTACTCGAGAGGGTGAGGACCACCGGAATGATTAAACACCGCTAAGGTCCAATTAGCGCAGACTCGTGTTCAGTTGCTCGGGTTTAGGCTGGGCGAAGGCTCCATAGAGCCGGATCGGCAGAAACTTCGAGCTATTCTCAATTTTCCCGTGCCCAAGGACGTACGTGGCCTTCGCTCCTTTTAGGAATGATCAACTTTTACCGTTCCTTCATTCCGTCCTGTGCCCGACTGCAGGCACCCTTGAGCAAGCTCTTGGGTATGTCTGCTGAGTGGCAATGGGGACTTGAGCAGCAGGAGGCGTTTTGCCGACTATCTAACGCCATAGCGGAGACAGCGCAGCTCAAGCTCCCCGACCTGACCAGACCGTTCGTTGTACAAACTGATGCGAGCGATCTGGGTTTAGGAGCTGTTCTCCTACAGGAATACAATGGCGTGTTGCAGCCGTTGGCCTTTGCCAGCCGCTCCTTGGTCTCTGCGGAGAAAAACTATTCCGTGACCGAAAAGGAGTGCCTCGCCATTGTGTTTGCACTGCGAAAGTTTGACGTCTATTTTGATGGAACGAAATTCGTAGTACAAACGGATCACAGTGCACTCAGGTGGCTTAGGCGGCTCCGTGAGCCT
Organism: Rhipicephalus annulatus; assembly: GCA_013436015.1. Classification (NCBI taxonomy): domain Eukaryota; kingdom Metazoa; phylum Arthropoda; class Arachnida; order Ixodida; family Ixodidae; genus Rhipicephalus; species Rhipicephalus annulatus. Next base: position 109,752 of record WOVY01009444.1, read on the forward strand.
GCCGGCAGGCTGGCGCGCTGGCCTCTCCTGATACAGCACTATGACTTTTCAGTGCAGTATCGAAAGGGGAGCACCAACGTGGTAGCTGACGCACTATCTCGTGCCCCATTGTCGGCCGAGGGCCTTGATCCCGGTGCGATAGCCGCTAGCGGTGCCTTAGCACGTGCAAGCGTCGGGGGCGAAACAGCAGCTTCGCCACCATTCGGCAAGCAGGGTGAGCCCCCTGCGGACAAACCTTAGCTGCTAACCAGGTAAGCGGCGCACCGCGAAGCGGCTGAGCGGGGGGGAGCTTTCCGAAGGCCACGAGGCCTAGAGCGAACTCGTAACGCCGACTCAAGCGGTTGTTGCGGCGGTCCTGAGTGGGCACGATACCAGACTGCCCCATTTTGGGAGAATGGGCATCGCTTTCAGCAGAGAAGAGCTTCTGAAGGCCCAGCAAAAAGACCCGTTTTGTTGCGATTTGTGCGACAGTCTCAGAGAGATGGAGCGCCGTGACGCTGCTTGTCCTGCAGCGGGCGCCGATAACGACCGTCTCGACGAGACGGAGCTCCGTGACGCTGCTTGCCCTGCAGCGGGCGCGAATAAGCCGCTCGAACCAGCGTGTGTCGCTGAGTCCCCGGTGGATTTATATTTGCTGGACCATGACGGGTTCCTGCTGAAGTATATAGCCACTGACGACGAGTCCATAGACCCATTTAAGGTGGTTATGGCCAAAAGTCTGAGAGCCGCACAGTTGCGATCCTCTCACGACGAACCCATGGCCGGTCACCTGAGTGCCTCGAAGGTTTTTGCAAAACTGAGCCGCGTTGTGACCTGGCCCGCCATGAAGCGAGACATTTTTCGCTATTGCCGTTCTTGCCGCGTCTGTCAAACGGTGAAATCAAGGGGTGGCAAACCACCCGGTCTGATGAAACCGATTGTCAGTGAGCGTCCGTGGCAAGTGGCTACCTGCGATCTTATGGGACCATTTCCCAGAAGTAAGCAAAGGTTCATTTACCTGATGGTAGTCATTGATCACTTTTCGAAATGGGTGGAACTTTTCCCACTTCGGAAGGTGACAGCGCGAGCGGTGCTTGAGAAGCTGCAGGAAGTGTTTTGCCGGTTCGGCTTTCCGGAAAGGCTCATCACTGACAATGCTTCGTATTTCACCGCTCGGGTGTTTGGTGTAACGTGCCGTTCCCTCGGAATTCATCACTGCACCACTTCACCCTACCATCCCCAGTCCAATTTGACGGAGCGCGTCAATCGTACTCTCAAACCGATGTTGGCGGCCTTTGCAAAAAGTCAAAGGGACTGGGCAGACCATTTGAGTGAGCTCGCGTTCGCTATTCGAACATTCGAGAACATTCGAACATTCAACTGGTTTCTCGCCCGCCTTCTTAAATTTTTGAAGGGAGTTGGCAAATCCGGTGACCAGCGTCACTCAATGCCAGCTCGATGGATGAGGAGACGCCGGCAGACTGCTCTCCTTACGCGTCGGCACTTCGAGACAGGCTTTGTCGAGCTTTCTGCAAAGCAAGGCAAAGTTTGGCGTCGGCCAGGGCTCAGCAGAAGGCCCAATATGACCGCAAGCATCGCGACCTAGTTTTTGAGGTGGACGATCTTGTCCTGAAGCGCAACCACGCTCTTAGCGATGCCAGTAAGGGGTTCTCAACCTCGCTCGCTCCTAAGTGGCTTGGTCTGTACCGAGTCGAGAAAGCTTGCACTCCACTCGCGTACTTGCTGAAAGATCCCCATACGGGAAAACTCAGCCGTGCCCATATCGCAGACTTGAAACCCTTTGTATCACGGTCTGACGAGCTCGCGCCAGAGCCCTGCGGCACTTCACGGAAGCAACGGGGCACACCCGGAGCGGCGGACCACATTCGGACCCCGCACCGGTATATTCTGAGGAAGCGGTCACCTTTGTGATTTCGCGCCAGGCGGCGGACTTCTCCGCAACCGAAGGCCCTCAGTTTACAGTTTGGTCTCTGTAGGCTGGCTTCTTTCAGACCACTGCTCGGAAAGAAGCCGGCCCCACCAGTTGCTGCATGTGCTTTATTTTTTTTCATTCCTGTCTAGCGTTCACGGGATAGTGTTTCTTTTTGCATCAAACGCTCTAAGAACGCGTCTCTTCTGCACGAACGCGTGCCACAAGTGGTGTTTTCCCGTTCCGCCTTCCGGCATGTCTACGGTTCCGGCGAAGTCAAGGTCGCCGGCAAGAGGCGAGGACGGGAGCAACGCGGTGGGCGGGCAAACCACCTGAGTCCGCGGCCCCGGCACCTCCATGCGCTAAGAAGCAAGTACGAAGCGTGGCCACTTGGATTTGGCAGGAACACCAAGATGCGCCCAAGTGCTTCGTGAGCGATTTGCCGTATAAGGCTCAGCGGCGAGTGTGACGTGAGACTGCCCTTGATAAAGTGCCGTTGCCATTCTGCGGCCACGCCATCACAGAGCGCGACGTGCTTGCGTGAGGTGACCGGCTGCCAGACCCACCTGGGGTGCGTGTGTGCTCATTGTGCGGGCTCAACGTATACGCCAACAGCCATTTTCGGGGAAGCTCCATGCGGGAAAAGCCCAGGCGGCGCGAGCCTCAGGGTGTAGCAAGACGACGCCGACCTCGTCCGCGCCACCCGCGGCGCTCCCCGACGAAGACCTGGCTGCTCTGTGCCGGGAAAGAATGCGCAAAAACCCGGGCTTCGCGGCCCTCGTTGGCCCAGGGATTCCGTCGGCTCACGCAACTGTGCCGGACGGTAACGGCAACGGCGACACCAGCACAGACTTTCTCGTCAGTTTTGATGAACACTTTATTTGACTTTGTGTGTGTCTTTTTTCCCTCGTGTTACCCGTGTTCGTTCATGTATTCTTGTACTTTCGCTACTCGTTTTTTCCCTTTCCTTTTATGAACATAAAGGTCATGTTTGTTGTACCTTTAAAGCGTCTTTATTGTAGTTTGTGCTGCAGAAACTGGGTCGGGAGAGGCCACTGTCTTGCTCATAGTGGTGTCAAATTTTAACTGCATGAGTAACGCCCGGCTGCCTTTTGCAGACCGGTAAAGGGCAAATTTAGGAAAGGGGGTTGTGGGAATTGAGGCTAGCCCGCTGCCTTTGCGCGGGCTTTGCCGCCTTTTCTGCCGTTCTCATGTCCCGACATGTCGTTTCCCCTCCTTTGCTGCCTGCGCGCTGGGGGAGAGGAGTGACGTTTAACCCCCTCACCCGGCAGAGAATGTTTACTGTGGCGCTGCACGCGGAGCCTCCAGAGGGTTTTTCGTGCGCTGGGTCGGGAGCAGGCAGACCGATACTCTCCGGGACTGCAAACGGTGAGCCACGCAATCTTTTCAGTCCATCGACTCCCGTCGCTCGGGGCTCGTCTGACTTCGCTGAGGGCGCCTCGCGCCCGAGGCGAACGCCGCTCACCTTTCGTAGCCCTGCTGCGTACGCACGGCCGAAGGGTGGTACGGTGTCCTAGTGCGTGGCCTGGCTACGCCAACCCGTCTCCCTCGCAAGCCAACGCGAGCGCTTTTGCCCTCGCTCGAGCAACCGGGCCTTGGTGCCGGTGTATTCGTGGGTCACTTTTACCGCGGAGACGTCCTCGTGGCACCCTGTGTAGTACTTTTGTGCCCATGGCGTGTATAAGCCTATTTGCTTTCCCACCGCACCTTTTGCAACGGGCTGTACTGCGTTTGGTGTTGCCACAATAAAGTGTTGCGACTTTGAGCAGTATCGTGTTCTCGCCACGGCGACGGTTAACGCGTGCCTTGCGGCTCGCTCAGACCGGACCCACGCTGGTGGCCGTACTCCTTCGGGATACTTGTACACCGCACGTGTTATAAAGAGCATGTTAACCTACCACGCTCATGATGTGCCCGCGCCTTTTCGCTAGCTTCACATGTACCAAATTTGTTAATGCGTGTCGTGAACGGACGACAAAGGTAATTGACACGTCCAGACATGATAATAATGATACGCATGTGATGTAAATCAAAACTACATGCTACGCTCATAACTTGTTCGCGACCGTCTCGCTAGCTCCACATATACCGAATTGGTTATAACGAAACGTGAATGGACTACAAACCCAATGACACTTCAATCATGATAATCATGATATGCGTGCCTTGTGAAACATTACTTCATGCTACGGTCACAGCACACTGTCACAAAACGAGCGCTCAAAAAGGGCGCGCCGCCAAATTCTCGCAATGAAGCGCCGGAGAGACGCCTCGAGGTCAACGATAAAGAAGAAAATAAACATCCAAAGGCTCCCCGGGTGCGCCGTCCCTCCCCTTTCGAAAGCGTAGGTTCGCGAACGAACCTCCTCACAACAGCAGCCGACCAAGCCCTGGAAAGTTCTCGATAGAAAGGGGCGTGGTGATGCAGGGTTGCGTCATCTGTCGCGGACGGTTCTCGAACCGTCTCGCGCTTTCCCCAGCCTTCGTGCGTATTGCGCCGACGAAATGATGAGAATTTTCTGGAATCTCGCGCGGAAGCTATTTAACCGAGCAGCAGAGATGGGAGATGGGGGAAGAAGGAAGTTAGCGCCAGTGTCCTTATGGTCATTCCGCCGCGTCTATCGGCGAAGCTTTTGTCCTTATTGACAAAGCAGGAGAAGAAGAATGTATGCGCCAAAGTGCGTAGGGTGTTCTGCCGTGTCTTCAGCGAAGGTTCTGTCCTCAGTGACAAAACAGGAGAAGAAGGAATTTCACGCCCGAGTGCGTGGGGTGTTCCGCCTTGTCGGCGAAGCCTATTGTCCTCAATGACATAGGTGGAGAAGAAGAGGATTTTCACCTTAGGGGTGAAGACTCTTGCTGCAGGCAAGAGTGGGTGTCTACCGTCAGCAAGCCAAGACGCGTGGCAACAGCTGCGCGTGTGATGCCGGCGTGTTACCGGCGAAGAAGTTTGGAGCTTGGAGAGCGGCCAATTGAAGGCTCAGACTTTTGTTCCAAGGACTTTAGACTGAATAAGTTTTGGAACTCTTTAGTCTTTAAGTGTCTTGGTTGTTCGATGCATGCGACTGCATTGTAGTGCGTATTGTTGTTTGTGTCCGTTGTTTCGAGTGTGGTTGACAGTACTGTGTAGTATGTTGTTTGAATGGTGACATATTGTATTCAACGATTGTAGAGTGTGCTTATTTGTGTATCGTTTTGATCTGCCATAATCGAGAATATAATTTTGTTTTGTTTATCAACTCTCGGCTCTGACTTGTTGTTTGGGCCACAGCCGGCGTCCGCTGGCGCACCAAATAGCACCACTTCTAAATTGTCAACGCTTTCGTGGTGCAGTTCGGGGGGCCAATATTTCGGTCCTTGGAATTAGCCCGCCGATCGCTTACCTAATTATCGGAACCTGTGACAATAATTCTGGCGTCCGCGACAAGGACCTTTTGGTACACAGTGTGTCCAAAGTAGTGAGAAAGAGCCTCGAGTTGTTGATAGTGCTATCGAAACAATTTTGTATGTTGCTCAGTGTTCTCGTTAAACGAGTGCTAGGAAGTGTTCCGATAGACTGATTTGGGCAGATACTTTTTGCACGCGGCAAGGTTTTATTTGCGAGACACCATGGATCTCGAAAAGTTATTAGCTCTTGTTGAGAAGATGGGTCTTTCTGGCGCCGAACTACGGAAGTGGGTAAGCCAGAAGGAAAAAGAGGCGGTGGAGAGAGAGAGAAAGGTTGACAGCTGAGAGAGCCAAGGAAGAAAAAGCAGCTCAGTTGGAGAGAGAGAGTTTTGCAGCTGAGAGGGCCAAGGAAGAAAGAGAGCAACAATTGAAGTTGGAGTTGGAGAGAGAAAAGCTGGCAGCTGAAAGGGCGAAAGAAGAAAGAGAGGCAAAGGAGCGACAGCTGAAGGAAGAAAGAGAGCAACAATTGAAATTGAAGTTGGACAGAGAAAGACTGGTAGCTGAGAGGGCGAAAGAAGAAAGAGAAGCGGAGATGGCTGAAAGGGAACGGCAGCGGCAGCACGAGATGGAACTCGAGTGGCTCCGTTTGCAACAGCGAAGTGAAACTCCGGTCCAAGTTAGAGTTGAAAGCAGTGAACGGGAGGACCACGGCTTCCGCGTGAACCCAAGCAAGCTGCTTGTAGCGTTTGATGAAAGGAAGGACGACCTTGACGCGTACCTTCACCGATTTGAGACAATTGCGAGGAGCCAATATTGGCCAGAACACCAATGGGCAACTGCTTTGAGTACTTGCTTGAGTGGTGAAGCGCTCAGTGTGTACGGTAGGCTGACGCCGACTGGGTTAGCCAACTATGCAAAGGTGAAAGCTGATTTACTGAAGCGATTTAGGTTTACTGTGGAAAGATTCCGGGACAGATTTCGGACAGGTGAGCCAGCTGATGGTGAGAAGGCTACGCAGTACGCCGCCCGACTTAGCCATTATTTCGACAGGTGGATTGAACTTTCAGGCACAGCACATGAGTATGATGACCTTAGAGATCTCCTAATTAGCGAGCAATTTCTTACCTTTTGCCACCCAAGTCTGTCGCTGTACTTGAAAGAGAGGAAGGCTGAGTCGCTTCAAGACATGCTTGAATTAGCGGATCAGTTCTTGGAAGCGCAAGGTGGCACTAATTTGGCCAAGGTCAAGAAGGAGTGTCCCGAAGATTCAAAAAATTTGGTACCCGAACAAAAGAAGCGTGCACCGTAGAGTGTTCCGCGATGTTTTCTGTGTAACCGAGTGGGTCATCGCGCGAACAGCTGTCGTACTAACTTTACGAGCCCTACGGTAGTAAAATGTTTCAAGTGTGGTCAGACTGGGCACAAAGCAGACGCATGTCGTAACGGAGCGAGTCAAACTCACCAGGTATCCTGTGTGCTAGCAGCACCGAAATTAGATGTAAATGCCGTCACCGACGGATTCGTAGAGTTGAAAAATGGGGAGAATTTTCCTATTGTGGGCGCTGCAATGACAAAACAGCCAACCGGTGTTACGAAGGGAATGCCAATGGTGCCTGGAAAAGTTGCGGGCAAAAAGGTTACGGTGTTAAGAGATACCGGTAGCTCCACGGTTATCGTGCGGAGAAATTTGGTACGGGAAAGTGAGTTAACAGGCAAAACGAAACCAGTTTGCCTAATTGACAGTACGGTTCGGATGCTTCCCGAAGCAGAGATTGAGGTTAAAACCCCGTACTTCAGCGGGAAAGTTACTGCTCTACTCATGACGACCCCCCTGTACGACCTCGTCATCGGAAACACTGACGGGGCGCGAGGGCCGAATGATCCAGAACGTTTGGGAGAAGACCATAAGATAGAGCCCTCGCCAACCCAGCGACCGCGATATACAGTGGAGGAGCATCCCGTGACGGATCTCACTCGAGCCCAAGGTGAAGCCGCGCTGCAAGAGACAGTGAAGGAGGAGATGATCGTGTTGAATGAGTTCACGTGCTGTGCAGCTGGACTTACGTCGGCACGACCTCAACCAACCGACAGTGTAAAGGTGACGGAGTCGGCCAACCAGGCCCAATGCCGTGACATGAACAAGCTGGTAAATAAACAGACAAGACCCGTTGAGCGTTATGACCCGTTAACAATGTCAGAAGTGACAACGATGGCTGAGATGCCGCCTCAGATACCGTCGTTGGAAAGGGCTCGCCGGAACAAAACGAGGAAAAACAAGAAGAGATCGAGCGAGCACCGCAAGAAAGGACGCAAGCGCAGCTCGAAGTTCACGGGATAGGTGTTGAGGTTGTATGGGAATGTGTTTTACAGTGCTGAGTGCAACATGATAAGTTAATGTGGTTGTCATCCTGTGTCACAACTGTAAATCGAGCGAGTCAAAATGTTTGTTACGGTGATTTGATGTATAGTATTGTAGAATTGTTGTAATGAGAGAAACGTGTACATTTGTATTGTTTGGAATATCTGATGGAGTGTTGTACATATGTACCTGTGGTTATATTTCACGTGTTGTGAGATTGAATTACAATGTACAATTGTATTGAGTGATCTATCGTGAATGTGACGTGCCATTAGCGAAGGACTATGTTACAGTCTTTGAGAATGTGGGGACGGTTCGCACTCGTTTGTGTCGTTTTGAATATTATGAAATATTATTCTTGAAGTGGGGGGCAGTGTCACAAAACAAGCGCTCAAAAAGGGCGCGCCGCCAAATTCTCACGATAAAGCGCTGGAGAGACGCCTTGAGGTCAACGATAAAGAAGAAAATAAATATCCAAAGGCTCCCCGGGTGCGCCGTTCCTCCCCTCTCGGAAGCGTAGGTTCGCGAACGAACCTCCTCACAACGGCGGCCGAGCAAGCCCTGGAAATTTCTCGATGAAAAGGGGGGGTGGTGACGCAGGGTTGCGTCATCTGTCGCGGACGGCCCTCAAACTGTCTCGCGCTTTCCCCAGCCTTCGCTGCGTATTGCGCCGACGAAATGATGCGAATTTTCTGGAATCTCGCACGGAAGGTATTTAACCGAGCAGCAGAGATGGGAGATGGGGGAAGAAGGAAGTTAGCACCAGTGTGCTTATGGTCCCAGTGTGCTTATGGCACCAGTGTGCTTATGGAGAAGTAGAGGATTTCCACCTGAATAGTGAAGACTCGTGCTACAGGCAAGAGTGGGTGTCTACAGCCAGCGAGCGAAGAGGCGTGGCAACAGCTGCGCGTGGAAAGTCGACGTGTTACGGGCGAAGAAGTTTGGAGCTTGGAGAGCGGCCAATTGAAGACGCGAGGTTTCCTGGAAGAGAAACTTCTGGGGCAGCGGAACGACAACAGCGCTGAACTTCGAGTGAGTGATTCTGCGAAGAGTATCATTCAGACTTTTGTTCCAAGGACTTTGGTTTAAATAGGTTTTCGAACTCTTTAGCCTTTATGTGTCTTGGTTGTTCGATGCATGCAACAGCATTGTAGTGTGTATTTTTGTTTGTGTCCGTTGTTTCGAGTGTGGTTGACTGTACTGTGTAGTATGTTGTTTGATTGGTGACATATCGTATTCAACGATTGTCGAGTGTGCTTATTTGTGTATCGTTTTGATCTGCCATATTCGAGAATATAATTTTGTTTTGTTTATCAACTGTCGGCTCTGACTTGTTCTTTGGGCCACAGCCAGCGTTTACTGGCGCGCCAAATAGGACCCCTTCTAAATTGTCCACGCTTTCGTGGTGCAGTTCGGGGGCCGATATTTCGGTCGTTGGAATTAGCCCGGCAAACGCCTCCCTAATTAACGGGACCTGTGACACACGCTCACAGCCGTTTCGCTAGCTACACGTATAACAATTTGGTATCACGGCACGTGAATTGACGTCGATCGTAAATGACATGTCTGAACATGATAATCATGACGTGTAAGTCATGTACGGCATAATTATCTACCACTTCATAACGTTGTACTGATTTTAAAGTGGCGTATGAACCTTCATCATCCGTGTTTCACATATCATCAAGTCCCATTGTACGTGGCGTCTGTAAACCTCTTATTATTATTATTATTATTATTATTATTATTATTATTATTATTATTATTATTATTATTATTATTACAAGTAAGGTCAACACAGCAAATTTTAGCAGAGCCATTTGTTTCTTGAAGGTCAAAGTTGTGGTGCCACCAAACTTCGAGGCTAAAATTGGCCTCTTGTGGGTTGCTTCTGTATTCTAGGACACACCACACGAATCGCCGGACGCAGGTTGCGGGATCAAATTCCGCCTGCGGCGGCTGCATTTTCGCTGGAGGCGAAAGCGATGTAGGCCCGTGAGCTGTGTTTTGGTTGAACGTTACAGAACCCCAGGTGGTCGAAATGTCCTAATTCTTCCCCTACGGCGCCTCGCATAATCATATGGTGGTTTCGGTACGTGAAATCCCACATATCAATAAATCGATCTACGAATGTTCAGACACAGCAAAAGGATGGATTGTATTTTCATTCACCTCCAAAGTGTACCCAAGTGCTCACTCTCCCAACTTAAGCCCATCGCAAGCGCGTCTAGAACTGTCCTAGCCATGGCATTTCTCAAACCTTTATAGTCATAGCAAAGGAGGTTCAAAAAAAAACTGCTGGAGTGGAAGCTCCCGCAATGCCTTGGCAGCAATAGTAAAGCCAGCTTTTGCCCTTCCTAGATTTCGGAAAACTCTTCTTTTCTGGAAGTGCCCACTTAGAGGTGAAGTGGTTTTAATATACATGTGTAAATGCTGTGTAAGTTCTTAAAATATATTTGTTCCCGTCGGTAAAGCGCGCTGAAACAAGTATGAGTGACGAAATCTCCGATTAACTTTACCTGCAAATAAAGGCTTACTATGGAAAGTTAGAAACTCTAAGACGGTCTTTGAGCGCTATGTTACCCTAAGAGTGTCCACATGAAACTCGTTGAGGTTGCGAAGGAAACACTGCATTATCAGTTTTTATTCGCTGAACGGTGGTAATTTATTGCGCGCCTGGTAAGACGGCTTCTGCATCCGCCATCTTGCAATAGGCACGGCTTTGCTGCTGGGCAATAATTTCTACTGCAGTAATTTTTTAAAAACCCCCCTTTTTGTCATAGCTAAGGTGCTTTTAAGAAGGTGTCGTATCGTATATATATATTTATACATACCAATATATATATATATATATATATATATATATATATATATATATATATATATATATATATATATATATAAGCAAGGGCAGGCATGGTGGTTGTGTGGCCGTAGCGTTTAATATAGTCCAGTAGATCCTCCGTGAGTGGTCACAACGTAGTTTATTTCGACGTTTCGGCCTAGAGTCTGGCCTTCATCAGGAATAAAGGTACAGTTTGTTGGTGCTCAGCTTTATACAATCTTAAATCAGAGGGAAAGAAAAGAGGAAAAAGACAGAAAAAAAGAAATAAGAAACGGAAAGAAAAGAAAAAAGAGAAAAAAAGAAAAAGAATAGAAGGTGGACTCCCCTCGGGCGCCCCCTTCCACTCTTCCTTCCACTTCCCCGTTCATCCCTCTCCCCTTTCTCCCCTTCACCTTTCTGATGTCAGTGGTCTGTGTATGCCTCCTTTCACTAACGCACTCTTCCCGACCAGGCGGCACCTCCTGGCACTGGCGGTTCGGTGTGGGGCAAAAAAGAGCTTTCTTAGGAAGTTCTAAGCCTTTAACTACTCGGCGCCCCGTCAGCATGTCGTCGTAGAAAGAGGGGTCCCGCGTATTGCGGCAGAGGCTGGTAAGCGGGCGCAATGCGAATTCCTTGCCCGCTTCTGGATTACGCGTGCAGTAGGGGCCTCCGGCTGTGCACAGGGTTGCTGTTGGGCATGTCATGCAAGGCACAATTGATTGGGTAGTAAAATAAAACAGAAAACAGACGACTGCTGCACTTAGGAAGAGTAGTTCCACTTGTAATTAATTTGAGTTGTCCAGTGCCCTTCGCAGCGGCAGTGCCGTGAACTCAGTTACTAATTTCATTATTGCCGTTATTGTTTACTAGTGCTTTAATTGCTGCAAGTGTACCAGGATTCTCATTTATTGAGGGTGTTAAATCGGTGGATAAGGTATGACTCTCGTTGTTCACGTTCTCGATTTGATTTAAATCCCGTCTCTAGGAGCGTTACTGATAGTTTGTCGAATGCATGGTCGGGAAGATTGAGATGTTTTGATAGAGGTGGACTTGGGGCTGATCTCGCATGGGCTCTGTGATTATTGAAGTGAATCCCAAATGGTGTTTCTGTTTGTCTGATGTACTGCATACGACACACGTTGCATTCGAGTAGGTATACCACGTTAGAGGAATCGCATGTTAGGTTTCCTCGTATGCTAATCGAAAACTTGGATTGTGTGCTGGTTGCTTTGTGTGTTTCTCGCATCGCCTTACATACAAGACATCGTGGCTTTAAACAAGGTCGGCATGAATTATTGGGGGGTGATGTGTTAATTTGAGAGTGGACAAGTGTGTCTTTGAGGTTACGTGGTCGTCGGTAAACGACGCCTGGAGCGGATGAGATTGCTCGTTTCAGACGTTCACTTCGTTCCAGAATGTTCTAACGTCGTTTAAGGATTTTGTTTACATTGGGGAAGTTTCTGCTGTAAGTCAAGCAAAGGTTTGTTCGTTGTGGGTCGTCTTGCCGTGGTCAATTCATAAGTAAGTCTTCACGCTTTAGTTTTCTCGCTTTTTGAACAGCGTCATTAATTACATGTGGGGGGTATTTTTGTTTCTTGAGCATAAGTTTTAGCCTCTGTGAGCTCGTGTCAAAGTCAGCGTCTCTAAAACAGATTCGCTTAAACGGTGAGCCTGGCGATATGGAATACTGTTTTTACAGTGGCGTGGGGTATTGCTTTGGATATGGAGGTATTGTCGATTTGTTGGTTTGCGATATAGGGTTGTAGAGAGCTTCTCTTCTTCTATCGTTATGGTAACATCAAGAAAAACTACGGTCACTTGCGAGTATGTGTGTGTGAAGTGTATGTTGGAATGCACAGCATTGTAAGTGTCGATAAAGCTGAGAAGTTCGTCCTCACTGTGGGCCCAAATAAGAAAGATGTCGTCTATGTATCTTCCGTATAACATTGGTTTCAAGGAACTTTGTGCAAGAAATTCAGATTCTAGCTTTCCCATAAATATGTTGGCATAATTAGGTGTCATTTTGGTGCCCATAGCGGTCCCGCTGATTTGTTGAAAATACTCTTGGTTAAACTCGAATGAATTCAATTCGAGGACTATCCTCGTCAAAGTTGCGATGGCAGAGAAATCTGGGGTGTTAGATTGTCTATGGTTTGTGTACATGTTTTGTAATGCAGCTATGCCATCATCGTGAGGAATATTTGTATAAAATGAAGAGACATCAAAGGTAATCATGTACGAGTTTTTCGGCACACACAGACCTGCAATGTCTCGAAGAAAATGTGTGGTATCTTTTCTGTACGACGTGAGAGTGCACGGAATGTGGCTTATTAGTTTGTCCACGTAACCTGATATGGGTTCAGTTATTTTACCGATGCCTGATATGATTGGTCGACCTCTGTTACCAGGTTTATGATTTTTAGGGAAGATGTTGAAGCGACCTGGACGAGGGTATGCTGCTCGCATCAGTTTGTGGTCAGTGTTGGTTATCTTTTATGCATCGAACAATTTCGTTAGTTCTGTTAATATGACACGTTTGTATTCGTCTGTCGGATCACCTGGGAGGCGTTCGTAAAATCTTGAGTCATCTAGTTGGTGGTATGCTTCTTGTAGGTAGTTGGTTTTATTAAGGACTACAATTGCTCCTCCTTTGTCAGCAGCTTTTATTGTTATGTCTGTCCTAGATGCCAAATTTTTCATGCTTATTTTTTCAGATTTTGTCAAGTTTTCTCGGTTTCCTTTCTTTCTGTGGTATTCGTGTACTATATCTTTCTGTACTGCCGTGATATAAAGATCCAAGCACTTGTCTCGATTACTGTTCGGTGTCCAATCATTTGATTTATAACGGTGAATTGTTTCGTGGTTAGAAGGCCTGTCCAAGAAATATTCGCGCAACCTCAAGTTTCGAGCGAAGTGGTCGAGGTCTCGGAGCAAGTGGAATTCATCGAAAAATTTTGTGGTCGGGCAGAAGCTTAGTCCCTTAGATAGCAGTTTTTTTTTCGTCAGGTGACAAGCTGGTGTCCGATAGGTTTACAACCACAGTGTGACAGGGTGTGTTCCTAGATGGGTGCTCGTTTGTACCATTAGTGATTTCCTGGGTGGTTGTGTTGTAGTGATAAGGAACTATATCAGGGAACGCGGGTTTGGGCACATGGTCTCTTTTGAGTTTATGAATTTTTCTGGTCATAATGGCTTGGTATTTATTCTGTTCAAATTCTGTTAGTCGGGTGACTTCTTCGTTCGATAAGGTGTTGTGGCGGAGAATGGTGTTGGTCATAGCGACCAGTTTCTTTACCAGCTTATCACTGTGATTAAGAACGATTTCTGTTAATTTATGAGATGCCTCAAGGAGGACATTTTCCCATGTTATTTGGTCGTGTTCATCTAGATTTGTAGCGGCTGGTGTGAGGGAGAGTGTCATACCCTTGGGGGTTATTCTAGCACGGAGGTACACTTGGAATGTTGATTTATGCATTTCATGTCTATTTCATTTGTCAGCAACTTTTCGTACTTTAAGGAAAGTGGCACGCAACTGGGAAGCGATGAGCTGGACTTACATTTCAGAAGTCAATCTTCTTTTGGGCGCGGCGATGGCACTGATGGGGTGTGCAGGTTGTAGTTATGTCCGGCAGGCCTTCGTCGTTGTAGGGAGGATTTCGGCGTTGGGCTCCCGGCGAACGTGTTCGTAGGCAGTTCCGGGGTCCACAATAGGGGGACGCGGTTTCGTAGTTCGGCAAGCTTCCCTTTGAGGAGTGGTGTAGTGGTGCTGTCGTGTAGTGCATTTGGTCTCGACATCCGCAATGGAGGGACGTGTGTTGGCTGTTCAGCAGACTTCCCCCCTAGTAGTGGTACACTGTTGATGATGGTGAGGGGGTGCTTGTGGTTCGCGAGAGTCACAATTTCGCCGATCGTCGGGAACGCGTCTGTGATGTTGGGTGGGTGTGGAGCTCCTGGTGTATGTTGATATGCAGAGTTCCTGTCGTGGGTGTCTTGTTGCGTCTTGTTGGTCGACCAATCATATCAGGCATCGGTACAATCATATCAGGCATCGGTACAATATATCAATCATACAATATATCAATATATACAATCATATCAGGCATCGGACCAATCATATCAGACATCGGTACAATAACTGAACGCATACCAGGGTACGTTGACAAACTAATAATCCACATTCCATGCACTCTCGCGTCATACATAAAAGACACCACACATTTTCTTCGAGACATTGCAGGTCTGTGTGTGCCGAAAAACTCGTACTTGGTTACCCTTGATGTCTCTTCATTGTATACAAGTATTCCTCGTGATGACGGCATAGCTGCATTACAAAACATGTACACAAACCATAGACAATCTAACACCCCAGATTTTTCTGCCATCGCAACTTTGACGAGGATGGTCCTCGAATTAAATTTATTCGAGTTTAACCAAGAGTATTTTCGACAAATCAGCGGGACCCCTATATGCACCAAAATGGCACCTAATTATGCCAACATATTTATGCGAAAGGTAGAATCTGAATTTCTTACACAAAGTTCCTTGAAACCAATGTTATACAGAAGATACATAGACGACATATTTCTTATTTATACCCACAGTGAGGACAAACTTCTCAGCTTTATCGACACTTACAATGCTGTGCATTCCAACATACACTTCACACACACATACTCGCAAGTGACCGTAGTTTTTCTTGATGTTACCATAACGATAGAAGAAGAGAAGCTCTCTACAACCCTATATCGCAAACCAACGAATCGACAATACCTCCATATCCAAAGCAATACCCCATGCCACTGTAAAAACAGTATTCCATATCGCCAGGCTCACCGTTTAAGCGAATCTGTTTTAGAGACGCTGACTTTGACACGAGCTCACAGAGGCTAAAACTTATGCTCAAGAAACAAAAACACCCCCCACATGTAATTAATGACGCTGTTCAAAAAGCGAGAAAACTAAAGCGTGAAGACTTACTTATGAATTTACCACCGCAAGACGACCCACAACAAACAAACCTTTGCTTGACTTACAGCAGAAACTTCCCCAATGTAAACAAAATCCTTAAACGACGTTAGAACATTCTGGAACGAAGTGAACGTCTGAAACGAGCAATCTCATCCGCTCCAGGCGTCGTTTACCGACGACCACGTAACCTCAAAGACACACTTGTCCACTCTCAAATTAACACATCACCCCCCAATAATTCATGCCGACCTTGTTTAAAGCCACGATGTCTTGTATGTAAGGCGATGCGAGAAACACACAAAGCAACCAGCACACAATCCAAGTTTTCGATTAGCATACGAGGAAACCTAACATGCGATTCCTCTAACGTGGTATACCTACTCGAATGCAACGTGTGTCGTATGCAGTACATCGGACAAACAGAAACACCATTTGGGATTCACTTCAATAATCACAGAGCCCATGCGAGATCAGCCCCAAGTCCACCTCTATCAAAACATCTCAATCTTCCCGACCATGCATTCGACAAACTATCAGTAACGCTCCTAGAGACGGGATTTAAATCAAATCGAGAACGTGAACAACGAGAGTCATACCTTATCCACCGATTTAACACCCTCGATAGAGGAATAAATGAGAATCCTGGTACACTTGCAGCAATTAAAGCACTAGAAAACAATAACGACAATAATGAAATTAGTAACTGAGTTCACGGCACTGCCGCTGCGAAGGGCACTGGACAACTCAAATTAATTACAAGTGGAACTACTCTTCCTAAGTGCAGCAGTCGTCTGTTTTCTGTTTTATTTTACTACCCAATCAATTGTGCCTTGCATGACATGCCCAGCAGCAACCCTGTGCACAGCCGGAGGCCCCTACTGCACGCGTAATCCAGAAGCGGGCAAGGAATTCGCATTGCGCCCGCTTACCAGCCTCTGCCGCAATACGCGGGACCCCTCTTTCTACGACGACATGCTGACGGGGCGCCGAGTAGTTAAAGGCTTAAAACTTCCTATAATGCCCGCTTACCAGCCTCTGCGGCAATACGCGGCAACCCTCTTTCTTCGACGTAATGCTGACAGGGCTCCGAGTAGTTAAAGGCTTAGAACTTCCTAAGAAAGCTCTTTTTTGCCCCACACCTAACCGCCAGTGCCAGGAGGTGTCGTCTGGTCGGGAAGAAGGCGATAGTGAAAGGAAGCATACAGAGACCACTAACATCAGAAAGGTGAAGGGGAGAAAGGGGAGAGGGATCAACGGGGAAGTGGAAGGAAGAGTAGAAAGGGTCGACTGAGGCTAGTCCACCTTATATTCTTATTCTATTTTGCTCTTTTTTTCTTCTTTTTTTCTTTTTTCTTTTTTTTTCTCTTTCCTTTCCCTCTGATTTAAGATTGTATAAAGCTGACCACCAACAAACTGTACCTTTATTCCCCATGAAGGCCCGACTCTAGGCCGAAACGTCGAAATAATATACGTTGTGACTGCTCACGGAGGATCTACTGGACTATATATAAATAAATAAATAAATATATATATATATATATATATATATATATATATATATATATATATATATATATATATGCATATATATAAGACAACCAAGAAAGAAATATATATAATTCAGAAAAGGGCTTCCGCGTACGGAATTGAACGTGGGACCTCTGCATCGTGATGGCTAGGTGTTTACGAATGAGCCACAAATGTGCACTTCCTCCGACATTTAATTGGCAAGCCATTTATATCTACCACTTGCTGCTGTTGACGGGCATCTCGTGAGGAACTATCGTGTTTTCAGCATTACCAGCAAGATGGCGCAATGAGAGCGCGTCACCACATCGTCACGACGCCGCGGCACGCACTCTAATTTCCCACGCGTACTGTGCCCCACAGTAAGGGAGAAGGAGGAACGCTTACTCGCGCAGTTATCCCGCGGTGGGGAATTTCCGACGCCTTGGGTGGCCTTGGGCTTTCACAGCAACGATTCTGTTGTAGTTACTTGGCGCACAAAGTTCACTGCAATTGTGTCATGGCCTCCGTTTGCGAAAAGAGTGGGCTTTTCAGAGACAGCGAAGTAACAACCTACACGCTTATTCGCGTTTATCTGTAGCTGTGAGTGCGTATCGTGTGTTCTTACGAAGGCGCGACACGAACACGGTCACGAAGGCGCCATTGTTCCAAACTCCGCCGCCAAGGTCATTAGCCATTTGGTAGCGTGTGTTACTCAGCTCGCGACTGCTTCTGCGCAGAGCTGATAGACGAGCGGATGAGACGACGGTGAGTTAAGGCAAGGATTATGTACAGAATAGAAATGGAGGCGTTTCATATTCGGCACTGGAGCTGACAGGTTAGGGACTCGAAGTGCCGAGATGTCTTCTCTGACGCGTACCACGGCATCTTTCTGACTCATATGTCAACTGCTGGCGACGCGCCGCTTAGCTTTTTTGCTTTTTTTCTAGGAAACGGGAGGACCTTTTTCGTCACCAACGTTCAACCAGAAGCCCCACTGGCGGTGATGTCAGAATCCTCCAACGGGGACCCGCCACTGGGCTGCGTCATGATCATCAAATCCGGAGCCGCTGCGCGTGGTTGCAACCAAGGACGAGTGATGGTGCCACGCATTGCGTAAGAATCGCCGGACGGGAAGGCACCGATTGCTTCATTGAGCTCGTGGGCTGAGGGGGCTCGCTGTGCATTGCGTGGGGCAGACTGGCGCCGCCGCTTGATGGCGTCGTTGAGCTGATCGCGTCAGGCGGGCTCGATCGCTGGCCTTGATACAGATTGTCTTTGCAGAAGTATTGACGTTCGTTGTGGACTCCCAGGCTTAACAGCACCCACCCCCACACCAGACAATGCACCGGAAAGACGAGCTGCTTTCACGTGGCTCTGATGTCGGGTGCGCTTGTGCCAGGAAGACCAGCATGGTCTTCCTAGCCCAATATAGCTCTATGCTGCGAACACTCGCGTCGCATTGAATGACAAATCTCTTTGAGAAATCGGGTGCCATAAGAATGGGTTTTTCACTTAGGACGTGTTTAAGCATGCAAAACGCATTCTCCTTTTCTAAAACTCACACTACTTATACCGGGTCGGACTTTCGAAGTGCTTCTGTTAGAGGGCTGGCTATGCTAAAGTTGTTTTTCACGTAATGCATACAGTATCCAGCTAAGACCAAGAATGCCGTTATCTCAGATTTTGTGGTTGGTCGTAGATAGTTCACGACGGCGGCTACCTTAGTTTCTGAAGGTGTACGCTGGCCACGCCCCCAACGTGTCCCAGGTAAGACACCTCACCGCACACTAGGTGATATTTATAGGTTTCGCGAGAATACCAGATTCTTTCAACTTGTTTAGCACGACGCGTAAATGCTCGACATCCCCTTCCCAGCTGTTTCAGAACATGGCGACATCATCAAGATACGGCAAAGCGAACTCATAGAGGTCTTTAAAAATACGGTCCTTTAGGCCGGAAAAACAAAAGGGTGCGATTTCAATCCAAAGCTCAGCTTAAGTGGACAATACGTTTCGCATGGAGGAACGAATGTGGCATAGCTGCTAGCACGAATTTAGTCACTTTATGTAGAATATCAGGAGACGCTGCATTTGGATTCATCTTCGTGAACAGATGCCTTGATCTTATTCAGACGTAGAAATGAGTGGTGAAATTTGAAAGTCGCAGAGGAGAAAATGAAGAATGAAAACGTAGTTGTACTCATTCGCGTAGGTCATGAACGATTTGCTGTGAGCAGAAACGTTCGTAATGCAGCATTGTTTGTTTTTTCGTTAACAGGTGAATGGGCAGAGGTGACGCGGGGGCATCGGCGGCAGCACACATCTGTGATAACGGCTCAGCTGCTGCGTCCACGATCGCCGCGTCGGCATGTCGTCGACATGTCGTCGGCGTCGTTCGAACTCCGCTTGCCACTTATCGTGACGCCGCCTTTCCTGGCGCTCGTCCCACGCAGCGTCTGTAACCTTGGAGCCGTAGTCGAGTTGCAGAGACGGCGCTCAATCTGGGTTCATCTCGTTTAAAAACGTGACGGCTTTTCTACGAACACAAGAGCATCTACAATTATTATTGTCATTGTGCTTCCTCTCTCAGTCAATTACCTTCTACGAATTAAGTGAGCTCCACACACACACACACGAACGTTGTCGCTTATTCGTCATAATGTGCACGCTTTTTTTATGCGTGCCAGTCCTTCAAATTTCACGCTCAACATTTTCGTATGCTCACACTTGTCTTCAATAACCTTCGGTATTTGGAAAAAGCTCATACTAGTGGGCAGCTTCTTTCTTTCGCAGCTGTTGGTACGGTTAGAACAGCCTATAATTTCTCCCATTACCATCCCGAAGAAGAACCTCGTAGGTTCAACTAGAAAAGAGAATTGGACACTTTTCCGCGATAAACTTATCTCACTCAGAGAAAAGTATATTCCCAAAGTCACCATAGTTGCATCTACACAAAGCATGTGGTTTATGACTCTAGTAATATGCTGCATAAACAAGACGAAACGATTATACTCGCGAGCGAAATTAACGGCGTCTGAGGATAACTGCAAGCGTTAGAGTGAACACACCCTGGTATGTAGAATGGAAATCGAAACAGCAAAAGACAAGTTTTATATCTATGATATTTCTAGCATATTAGGAAGCAATAGCGACAAGTTTTGGGAAGTAATGAGTACGAGTTACGGGTCCAAGGTCCTATAGTATCAATAGCGAAAGACGGAAAACTCCTTTTCTCGTCAGATGTAGCGACAGACTTCGGTAATTTTTTTAGCTCTGTATTTACAGATGAAACTCTAATGTTACCTAACCTGCGAAAAATGTTTCAACTTCTCAAATGGAAGACATTCTCATCACTTCGCAAGGCATCGCAGCAGCCATTGATCACCTTCCTGAAAATTATTCACCAGGTCCTGACGAGATATGCCGAAAGCTGCTTAAAATAGTGAAATTAGAATTATGTCTCATGTTGAGGACCGTTTTCCAACAGTATCTCGACACAGGATGTGTACCCGACGACTGGAAGCTAGACCGCGTAATACCTATATCTAAATCCGGAGGCCGCTTTAACCTAAATTACTAAAGACCAACTTCTTTCACTAATATTGGCAGCAAACTGCTTGAGCATAATATTTAATCGGCAGTCATTATTTGCTACGGGGAACTTTATTTCTTTTATGTTAACCAACATGGCTTCCTGCGTGGCCGATCTTATGTAATACAGTTATTTGTGTTAATTATTGCTATTCACATAGCCGCAAATGATTGATGACTGATTGATGCCGTTTTTTGTAAATTTAAAAAGCCTTTGACAAAGTTCCTCATGGCAGACTAATAAAAAAGCTTACCAGCCTTAACTTAGGCATTGACGTAATCAATTGGATATCAAAATTCCTAACTAACCGGTGCCAATCCGTTGTGGTTAACGCCTAACCATCCCCATTAGAGCACGTGCAAGTGGCACTGCGTCAGGGATCGGGGCTGGGACGCATTCTATTTCTAATTTACATTATAGGTATAGCTAAATTTATGACTCTCACAGTAAGGTTGTTCTCGGATGAGTGCACGATTTATAGAAGGCTGTCTAACAGTAAAGATGCTAATAATCTGCAGAAAGACTTTAATATGTTACGTATGTGGTGCCAGGACTCGCAGATGAAAGTCAACGTGAACGAACCAAAGGTTCTTTCATTTGTTACAGAAATTAACGCAATAACTCATCAATGGACCTTGAATGAAAAACAAGTACAAAATGTATCCAACTTCAAGTATTTGGGAGTTCATTAACCGAGTGACGTATCATGAAACCTACACAATTTACTATCACTGGCAGTGTGTATAAGAAACTCGGATCACAAGACGAAACTTCCATTTCGCCAATACTGGTACAAAATTTTATCTTACGATACGCTAGTGCGCTCTAAACTTGATTATGCTTTCCCATTATGAAGTTCTCACCAGGCTTACCTAATAAATAAATTCTAAATACTTAATAAACAAAAAGTCCCTTCAAACAAAAGTCCAGATTCATGCCAAAAATTACTCTCAAACTTCTAGCATCAATGAAATAAAAATGTCCCTGAAGTTGCCGTTTTTGCAGTCACGTAGAGTGTTCTCACTTCGATTTCTCTTTAAGAATCTCTCTCATAATGATTTGCCATTGTCTGCCCTTTTAAATCTGCCCATCGAATATTCTCTCGCCTTGATCATTAATTCTAACTACACATTTCTTTATCCGTACAACCCTGTTCCTATATTTACCACTGGTTTTTGCTACTATTCGATAGAATAAACTGCCTGAGGATATTGTTTGTACAAGAAGCCAAGACAAGTTCACCAAAAAATTTAAACTTTATCATCATGCTTGAGCAATGGAAGACTGCCTCAGATGTACATGCGCCATAATGATACTTCTAGCTCACTGTATAGCTCGGTCAATTTACCACTAAACGGAGAAAAATGTTCAGCCTCGTTATTTTTTTATTTTCAGTGCAGTTTGTCCTTCAATTTACTTTCCATACACTTTTTCGAACTACATTTCTTTGTTCTTTATGTTTGCACGGTAATATTCAGTTTTTCAAACTTTTTATTATTTTAGTGCTTGTGTTGATTCTATGCATGTATACTGTAACTCCCCCCCCCCCTTAGTAATGCCCTCGGGACTTTAGGGTACATGGATAAATAATTAAATAAATAGATACGGCTCAACAAGGCCTGACTGTGGTTCATAAAAATGGTCGACTTGCGCAAGCAGTGACGTCGGGTGACGTAGGTGCAAGCAGTGTATGCAATATTCTAGGCACCATATTGCAAAAGAACAAACATCCACGCTATAGAGAACACAGCAGCATGCCCGATATTTTTGGTGTTTGTATGGCAACACAAAGAGACAGCGTAACCGCAGTCAAGCACACTGCACACACATGAACCGGCTCAGTTGACTGGATTGGCCGAAGCGTGATGCGACAGCTGCGCCAATGTCAGCCACCGCTTGCGGCGACGCCAAGCAACTGGCGCAACATCGCCAAGTTTTCAAAGAATGTATATTAACTCTATGGTTTTCAAATTGTACGGACTCCGGAAATTCAGACCACCTGGGCACCTGGGGCTGCTGACCTTTCTTGAAACTATCTTTTTCTCATGCCAGCGTGGCTCTGCTAAAGGGAGGCAGAAGGTCCCACCTAATATTTCTGCAGCAGCCGTGCTTCAGCGTTTCTGATGATGTTGAACATAATTTGGCTAAATCTAGCACACACAAACGTGCACCATGAACAAGTGAACAACACAGTGGTAATAATGCAGCGATGGCAGGTGGAGCCGGCGCGCAGCAATCGCCCGTAACTTTTATTTCTGTTAATTCTCTTGGGTACTCCAGTCAAGTGTTGAGTGAACCTGCGGGTCCAGTTGCCGCCGCAGGAACGGTAGAGCAGGAGTTCGAGCTGCCAAAGCAAAGTCTCTTATCCCTTCTTTCTCGGTGGTGTGTGCCGCCCGCTTGCAATCTCTCGATCTGGTCAGATAGGAATGTGTTCTGGCATCTTTGCCCTAGATCCTCTCGCCAGGGCTGTAAATAAGCATCTTCAAAAGCACATCTACAGCCTCCCAGTTCACCCCAGGAAGCAGTGTGGTCACGATGTTTTCTCTCCATCTGGGAAAGGTCAACTTGTATTTTTCAACTGCATAACTTCGGGCCAGCTCTGTACTGTATGTGTACCAAGTACGCGGAAGATTCGAAACAGCTGGTTGATCTCCGAATCCCCGAGGAACAGAGTTTTGCCTGCCATCAGCCCGAAGAAGATGCACCCGATACTCCACACGCCCACCAGTGTCGAGTAACCACTGGCACCCAGGAGCGTCTCCGGTACCAGAAGGTGCCCACTTGGTGGGTGAAAGTGCGCACTGGTGGCGTAAAGGCACGGGGCAAGCCGAAGTGGCCCACCTTCAGGTTTCCGTTTCCGTCGTCAAGCACGTTGGTTGGCTTGAGGTTGCGGTGCAGAACTCTCTTTGATGACAGAAAAGAATGGCTGCAACAATCTGACCGAGGTACTTCTTAACGACGGCGTCATCAAAGGTCCTTTTCTTGGCATGAAAATCCAACAGCGCCCTCAGGTTCATCGTCATGTACTCGAAGACCAAGTGTACAGCCTTCGATGGTGGCATGAGGACTTCTATGAGACGCACTATGTTCTCATGCTTCAACTCAAGGAGGAGGACCACATCTCTTATCATTGTGGCTGGAATCCCTTCGTCTCCATCCTCCACCCAGATCTTCTTTTTAGCGACGATCTTGTTGGTCGCCTTGCACTTTGCCTTGTACACGGCACCGTATGCACCTTCGCCAATCTTCTCTATGGTGACGCAGTTATTCATCATTCCAGGGGCCCTATCCGATGCCAGGGAAGGCGGTGATACGTGCGGATCTGTAGTGATCTGTAGCTCGCCGGATGTAGCGTGCGCCGAGGATCGTTTGGACAATGACGGTACGGTTGGCAGCTCGCGAAGGCTGACCGCGCGCTTTGCCTGCTCGCGAAGGGCCATGTTTGCTTGCTTGCTTGCTTGTTCTGATGTTTGGCTCATACCCACTACGGGGGACTGGGCAATAAAGCGACGACACGTTTCTTTATTTCATTTATCCCCTTATTTGAAATACTGCAGGCAAACATTTCGTCTCAAGCAGCATGGCCTTTAGATACAATGCAAAAATTATATCCAAACAACGCAATGGTGGACACGAAAACAAAACAAGCAATAAAGTTAGTACGAAAGTCTTTGAAAGATACGGCCATAAAACATGTAATAGAAGCAAGCAGTAAGGGTAACTAGAAGAGTGCTAGACCTTTAAAACATGGTATATAGGATATAGCTAAAAATGCCATCGGATCTGAATATACTATTTCGCACTGAGTTCCAATCCATGAATGTATGAGGGAAGAAACTATAATGAAGTGATTTTGTGGGAGCGAAGATTGATGCTAACGAATGTTTCTGATAGTGCCATATTGTTCTTGTACTGAGACGCTTAACAGATTCTGGAAGAGATAAATTGACCTTACCTTTTAGGCAGTTGTGAAGGAATGAAATGCGGTAAACTTTTCTCCGGGCTCCCGGCGTTGTTATATTGAGCTTCGTCAACTGTGTAGGGGAATCTAGACGTTTGTATTTCACAAATATAAATCTCACTGCTTTACGTTGAACACTTGTTAGTTGGGAAATATCTTTTCGATAACGCGGATTCAACAAGATTGATACGTACTCCTGTTTAGATCTTACGCAAGCATTGTACGCATGAACTTTTATGCTACCGGGAGCTTACGTGATGTCAAAGGATGACGGAGGTATTTGACTGGTGCAAACATGATAAACATGACATACGTGTTATAAAAAGCATGTTAATATACCACGCTCACGATGTGCTCGCGGCCGTTTCGCTAGCTTCAAATGTACCAAATTTGTTATTGCGTATCGCGAATGGACGACAAAGGTAATTGACAAGTCCAAACATGATAATCATGATATGCGTGTCATGTAAAACAGAACTACAAGCTACGGTCATGACGCGTTCGCGACCGTCTGGCTAGCTCCACATATACCGAATTCGTTATAACGTTACGTGAATGGACGACAAAATATTGACACTTCCAACCATGATAATCATGATATGCCTGCCATAAAACACATGACTTCATGCTACGCTGATAGCACGCTCGCAGCGGTTTCGCTAGCTACACATATAACAATCTGGTATCACCTCACGTGAATTGACGGCGAACGTATATGACACGTCTGAACATGACAATCATGACGTGTAAGGCATGTACAACATAATTATCTTCCACCTCATAACGTTGTACTGATTTCAAAGTGGCGTATGAACCTTCATCATCCCTGTTTCGCATATCATCGAGTCCCACTGCACGTGGCATCAGTAAACTTATTATTTTATTATTATAATATTATTACTATATTTATAAATATAGATATTATTATTATTATTATGCCAAGTAAGGCGAACACAGCAGATTTTTGCAGAGCCATTTGTTTCATTAGGGTCAAAATGGTGGTGTCACGAAACTTCGAGGCTAAAATTGGCCTCTTCTGGGTTTCCTCTGTTCTCTAGGACACACCACACGAATCGCCAGACGCAGATCGCGGCATCGAATTCCGCCAGCGGTGGCTGCATTTTCGCTGGAGGCGAAAGCGATGTAGGCACGTGAGCTCTTTTTTGGTTGAAGGTTACAGAACCCCAGGTGGTCCAAAATTCTGAATACTTCCCCTACGGCGTCTCGCATAATCATATGGTGGTTTCGGTACGTTAAATCCCACAAATCAATAAATCAATCAACAAATTTTCTGACAGCAAAAGGTTTCAATGTATATTCATTCACCTCCAAAGTGTACTCAAGTGCTTATTCTCCCGACCGAAGCCCATCGCAAGCGTGACCAGAACTGTCTTAGCCATAGCATTTCTCACAACTTTATAGTCATAGCCGAGGAGGTTGAAAAAATTGCTGGAGTGGAAGCTCCTGCAATGCCTTGGCAGCAAAAGTGAAGCCAGCTTTTGCCCTTCCAAGATGTCGGAAACATGCTCTTTTCTGGTAGTGCTCACTTGGAGGTGAAGTGATTTTGATATATATGTGTAAATGGTACGTGAATTCTTAAAATATCGTTGTTCCCGACGAAACAACGCGCTGAAACAAGTATGAGTGACTGAATCTCTAATAAACTTTACCTGCAATTAGAGGCTTACTATGGAAAGTCAGGAACACTAAGACGGACTTTGAGCGCTATGTGACCCTAAAAGTTTTCACAGGAAACTCGTTGGGGTTGCGAAGGAAACACTGCATTATCAGTTTTTATTCGCTGAACGGTGGTAATTTATCATGCCCCTGGTAAGGCGTCTGCTGCATCCGCCATCTGGCCATAGGCAGGTCTTTGCGCCTGGGCAATAATTTCTACACCAGTAATTTATAAAACCCTCCTTTGTCATAACAAAGGTGATTTTAAGAAGGTGTCGTATATATATATATATATATATATATATATACGGTACGCCCGTCAGATCAGTCTTGGACCACGTGTTTTTTTTCCTTACGATCGCTTTTAACTTTGCTAATAACCTACCAGGAAACTTGTAACTCATATAGTGCAAAGCCCTAATTGTAGACCTGTCGCTGCTCAGGTTTCATCAGGACAGGAGTAATATTACCGGAACTATTTCGTGACCAAAGTTAAGCCTAATCACTAAAAGATTAATTTGGTAACATCACCTCACAAACGAGTTTAAATTTTGTCCGCCTAATATATTAATAAACAGCACCCTATAGGCTAATCGGAGGCCCAACTTCGTACTCTCTAGACCCTTAATTAAGGGGGTAATCAGCAGAAATCTCATTTCATTAAAACATTTTTATAAAAATAACCACAAGCTTGACTGATACACCGCTGAAACCTACAATCAGAACATAACAATCCGGGTGCGGCGATGGCGTAGTGGTTAGAGCATACGCCTCGCATGCAAGAGGTCCGTGGTTCAAATTCCGGGCTGCGCAGTTCCCAACCGGAAAAAAAAAATTGCCCGCAGCTTCCCTCGGGGGAACACTGAGGAGGATGCGGAGCATATAATTGGTTAACGGGGTGTTAAAGTGGACTTACTTGGGTCGATGGCTAAATTGGTTAACGTGGTTGTGAAATGGGGTGTTAAATTGCGACTTACTTGGGTCGATGGCTAAATTGGTTAATGTGGTTGTAGGAGGGGGTGTTAAATGAGTGAACACGTACACACATATGCGAAAGGGCGGCGCTGGTCGAAGGGACGTCGATCATTGTGTTTGTGGATTCGTTGGAATTCATTTCATCGCGACCTTGGACGTCGACGCGCCGTACAAACCAACCGACGAGCGGCAACTGAGCGAGCGAGCGCCGACCTTGAGTATATATACAGCGCGACGGCGCATGCGCTGTCAGCTGTCGAATGTTCTCGAAGGAGAAGCGCTCGCGCGGCACAGATGGGGACGGCGCGACGGCGCATGCGCTGTCAGCTGTCGAATGTTCTAGAAGGAGAAGCGCGCGTGGCACAGATGGTGGGCGACGGCGCGACGGCGCATGCGCGCGCGTCAGCTGTCGAATGTTCGAGAAGCGGCGCGGACGGCGCACTACAAGGCGCGAGTATAAGATGCTTCCGCATCTAAAAATTCGTGTGTTGATGGAACTGCATTAAGAGGCCTGGGATGCGGCCTCACCGGTAACCACCGCCGGGAACACACTGCCTCACCAGAGAAGAATTGGCCACCCTGGTGCAGTATCTGCCCACTACCTCCCACATGCATAGCATACGTCAAATAACTCACGGCCTTCAGTTCCCAGCAGCTGCGAAGCAACTGACCATGGCGGCGGTCAGATCTGCAACGCAGCAGAGGGTGCTAAGAATCTCTGGACTACAGGTCGCGTTTGGAACCTGAACTTGGCAATGTTTAACGCTAGAACCTTATCTAGTGAGGGAAGTCTAGCTGTACTATTTGAGGAGCTAGAGGGTGTTAAATGGGATATAATAGGGCTCAGTGAGGTTAGGAGGACAGATGAGGCCTATACTGTGCTACAGAATGGGCACGTCCTTTGCTATCGGGGCTTGGTAGACAGAAGAGAACTGGGAGTGGGGTTCCTAATTCACAGAGACATAGCTGGCAACATAGAGGAATACTATAGTAATAATGAAAGGGTGGTAGGTATCGTAATTACACTGAATAAAAGATACAAGATGAAGGTAGTACAGGTTTACGCGCCTACATCCAGCCATGATGACGCTTCAGTTGAAAGCTTCTATGAAGACGTGGAATCGGCAATGAGTAAGGTAAAAACACATTATACTATAGTGATGGGCGACTTTAATGTAAAGGTATGGAAGAAGCAGGCTGGAGACCAGGCAGAAGAGATTATGGCATCGGCACTAGAAACGCCAGAGGAGAGCTACTAGTAGAATTCACAGAACGCAATAATTTGCGGATTTTGAATACTTTCTACCGAAAACGAGAAAACCACAAGTGAACATGAAGGAGCCCTAATGGCGAAAATAAGAACGAAATAGACTTTATAATGACTGCACACCCAAGAATCGTGCAGGATGTGGAAGTGGTTGGCAAGGTACGATGCAGTGACCATAGAATGGTATGCTCTTGAATTCGCCTAGACTTGAAGAAGGAACGACAGAAACTGATACGCAAGAAGCCAATCAATGAGCTATCACTGAGAGGGAAAGCACAGGAATTCAGAGTGTCGCTGCAGAACAGGTACTCGGCTCTTAGTGAGGAAACCAACCTTAGCGTAGATACAATGAATGATAATCTAACGAGTATCATTACGGAGTGTGCAGTGGAAGTTGGAGGCAGGGTAGTTAGACAGGACACTGGCAAGCTTTCCAGGGAAACGAAGAACCTAATTATTAAGCGTCAAAGCATGAAAGTGTCAAGTACAACAGACAAAATAGAACTGGCAGAGCTTTCGAAGTTGATTAATAGGCGTAAAGTATGCGAGGTAAGGAGGTATAACATGGAGAGAATTGAACACGCTCTGAAAAACGGAGGAAGCGTCAAAGCAGTGAAGAGGATTCTTGGGATAGGCAAAAGTCGGATGTATGCACTAAGGGACAAAAAGGCAAAATAACTACCAATATGGATAGGATAGTTAAAATAGCGGAGGAGTTTTACAGAGATCTGTACATTAGCCGAGACAACCACGACCTTAATACTAAAAGAACTAGCGGTAACCCAGATGACACCCCACCAGTAATAAAGAAGAAGTCAGAAAAGCTTTGGAGAGCATGCAAAGAGGCAAAGTTACTGGTGAGGATCAGTTAACATCAGATCTGCTGAAAGATGGAGGACATATTGTGTTAGAAAAACTAGCCACCCTGTTTACGAGGTGTCTCCTGACGAGAAGGGTACCAGAGTCTTGGAAGAACGCTAACATCTTCTTAATACATAAGAAAGGAGATGACAAGGACTTGAAGAATTACAGGCCGATCAGCTTGCTCTCTGTAGTATACAAGCTATTTACAAAGTTAATTGCTAACAGAGTAAAGAAAACAATAGAATTCAATCAACCAAAGGAACAAGCAGGATTTCGAACAGGCTACTCAACAATTGACTACATTCATACTATCAATCAGGTAATAGAGAAATGCTCAGAGTATAACCAACCACTTTACATAGCCTTCATAGATTACGAGGCGACGTTTGATTCAGTAGAAATATCAGCCGTCATGCAGAGACTGCGGAATCAGGGCGCAGATGAAGTATATATAAACATTCTGGAAGAAATCTACAGGGGATCAACTGCTACCATAGTGCTTCATAAAGAAAGCAACAGAATACCAATCAAGAAGGGTGTAAGGCAGGGGGACACAATCTCCGCAATGCTATTTACCGCGTGCTTACAGGAGGTTTTCAGAAGCCTAGAATGGGAACAGTTAGGGATAAGAGTTAATGGAGAATACCTTAGTAACCTGCGCTTCGCCGGTGACATTGCATTGCTGAGTAACTCAGGGGACGAATTGCAACTCATGATTACGGAGTTAGACAAGGAAAGCAGAAAGGTGGGCCTTAAAATTATTCTGCAGAAAACGAAAGTAATGTACAACTTCCGAAAGGAGCAGATAGGTAATAGTGCACTCGAAGTTGTAAAAGACTATGTATACATAGGGCAGGTAATAACCGCAGATACTAACCACGAGATTGACGTAAGTAGAAGAATAAGAATGGGGTTGAGTACATTCGTTAAGCACTCTCAAATTATGACAGATAGACTGCCACTATTCCTCAAGAGGAAGGTATATAACAGCTGTATCTTGCCGGTACTTAGCTACGGAGCAGAAACCTGGAAACTTACAAAGAGGGTTCAGCTTAAATTGAGGACGACGCAGCGAGCAATGGAAAGAAAAATGGTAGGTGTAACCTTAAGAGACAAGTAGGGAGGAGAGTGGATTAGGGGACAAACGGGGGTTAAGGATATCATACTTGAAATAAAGAAGAGGAAATGGACATGGACCGGGCATGTAGCGCGTAGACAGGATAACCGCTGGTCATTAAGGGTAACAAACTGGATTCCCAGAGAAGGGAAGCGGGTTAGGGGGAGACTAGAAGGTTAGGTGGGCAGACGAGATTAAGAAATTTGCGGGTATAAATTGGCAGCAGCAAGCACAGGACCGGGTTAACGGGCGGAACATGGGAGAGGCCTTTGTCCTGCAGTGGACGTAGTCAGACTGATGATGATGATGATGTAGATGATATTGATATTTATTTATTTATTTATATAACAAGAAAAAAGAAATAAAAATATATAATTCAAACTTGGGCTCCCTCGTGTGGAATTGAACGTTGGACCTCTCTATCGTGATTGCGAGGCGTTTACGACTGAGCCACAATTGTGTACTTTCTCCGACATTCTATTGTCAAGCTATTTATATCTACCACTTGCTGCTGGTGACGGGCATCTCGTGATCAACTATCGTGTTTTCAGCATTACCAGCAAGATGGCGTAATGAGAGCGCGTCAACACATCGTCACGACGCCGCGGCACGCGCTCTAATCTCCCACGCGTACTTTGCCCCGCGGCAAGAGAGCAGGGGAAATGCTAACGCGCGCAGTTATGTCGCGGTGGGGACAATCCAACGCCTTGGGTGGCCTTGGGCTTTCACAGCAGTGATTCTGTTGTATAAACTGGGCGCACAAAGTTCACTGCAATAGTTGTACGGCCTCCGTTTGCGAAAAGAGTGCGCTTTTCAGAGACAGCGAAGTAACAACTGAGACACTTATTCATGTTATTATGTAGCTGTGAGTGCGTTTCGTGCGTTTTTACGAAGGAGCGACGCAAACACGATCCTGAAGGCACCCCTGTTGCGAACTCTGCCGCCCAGGTGATTCGCCGTTTAGTAGCGTGTGTAACTCCGCTCGCAACTGCTTCTGCGCAGAGCTGATAGACGAGCGGACGAGACGGTGGTGAGTTAAGAAGGGGTTCATGTACAGCATAGAAATGGAGGCGTTACATATTCGGCACTGGGGCCGACAACTTAGGGACTCGAAGAGCCGAATTGTCTTCTCTGACGTGTACGTCGGCTTCTTTCTGACTCATAGCTCAACTAATTGCGACGTGCCGCTTGGCTTTTTTGCTTTTTTATAGGAACCTGGAGGACCCTTTTTGACACCAACGTCCAACCAGAAGCGCCGCTGGCCGTGATATCAGAATCCTCCTACGGGGATCCGCCACTGGGCTGCGTCACGATCATGAAATCCAGAGCCGCTGCGCGTGGTTGAGCACTATAGGACGGGTAATGTTGCGACGCATTGCGTAAGACTCGCCATGCTGGAAGGCGCCGATTGCTTCATCGGGCTCGTGGGCTGAGGGGCTCACTCTGCGTTGCGTAAAACAGACCGGCGCCACCGCTTGATGAAGTAGTTGTATTGATCGCGTCAGGCGTGCTCGATCGCTGGCCTTGACACAGATTACCTTTGCAGAAGCATTGACGTTCGTTGTGGATTTCCAGGCGTAACAGCACCCCTGCCACCAGACACTGCGCCGCAAAAACGAGCAGCTTCCACGTGACGCGGATATCGGTGCGCTCGTTTGCCAGGTCCATCCAGGTTCGCCTCCAGGGCCATGGGGAGATTGTAGCTGTAGGCTCAGTTCCGCGAACGCATGCCATTCTTGAGGACGGATTCCAGCTCCACTGGCTTCTCGTTACAACTTGATGGCCATCTTTGCTGGTCTCTTTTGACGATTTTTGGTCTCAGCACTTGACGATGGTTCTGCAACTTGTCAAGAACGGTTCAACAACAAACAGCACACGACACAAGCAAGTGCCCTCGGTTGCCCGACAGAACACCAGACAAAGTATGGTAAAACATATACCTAGCTACGTGCCTATCAGAATTTCGTTCCAGCTACATCAAGAGGCACATGTGGGTCACAAGACTCTTAAAATGAGTACTCAAAAGTTCACACGTACAACAACGCAATGAAATAGAATGCAACATAAAGTTGGCCCCTTGAGATCACTCTGGACGAGAGCGCTTAGCTAATGCCGTGATGAGGACAAAATTTTGCCCCAAATCGCTAGCGAAAAACCGAACGGTGGAGAAGGTACTAGCTAAAACGCACGGCTCAATGCGTCTGCATTATGGTTTAGCTT
Source organism: Rhipicephalus annulatus (assembly GCA_013436015.1). Classification (NCBI taxonomy): domain Eukaryota; kingdom Metazoa; phylum Arthropoda; class Arachnida; order Ixodida; family Ixodidae; genus Rhipicephalus; species Rhipicephalus annulatus. The sequence goes on from WOVY01009444.1 coordinate 142,398, forward strand.
TCCCTTTTTGTAGGGAACGTAAAAGTTGTCCTGTTACTCCACCTCAGTAACCAGCCACTTCATGGTGACATGTTATTAAACCAGGTGAGATGACAGTGGTCCGTTTCGACCACAAACCTCGAACCGGAGACACATCAGGCTAGCTGTTGAACAGCCCACACGAGGCAAGCACATTCCTATTCAGAGGTACTGTATGCCTCTTCTACTGCAGCTGAGTTCTCGACTTGAATACAAAACTGGCCTTTTGTTACCAGCACTGTCTTACTGGCACAATGTAGCTCCCATGCTGCCATCACTCGCGTCGCATTTAATGACAAATATGTTCGAGAAATCGGGTGCAATGACAACAGGTTTTTTGCTTAGGGCGTGTTTCAGCTTGAAAAACGCATTCTCCTTTTCTAAGTCCCATACTACTTTAACCGGGTCGAAATTTCGAAGTGCTTCAGTTAGAGGGCTTGTAATGCTAGAGTAGATTTTCTTGTAATGCTGATGGTTTCCACCTAGGACCAAGAAAGCCGTTATTTCTGATTTTGTGCTTTGTCGTTGATAGTTCACGACGGCGGCAACCTTACTTTCTGAAGGTGTACGCCGGCCACGCCCCACGACGTGTCCCAGGTAAGACACCTCACCACACCCTAGGTGATATTTAATAGGTTTCACGATAAGACCAGCTTCTTCCAACTTGTTTAGCACGACGTGTAAATGCTCGACATGCCCTTCCCAGCTGTTTCAGAAGATGGCGACATCTTCACGATACGGCAGAGCGAACTCGGAGAGGTCTTTAACAATGCAGTCACTTGAGCCTGAAAAACAAAAGGGTGCATTTTTCAATTCAAAGCTCAGCTTAAGTGGACAATAAGTTTCGAATGGAGGAACGAATGTGGCATAGTGGCTTGCACGAATTTAGTCACTTCATTTGGAATATAAAGAGACGCCGCATTTGGATTCATATTCATGAACAGATGCCTTGATCTTATTCAGAAGCAGAAATGAGTGATGAAATTTGAAAGTGGCAGAGGAGAAAATGAAGAATGAAAACGTAGATGTACTCATTCGCGTAGGTCATGAACGATTTGCTGTGAGCAGAAGCGTTCGTAATGCAGCAATGGTTGCTGTTACGTTAACAGGTGAACGGGCAGCAGTGACGCGGGGGAATCGGTGGCAGCACACATCTGTGATGGTGGCTCAGCTGCTGCGTTCACGATCGCCGCGTCGGCATGTCGTCGACAAGTCGTCGGCGTCGTTCGAACTCCTCTTGCCACTTATCGTGACGCCGCCTTTCCTGGCGCTCATCCCACGCAGCGTCTGTAACCTTGGAGCCGTAGTCGAGTTGCAGGGACGGCGCCTAATCTGGGTTCATCTCGTTTATAAAAGTGACGGCTTTTCTAGGAACACAAGAGCAGAAACGTTATTTATTGTCGTTGTGCTTCCTTTCTCAGTCGATTACCTTCTACGAACTAAGTGAGCTCCACACACAAACGAACGTTGTCGCTTATTCTTCAAAATGTGCACGCTTTCTTTATGCGTGCCAGTCCTCCAACATTTCCCGCTGAACATTTTCATATGCTCACACTTGTCTTCAATAACTTTCGGTATTTGGAAAAAGCTCATACTAGTGGGCAGCTTCTTTCTTTCGCAGCTGTTGGTACGGTTAGAACAGCCTATAATTTCTCCCATTACCATCCCGAAGAAGAACCTCGTAGGTTCAACTAGAAAAGAGAATTGGACACTTTTCCGCGATAAACTTATCTCACTCAGAGAAAAGTATATTCCCAAAGTCACCATAGTTGCATCTACACAAAGCATGTGGTTTATGACTCTAGTAATATGCTGCATAAACAAGACGAAACGATTATACTCGCGAGCGAAATTAACGGCGTCTGAGGAAGACTGCAAGCGTTACAGTGAACACGCGCTGGTACGTAGAACGGAAATCGAAACAGCAAAAGACGAGTTTTATATCCATGATATTTTTAGCATGTTAAGGAGCATTAGCGACAAATTTTGGGAAGTAATATGTTTGAGTTACGGGTCCAAGGTCCTATAGTATCAACAGCAAAAGACAAAAACTCCTTTTTTCGTGAGGCGCAGCGACAGATTTCAGTAATTTTTAGCTCTGTTTTTGCAGAATAAACTCTAATGCTACCTAACCTACGTAAAATTTTTCAACTTCCCAAACGGAAGACATTCTTATCACTTCGGATGGCATCGTAGCAGCCATTGATCACCTTCCTGAAAATTGTGCACCAGGTCTTGACGAGAAATGCCCAAAGCTGCTTAAAATAGTAAAATTAGAATTATGTCCCATGTTGAGGGCCGTTAACCAACAGTCTCTCGACACATGATGTTTACCCGACGATTGGAAGCTAGCCCGCGTAATTCCTATATTTAAATTCGGAGACTGCTTTAACACAAATACCTACAGACCAATCTCTTTAAGTAGTATTGGCAGCAAACTGCTTGAGCATAATATTTAATCGACTGCCATGAATTACTAAGAGGAACACCATTTCTTTTGTGTTAACCAACAAGGCTTCCTGCGTGGATGATCTCATGTGACACACACTCTAAGGCAAAAGGGTTTTAAAAGTGTGTGTTTCGTCTTTTTGGGGACTAATGTGGCTGCCACAACCATTAATCCTTTTAAATACTAACGGCACCAGGTCTAACAGTTAGTCCTCTCAGGAGACTAACGTTTAGTTCTCACATTCCCACCTTGGTGGGTAACCTGTGTCCCACAGTTCACCCCAAAGGACTAACATTTAGTCCCCATGTTTGCACCTTATAGAGCAACTGTTAATCTCTACATTTACACTTTACCGGGCACCCGTCAGTCCTCCCAGTTGCATCTTGCCGGACAAACGGTTGATATACTACAGTACTCCAATCAGATGAACCTTTTCTCCCAAGTTTAAACATTGCTTTGTGTTTATTTTCCGCCAGGCCTAATACTTTTTTGGCCTGTTTTTCTGTGCAGTGAGCAAAAAACTTCGCAGAAAAGAACACGCGAAAAAGTAGCTAGCCACCTATGTGTAACTGCTTTCACATTCAAGGCATGTATATATGCATATGACATGTACGTGCATGTTAATATAAAAACAAGCTTTAAACTATGACACGAAAACTAGTTTACCTTCCCATCTCGCACAGTCCTTCTGAAGCTGCCCTGACGAAAGAGATGGATGACGGGCATCACAGACGCCAGCGCACAGTTTCAGCATGGTGTGTGCCCATGGCATCACAATAAGTATGTAAAATAGTGAGTCACACGTGACAGAAGATGAATACAAATGCATATGTGAAATACGTGCAAGGTGGAATGAAAACATATGTGAGATATGACATGCTAATAATTTCACCGTGATGTCGCATATCGTCCACAAGTCCACGAACCACCATGCCGCTAACAAGTCGCCGAGTTCTAAGCGAGCGACGTCGTTCAGCTCGAGCAAACGAACGCGAGACCAAACATGGGGTTGCACGCGGAGTGTCTGCCGCCAGTGAACTTCAAACAAGAGAGCAAGCGTACACTTAGCCGCCACCACGAACAGCGCCGAGCTGGTTTGGAGCTAGCGCCGAAGAAATTGACGGTAATGCGGCCATTTTCGACAAACTCGAGCGAGTTCAGCGCGCAAACGCGAGTCTGGCGCCGCGGCCAGGGGATGGCTCCGAGCTGCTTTTGAACGACTGACGGGAAAGCGAAATGTAATGGCGACTAAGTTTCGGTGAGTTCCGACACTAGCAAAACCCCGCCAGCCCTTGCTGGTGCACTTACAGCGCGCGACATAATACAACCAAGCTCTTTACGAGAACCTGCAACGTATTTTCGACGACTCCCAACATAGCAACGAGGTCTCAGCCCAATATCTTCAGCCCAGAGCTCATCGCGGCGGCGAAGACCGGCGAGCACTCGATGAGCGGGTGTACTGGGAGGCCGACGGCAATGGCGGCCAATTTCCAGGCGTTCGCAAAGCACAGGCGAACTGCAGATTCCGAAGCGGACCTTTACGATGCATTTCGTGCGTGCGATATAGAACACGACCGAGCACGTTGCCGGCAAGCGCGATCCGTATCGCACACGCGACAAGTAGAGTAGGATAAAGAATGATATCCTATTAGCCTTAGAATCCAGCGCTGTTTTCTGCCCTGAGTTGGGCTGAAGTATATATCCGATAGGCTTGTTCTTATCGGCCGCTATATTGGCCTTGGCAACTGTTGCTGTCGTGTGTTGGTCGTGACTATCTTGAAACCAAAGACATACAGCGCGGCGTGGTGACCTGTTGAGGCTTGCTCCAGACTTCATGGGTGCAGCGAAACGCTAAAGCAGCAGACCACGCTCATCCAGGCGTACACACAAGCACCACGTCATCATTCTTAGATCATAGAATCCAGGCGGCCGTGGTCGAGCACCCCGAGTGCTACCCTACGCAACTACCACCGGCAAAATACGCGGAAAGACTGAGCCAGCAGAGGAGAAGAACGACAAGTATTCTGTGGAGAAGGATGGTGGTCATCTTGGCAATGCTTTTCGCGCTGCCTGCAATGCCCGGGTGGTTCATCTCTAGTGGAGAGTAAGTGGTTTCGCGCCGCACGCTTTCCTCTGTGGTTGCTGTCAACAGTCTATCCATTCATCGTGCGCGCCTATTTGGCTCGGTTACTCCTTTTCCGAGTAATTTTGCTTCAGAGTGCAGTTAGTCTAGTTAATTATTTATACTCACTTCGCCGGAAATGATTGATTACAGATTGATGCCGTTTTTTATAAATTAAAAAAAAAGCCTTCGATAAAGTTCCTCGTGGCAGACGAATGAAAAAGCTTACCAGCTTTAACTTAGACAGTGACGTAATCAATTGGATATCGAAATTCTTAACTAACCGGTGCCAATTCGTTGTGGTTAAGGCGAAATCTTCCCCATTAGAGTACGTGAAATCGGCAGTGCCTCAGGGGTCTAGGCTGAGCCGATTCTATTTCTAATTTTCAATATAGGTATAGCTAAATTTATGACTGTACAGCAAGGTTGTTGGCGAATGAGTCCATGATATATAGAAGGCTGTCTAGCAGTAAAGATGCTAATAATTTCCAGAGGGACTTTATTATGTTACGTATGTGGTGCCAGGGCTGGTAGATGGAATACCACGTAAACGAAACAAAGGTTGCTTCATTTACTATGAAAATAAATGCAATAACTCATCACTAGATGTTGATTGAGAAACAAGTAGAAAAGATATCCAAGTTCAAGTATTTGGGAGTTCATTTACCGAGTGACTTATCATGCAACCTACACATTATACAATCACTGGCAGTGGGTATAAGAAACTCCTAATAATAAGATGAAATTTACATTTCTCTAATTCTTCTACAGATCATTTATCTTACAATAACCTAATGCGTTCTAAACTTGATTATGCTTCCCCATTATGAAGCCCTCACCAGGCTTACCTAATAAATAAAACAGAGTCCTTTCAAAACAAAAGTGCCTGATTCATACCAACAATTACTCTCAAATTTCTAGCATAAATAAATAAATGTCGCTGAAGTTGCCATCTTTGTAGTCACGTAGACTGTTCTCACTTCCATCTCTCTTTCAAAATCTCTCTCATATTGATTCGCCATTGTCTGCCCTTATAAATTTGCCCATTGAATATTCCCTCGCCTTGATCATGAATTCTAAGTACACATTTGCTTGCCTGTACAAACCTGTTCCTATATTTGTCACTGGTTTTTGTTGCTAATGAATAGAATAAACTGCCTAAGGTTGTTGTTTCTACAAAAAGTCATGGTCAACTCACCGACAATTCACCGACAAACATCATCATCATGCTTGAGCAACCCTGTATAACTGCCTCAGATGTACATGTGCGCATAATGATACTTCTAGATCATTGTATAGCATGGTTACTTTACCACTGTGTGGGAAATATGTCCAGCCTCGTTGTTCTTTTTATTTCCGTTGCAGTTTGCCCTTATAATTTTTTTCCATGGACTTTTTCTAACTACCTTTTATTGTTTTTACGTTTGCACGATGATATTTAGTTTTTCAAACCTTTTATTACTTAGTGCTTGTGTTGATTCTATGTATGTATACAATTACTCCCCCTATGTAATGCCCTCTGGACTTTAGTGTACATGGATACATTATTAAATAATTAGATGCGGCTAAAGAAGGCCTGACAGCGGTTCATAAAAATGGTCGGCTTGCGCGAGCAGTGACATCGGGTGACTTAGGTGCAAGCAATGTATACAATATTCTAGGCACCATATTGCAAAAGAACAAACATCCACGCTATAGAGAACACAGCAGCATGCCCGATATTCTTGGTGTTTGTATGGCAACACAATGAGACAGCGTAACCTAAGTCAAGCACACTGCACACCCTCGATCTGGCTCACGTGGCTGGACTTGTCGAAGCCTGTTGAGACAGCTGCGCCACCGTCAGCCACCACTTGCAGCGGCGCCAAGACCTTGGCGCAACATCGCCAAGTTTTCCAAGTCTGTATATAAACCCTAAGGTTTTCAAAATGTACGGGCGCCGGAAATTCAGACCACCTGGGCACCTGGGGCTGCTGACCTTTCTTGAAACTATCTTTGTCTTTTGCCAGTGTGGCTCTGCTGAAGTACGGGAGAAGGTCCCACTTAATACTTCTGACGCGGACGTGCTTCAGCGTTTCTGATGATTGTGAACATTATTTGGCTAAATCTAGCACACACACAAGTGTACCATGAATACGTGAACAACACACTGTTACAAACGCAGCGACGGCCGGCGGAGCCGGCGCGCAGCAACCCCACGCAACTTTTACTTTGGTTATTCTCTTGGGTACTCCACTCAGGTGTTGAGTGATTCTGTGGGTTCACCTGCCGCTGCAGGAACGGTAGAGCAGGAGTACGAGCTTCCAAGTTAAAATTTCATTGCCCTTCATTCTCGGTGGTGTGTGCCGCCCGCTTGCAATCTCTCGATCCGGCCAGATAGGGGTGTGATGTATCACCTTTGCCCTAGATCCTCTCGCCAGGGCTGTAAATAAGCATCTTCAAAAGCAGATCTACAGCCTCGAAGTCCACCCCTGGAAGCAGCGTGGCCACGATGTTCTCTCTTCATATAGGAAAGGTCGTCTTGTAGTTTTTCAGTTGCATAACTTCATGCCTGCTCTGTACTGTGGGTGTGCCAAGGACGCGCAAGATTTGGAACAGCTGGTCGATCTCCGAACCCCCAAAGAACAGAGATTTGCCTGTCAGCAGCTCGAAGAAGACGCACCCGATACTCCACACGTCCACCGATGTCGAGTAATGACTGGCAACCAGGAGCGTCTGGGCGCACGGTACCAGAGGATGTCCACTGTGTGGGTGAAAATTCGCACTGACGGCGTAAAGGCACGGCACAAACCGAAGTCAACTACCTTGAGGTACCCGTTTCCTTCGACAAGCACGTTGGCTGGCTTGAGGTCGCGGTGCAGAACTCTTCTCTGATGACAGAATAGAATGACTGCAACAATCTGACCGAGGTACTGTTTAACGACGGCGTCATCGAAGGTCCTGTTCTCTGCAGGAGAATCCAACAGCGCCGTCAGGTCAATGGTCATGTACTGAAAGACCAAGTGTACAGCCTTCAATGCTGGCATGGAGAATTCTATGTGACGAACTATGTTTTCTTGCTTCAACTCACGAAGGAGGGCCACCTCTCGTATTGTAGTGGCTGGAATCCCTTCGCTCCGTCCTCGACCCAGATCTTCTTTATATTGACGATCTTGTTGGTCGCCTTGCACTTCGCCTTGTACGTGGCACCGAACGCCCCTTCGTCAATCCTCTATGATGACGTAGTTGCTTATCATTCCAGGGACCCTATCCGATGCCAGAGAAGATGGTGATACGTGCGGATCTGCAGTGATCTGTAGCTCGCCGGATGTAGCGTGTGCCGAGGATCGTTTGTACAATGGCGGTACGGTTGGCAGCTTGCGAAAACTGACCACGCGCCTTGCCTGCTCGCGAAGGGCCACGTTTGCTTACTTGCTTGCTTGTTCTGATGTTTGGCTCATACCTACTATCGGGGACTGCGCATTAAACTGACGACACGTTTCTTTAATTCATTTATCCTTTTATTATAAATAAAGCACGCCAACATTTTGTGTCAAGCAGAATAGCCTTTAGATTCAATGCAAAAATTATATTCAAACAACGCAATGGTGAACACAAAAAACAAAACAAACAATAATGTTTGTACGAAAATCATTGAAAGATAGGGCCATAAAAACGTGAAATAAATCAAGCAGTAAGGGTAACCCGAACACTGCTAGAAGTTTAAAACATGGTATATAGGAAATTTCTAAAAACGTGATCGGTGCTGAACATAATATTTTGCACTGAATTCCAATCCGCGACCGTATGGTAGAAGAAACTGTAATGGAGTGATTTTGTGGGTGCGAAAATTGGTGCTAACGATTGTTTTTGATAGTGCCATATTGTTCTTGTACTGAAACGCTTAAAAAAAGCTTGGAGAGATAAATTAATTTTACAATTTAGGCAGTTGTGAAATAATGAAAGGCGGTAAACTTTTCTCCGGGCTTCCGGCGTTGTTATATTGAGCTTCGTCAACTGTGTAGGGGACTCTAGACGTTTGTATTTCACAAATATAAATCTCACTGCTTTACGTTGAGCACTTGCTAGTTGGGAAATATCTTTTCGATAACGCGGATTCCACACAATAGATGCGTACTCCAGTTTAGATCTTACGCAGGCATTACGCAGGCGCTTATGTGATGTCAAAGGATGACGGAGGTATTTTACTGGTGCAAACATGATAAACATGACATACGTGTTATAAAAAGCATGTTAATATACCACGCTCACGATGTGCTCGCGGCCGTTTCGCTAGCTTCAAATGTACCAGAATTATTATTGCGTATCGTGAATGGACGACGAAGGTGATTGACAAGTTAAAACATGATAATCATGATATGCGTGTCATGTAAAACAGAGCTACATGCTACGGTCATAACGCGTTCGCGACCGTCTGGCTAGCTCCACATATACTGAATTTGTTATAACGTTACGTGAATGGACGACAAAATATTGACACTTCCAACCAGGATAATCATGATGTGCGTGCCATGAAACACATGACATCATGCTACGCTAATAGCACGCTCGCAGCCGTTTTGCTAGCTACACATATAACAATTTAGTATCACCTCACGTGAATTGACGGCGAACGTAAATGACACGTCTGAACATGATAATCATGACATGTAAGTCATGTACGGCATAAGTATCTTCCATCTCATAACGTTGTACTGGTTTCAAAGTGGCGTATGAACCTTCATTATCCGTGTTTCGCAGGTCATCGAGTTCCACTGTACGTGGCATCTGTAAACTTATTATTTTTATCATTATTATCATTATTTTTATTATTATAAATATAATTATAGATATTATTATTAATATTATTCCAAGTAGGGTGAACACAGCAAATTTTTGCAGAGCTATTAGTTTCTCTAAGGTAAAAACGGTGGTGCCACGTAACTTCGAGGCTAAAATGGCCTCTTGTGGGTTTCCTCTGTTCTCTTGGACACACCACACGAATCGCCAGACGCAGGTCACGGGATCTAAATCCGCCAGCGGCGGCTGCCTTTTCGCTGGAGGCGAAAACGATGTAGGCCCGTGAGTTCTGATTTGGTTGAACGTTACAGAATCCCAGGTGGTCCGAAATTCCGAATCCTTCCCTTACGGCATCTCGCATAATCATATAGTGGTTTCGGTATGTTAAATCCCACATATCAATAAATCAATTAACCAATTCTCTGACACCAAAAGGTTTGATAGTATATTCATTCACCTCCAAAGTTTACCCAAGTGCTTATTCTCCCGACCGAAGCCCATCGCAAGCGCGACCAGAACTGTCTTTGTCATAGCATTTCTCACAACTTTATAGTCATAGCCGAGGAGGTTAAAAAAATTGCTGGAGTGGAAGCTCCTGCAATGCCTTGGCAGCAAAAGTGAAGCCAGCTTATGCCCTTCCAAGATGTCGGAAACATGCTCTTTTCTGGTAGTGCTCACTTAGAGGTGAAGTGATTTTGATATATATGTGTAAATGGTACGTGAATTTTTAAAATATAGTTGCTCCCAACGATACAATGCGCTGAAACAAGTATGACTGACTGAATCTTCAATGAACTTTACCTGCAATCAGAGGCTTACTATGGAAAGTTAGGAACACTAAGACGGACTTTGAGCGCTATGTGACCCTAAAAGTTTCCACATGAAACTCGTCGGGGTTGCGAAGGAAACACTGCGGTATCTGTTTTTATTCGCTGAACGGTGGTAATTTATCATGCCCCTGGTAAGACGTCTGCTGCATCCGCCATCTTGCTATAGGCAGGTCTTCGCGCCTGGGCAAAATTTCTACACGAGTAATTTATAAAACCATCCTTTGTCATAGCAAAGGTGATTTTAAAAAGGTGTCGTATATATATTCCTGCACACAGATGCCAGCGGCCACGGAATCGGTGCTGTCCTCCTCCAGCGCGACGACACTTCACGTGAGAGAGTAGTTGCGTATGCCAGCCGCGCACTAACACCTGCAGAGCAGAACTACTCGATAACAGAGCAGGAATGTCTCGCTGTCGTTTGGGCCATCCAGAAATTTCGACCTTATCTGTATGGACGCCACTTTACTGTGGTTACCGACCACCATGCCCTATGCTGGTTGTCCTCGCTGAAGAATTTGTCTGGGCGCCTCGGTCGCTGGATACTGCGTTTGCAAGAGTACACTTTTGACGTTGTGTACAGGTCCGGCAAACAGCATCAGGATGCTGACGCTCTCTCTCGCTGCCCTCTGCCACTTTCATCTCCAACCACGCATCCCGAATGCCCCTCAGGTGATCAAGCGGCTTTCTGTTCACTCACGTTATCACCCCTGGCAGTTGCTGGGTCGCTACCTTTAAACAACAGCGCCCAGTTTGCCGCGTACCAACGTGACGACCCCTACTGTAACCGCATCATCGGATACTTGAATGGCTCGCCTTCTCCACCTAATGCCAGACTACGTCGTCAGCTACGGCTGTTCAAGCTAGAGAACAATGTCCTGCAACACTATACTTACAATGCGGATGGGCATCGGTGGGTGCCAGTACTTCCCCATTCGCTGTGAAAACAAGTTCTCGAAGCATTGCACGACGACCCATCAGCTGGACACTTGGGATTTCAAAAGACCTACAACCGCGTTAGGAGCCGTTTCTTCTGGCCTGGTCTTTCTACCTTTGTGGCTAATTATGTCGCTTCTTGCGCACTTTGTCAACGCCGGAAACGACCAACTTCAGCTCCTGCTGGCTTATTACAACCCATTCCATGTCCCGACACACCTTTTGCCGTTGTCGGAATAGACCTCGTCGGGCCACTTCCCGTAACGCCAGCGGGCCACCGCTGGATCGTCACAGCCATCGACCACCTCACACGATACGCGGAGACCGCTCCTCTACGCACTAGCTCCGCCTCAGACGTTGCCGCCTTCTTTTTAGAAGCCATTGTGTTGCGTCATGGTGCACCTCGCACGTTGTTGAGTGACCGGGGCAAGGCCTTCATGTCGACAATTCTTGACGAAATTCTAAAAACTTGTGGCACACTTCATAAGACCACATCCGCTTACCACCCGCAGACAAATGGGCTGACAGAGCGATTCCACCGGACTCTAATCGACATGATATCCATGTACATCAGACCGAACCACGATAATTGGGACAAAATCTTGCCGTTCGTAACATTTGCACACAACACCGCTGTTCAACGAACCACCGGGTATTCACCTTTCTTCCTCGTCTATGGTCGTGCGCCGACATTCACCATTGACGCCTCTTTCTTCAATGTAATGACAAAAACGTCGACGACTACGCCAGAACATTTCGTCTCAAGGCTTGCTGAGGCACGGCAACGTGCTCAACTCAACACGGAGGCCAGTCAAGAAGACCGCAAGCAACGCTATGACAGCTTTCGTCGAGACGTCACCTTCCGTCCTGGAGATGAAGTACTACTTTGGACGCCTGTTTGCACACCCGGATTGTGTGAGAAGTTTCAGTCTCGCTTTCTAGGACCTTACGTTGTTTGTGAAAGAACATCTCCGGTCAATTACCTTGTCACTCCCGTCGAGGATTCCTCGGACCGTCGTTACCGTGCCTCCGAGATTGTCCACGTTTCACGTCTTAAACCCTTTGTGCGCCGTACCTTTCCCGCCTAAGTCTCGGCCGGGCCGGCCGCTCAAGTGCGCGGGGAAAATAAGTGTGAGCATTATTTATGCGTCCCATCTTTTCATCTGTAAATACTCATCATCACCAGTCAAGTTTAGGTTGTGGGGCACATACTCGAGTCAATAAAAAGAGAGTCTCGAGTGTTCTCGACGCCATCTTACAATATATATATATATATGTATATATATATATATATATATATATATATATATATATATATATATATATATAAGAAAAAGAAGTGTATACCTAAGGGCTCATTTTTCCGTGTTTTAATAATGAGATCTAACATACTGTAATGCCAAATGTACAGGGGAAGTTATTAGAACCAATGGAATGTAAATAAGAAGAAAGAAAACTGGATGAAAAAATAACGAGCCGTGACCAGCCGTGAACAGGGGGTCCGGAATTGAATAAATGTATATATATATATATATATATATATATATATATATATATAGGACCCTTTTTGACACCAACGTCCTACCAGAAGTGCCGCTGGCCGTGATATCAGAATCCTCCTACGGGGATCCGCCACTGGGCTGCGTCACGATCATCAAATCCGGAGCCGCTGAGCGTGGTTGAGCCCTAGGACGGGTGATGTTGCGACGCATTGCGTAAAACTCGCCATGCTGGAAGGCGCCGATTGCTTCATCGGGCTCGTGGGCTGAGGGGGCTCACTGTGCGTTGCGTAAAGCAGACCAGCGCCGCCGCTTGATGAAGTCGTTGTATTGATTGTGTCAGGCGTGCTCGATCACTGGCCTTGACACAGATTGCCTTTGCAGAAGCATTGACGTTCGTTGTGGATTTCCAGGCGTAACAGCACCCGTGCCACCAGACACTGCTCCGGAAAGACGAGCAGCTTCCACGTGGCTCGCATGTCGGGTGTGCTCGTTTGCCAGGTCCATCCAGGTTCGCCTCCAGGGCTATGGAGAGAATGTAGCTGTAGGCTCAGTTGCGTGAACGCATCCCATTCTTGAGGACGGATTCCAACTCCACTGGCTTCTCGTTACAACTTGTCGGCCATCTTCGCAGGTCTCTTATGACAATTTTTGGTCTCAGCACTTGACGATGGTTGTGCAACTTGTCAAGAACGGTTCAACAACAAACAGCACACGACACAAGCAAGTGCCCTCGGGTACGCGACAGAACACCAGACAAAGTATAGTAAAACATATACCTAGCTACGTGTCTATCGGAATTTCGATCCAGCTACATCAAGAGGCCCAGGTGGGTCACAAGATTCTTAAAATGAGAACTCCAATGTTCACACGTACAACAACGCAATGAAATAGAATGCAACATAAAGTTGCCCCTTGAGATTTCTCCGGACAAGAACATTCAGCTAATGCCGTGATGAGGACAAAATTTTGCCCCGACTCGCTAGCGAAAAACCGAACGGTGGAGAAGGTACTAGCTAAAACGCACGACTCAATGCGTCTGCATTATGGTTTAGCTTTCCCTTGTTGTAGCGAATGTAAAAGTTGTCCTGTTGGAGTATCATAGTCCACCTCAGTAACCGGCCACTTTATGGCGACATGTTATTAAACCAGGTGAGATGACAGTGGTCCGTTTCGACCACAAACCTCGAACCGGAGACACATCAGGCTAGCAGTTGAACAGCCCACACGAGGCAAGCACATTCCTATTCAGAGGTACTGTATGCCTCTTCTACTGCAGCTGAGTTCTCGACTTGAATACAAAACTGGCCTTTTGTTACCAGCACTGTCTTACTGGCACAATGTAGCTCCCATGCTGCAAGCACTCGCGTCGCATTTATTGACAAATATGTTCGAGAAATCGGGTGCCATGACAACGGGTTTTTCACTTAGGGTGTATTTCAGCTTGCAAAACGCATTCTCCTTTTCTAAGTCCCATACTACTTTAACTGGCTCGGAGATTCGAAGAGCTACAGTAAGAGGGCTGGTAATGCTAGAGTAGTTTTGCTTGTAATGCTGATGGTATCCAGCTGGGACCAAGAAAGCCGTTATCTCTGATATTGTGGTTTGTAGTAGATAGTTCACGACGGCGGCTACCTTACTTTCTGATGGTGTACGCCGGCCACGCCCCACAACGTGTTCCAGGTAAGAGACCTCACCGCAGCCTAGGTGATGTTTAATAGGTTTCACGATAAGACCAGCTTCTTTCAACTTGTTTAGCACGACGTGTAAATGCTCGACATGCCCTTCCCAGCTGTTTCAGAAGATGGCGACATCTTCACGATACGGCAGAGCGAACTCGGAGAGGTCTTTAACAATGCAGTCACTTGAGCCTGAAAAACAAAAGGGTGCATTTTTCAATCCAAAGCTCAGCTTAAGTGGACAATAAGTTTCGAATGGAGGAACGAATGTGGCATAGTGGCTTGCACGAATTTAGTCACTTCATTTAGAATATAAGAAGACGCCGCATTTGGATTCATCTTCATAAACAAATCCCTTGATCTTATTCAGAATCAGAAATGAGTGAGGAAATTTGAAAGTGGCAGAGGACAAAATGAAGAATGAAAACGTAGATGTACTCATTCGCTTAGGTCATGAACGATTTGCTGTGAGCAGAAGCGTTCGTAATGCAGCAATGGTTGCTGTTACGTTTACAGGTGAACGGGCAGCAGTGACGCGGGGGAATCGGTGGCAGCACACATCTGTGATGGCGGCTCAGCTGCTGCGTTCATGATCGCCACGTCGGCATGTCGTCGACAAGTCGTCGGCGCCATTCGAACTCCACTAGCCACTTATCGGGACGCCGCCTTTCCTGGCGCTCGTCGCACGCATCGTCTGTAACCTTGGAGCCGTAGTCCAGTTGCAGAGACGGCCCCCAATCTGGGCTTATCTCGTTTAAAAACGTGACGGCTTTTCTACGAACACAAGAGCATCTACGTTAATTATTTTCATTGTGCTTCCTCTCTCAGTCGATTACCTTCTACGAATCAAGTGAGCTCCGCACACACACGAACGTTGTCGCTTATTCTTCAAAATGTGAACACTTTTTATGCGTGCCAGTCTTCAACGGTTCACGCTGAATATTTTCGTACGCTCACACTTGTCTTCAATAACTTCCGGTATTTGAAAAAAAGCTCGTACTAGTTGGCTGCTTCTTTCTTCCGCACCTGTTGCTACGATTAGAGCAGCTTACATTTTCTCCCATAACCATCGCAAAGAAAGAATCTCGTAGGTTCAACAAGACACAAGAATTGGGCACTTATCCACGATAAACTCATCTCACTCAGAGAAAAGTATATTCCCAAAGTCACCATCGTTGCATCTACACAAAGCACCTGCTTTACTACTGTAGTAACACGCTGCATAAACAAGAAGAAACGATTATACTCGCGAGCGAAATTGACGGTGTCTGAGAATGACTGGAAGCGCTACAGTGAACACGCGCTGGTACGTAGAACGGAAATCGAAACAGCAAAAGACGAGTTTATTGTTTATGATGTTTCTAGCATATCAGGAAGCAGTAGCGAGAAATTTTGGAAAGTAGGGACTACGGGTCATGGGTCCAAGGTCCTATAGTATCAATAGCGAAAGACGGAAAACTCCTTTTCTCGTCAGATGCAGTGACAGACTTCGGTAATTCTTTAGCTCTGTATTTACAGATGAAACTCTAATGTTACCTAACCTACGTAAAATTTTTCAACTTCTCAAATAGAAGACATTCTCCTCACTTCACAAGGCATCGCAGCAGCCATTGATCGCCTTCCTGAAGATTATGTACCAAATCCTGACGAGATATGCCGAAAGCTGCTTAAGATAGTCAAATTAGAATTATGTCTCATGTTGAGTGCCGTTTTCGACCAGTCTCTCGACGCAGGATGTGTACCCTACGATTGGAAGCTAGCCCGCGTAATACCTATATTAAATCTGGAGACCACTTTCACCCAAATAACTACAGACCAATCTCTTTAACTAGTAATGGCAGCACACTGCTCGAGCATAATATTTAATCGGCAACGATGAATTACTAAGGGGAGCACGATTTCTTTTTGTTAATTAACATGACTTCCTGCGTGGACGACCTTGTGTAACACAGTTATTTGAGTTGAATATTGATATTCCTATTGCTGCAAAGGATTGATGACAAATTGATGCTGTTTTTGTAAGTGTTAAAAAAGCCTTTGATAATGTTTCTTATGGAACTAACGAAAAAGCTTACCAGCCTTAACTTAGACATTGACGTAATCAATTGGATATCGTAATTCCTAACAAACCGGTGCCAATTCGTTTTTGGTAACGGTAAACATTCCTCATTAAAGCACGTGAATTCAGCAGTGCCTCAGAGATCTGGGCTGGGACCAATTCTATTTCTAATTTACATTATAGGTATAGCTAAATTTATGACTCTCACAATAAGGTTGTTGGCGGATAAGTGCGTGATATATGGAAGGCTGTCTAGCAGTAAAGATGCTAATAATCTGCAGAAGGACTTTAATATCTTACATATGTGGTGCTAGGACTCGCAGATGAAAGTCAACGTGAACAAAACAAAGGTTCTTTTATTTACTACAAAAATAAACGCAATAACTCACCACTAAACCTTGAATGAGAAACAAGTAGAAAATTTAACCAACTTCAAATATTTGGGAGTTCATTTACCGACAGACATATCATGGAACCGACACATTACACTACCACTGGCAGTGTCTTAAAGAAACTCAGATTCCTAAGACGAAACTTAGATTTCGACAGTTCTGGTACAAAACATTTATCTTACAATACGCTAGTGCGCTCTAAACTTGATTATGCTTCCCCAATATGAAGTTCTCACCACGCTTACCTAATAAATAAAATAGAGTCCCTTCAAAAAAAAGTGCCCGATTCATACCAAAATTTACTATCGAACTTCTAGCATAAATAAATAAAAATGTCGCTGATGTGGCCGTCTTTGCGTCACGTAGCCTGTTCTCACTTCCATCTCTTTTTCAGAATCTCTCTCATAATGATTCACCATTGTCTGCCCTTATAAATCTGCCCATCGAATATTCTCTCACCTGGATCATGAATTCTAACTACACAATTTTTTGCCCGTATGAACATGTTCCGATATTTGCCACTGGTGCTATATTTGCCACTGGGCCGTGATTCAGCGATTCTGATGATGTTGAACATAATTTGGCTAAATTTAGCACACACACAAGTGCACCATGAACAAGTGAACAACACACTGTTACAAATGCAGCGACGGCCAGCGGAGCCGGCACACAGCAATCCCACGTAACTTTTATTTCTGTTAATTCTCTTAGGTACTCCACTCTGGTGTTGAGTGATCCTTTAGGTCCAGTCCGCCACACGAACGGTAGAGCAGAAGTTCAAGCTGCCAAAGCAAAGTCTCGTTGCCCTTATTTTCGGTGTGTGTGCCGCCCGCTTTGCAATCTCTCGATCCGGCCAGATAGGGGTGTGTTGTGGCATCTTTGCCCTAGATCCTCTCGCCAGGGCAGTAAATAAGCATCTTCAAAAGCAGATCTACAGCCTCGAATTCCACCCCAGGAAGCAGCGTGAGCACGATGTTCTCTCTCCATATGGGAAAGGTCGACTTGTAGTTTTTCAATTGCATAACTTCGGGCCAGCTCTGTACTGTCGGTGTACCAAGTACGTGGAAGATTCGGAACAGCTGGTTGATCTCCGAATCCCCGAGGAACAGAGTTTTGCCTGTGAGCAGCCCGAAGAAGATGCACCCAATACTCCACACGCCCACCGGTGTCGAGTAATGATTGGAACCCAGGAGCATCTCTGGCGCACGATACCAGAAGGTGCCCACTTTGTGGGTGGAAATACACACTGGTGGCGTAAAGGCACAGGACAAGCCGAAGTCGCCCACTTTGAGGTTGCCGTAATTGTAAACAAGCACGTTGGCTGGCTCGAGTTCGCAGTGCAGACCTCTTCTTTAAAGACAGAATAGAATGACTGCAACAATGTGACCGAGGTACTTCTTAACAACGGCGTCATAAAAGGTGCTGTCCTTGACATGAGAATCCAAGAGCACCCTCAGGTCGGTGGTCCTGTACTCGAAGAGCAAGTGTACAGCCTTCGATGGTGGCATGAGGACTTTATGAGACCCACTATGTTCTCATGCTTCAACTCACGGAGGAGGGCCACCTCTCGTATCGTTGGGGCTTGAATCGCTTCGTCTCAATCCTCGGCCCAGGTCTTCTTTATAGCGACGATCTTGTTGGTCGCCTTGCACTTTGCCTTGTACACGGCACCGTACGCACCTTCGCCAATCTTCTCTATGGTGACGTAATTGTTCATCATTCAAGGGGCCCTATCCAATGCCAGAGAAGGCGGTGATACGTGCGGATCTGTAATGATCTGTAGCTCGCCGGATGTAGCGTGCGCCGAGGATCGTTTGGGCAATGGCGGTACGGTTGGCAGCTCGCGAAAGCTGACCGCGTGCTTTGCCTGCTTGCGAAGGGCCACGTCTGCTTGCTTGCTTGCTTGCTTGCTTGTTCTGATGTTTGACTCATACCCACTACGGGGGACTGGGCATTAAACCGACGACACATTTCTTAATTTCATTTATCTCTTTATTTTAAATACTGCAGGCGAATATTTTGTCTCAAGCAGCATGGCCTTCAGGTACAATGCAAAAATTATATCCAAACAACGCTATGGTTAACACAAGAAACAAAACAAGCAATAAAGTTAGTATGAAAATAATTGAAAGATAGGGCCATAAAAACATGTAATAGAATCAAGCAGTAAGAATAACTGAAGAGTGCTACACCTTTAAAACCTAGTATATAGGATATTGCCAAATCTTCATCGGAGCTGAATATACTATTTCGCAGTGAATTCCAATCCACGACTGTATGAGGAAAGAAACTGTAATGAAGTGATTTTGTGGCAGCGAAGATTGGTGCTAACGCATGTTTCTGATAGTGCCATATTGTTCTTGTACTGAGACACTTAACACATGCTGGGAGAGATAAATTGATTTCATCTTTTAGGCAGTCGTGAAGGAATGAAAGGTGGTAAACTTTTCTCCGGGCTTCCGGCGTTGGTAAATTGAGCTTCGTCAACTGTGTAGGGAAATCTAGACGTTTGTACTTTACAAATATTAATCTTATTCCACACAATTGATGCGTACTCCAGTTTATATCTTACACAGGCATCGTACGCATGAAGTTTTATGCTACCGGGCGTTCACGTAATGTCAAAGGATGACGGAGGTATTTGACTGGTACAACCATGATAAACACGACATACGTGTTATAAAGAGTAAGTTAACATACCACGCTCATGATGTGCTCGTGGCCATTTCGCTAGCTTCACGTGTACCAAATTTGTTATTGCGTGTCGTGAACGGGCGACGAAGGTAATTGACACGTGCAAACATGTAATCATTATATGCGTGTCATGTAAAACAGAACTACATGCTATGCTCATTACGCGTTCGCGACCGTCTCGCTAGCTCCACATATACCGAATTTGTTAAAACGTTACGTGATAGGACGACAAAGTTAATGGCACTTCTAACCATGATAATCATGATATGCGTGCCATGTAAAACATAACTTCAAGCTACGCTCATAGCACGCTCGCAGCCGTTTCGCTAGCTACACATATAGCAATTTGGTATCACGTCACGTGAATTGACGGTGAACGTAAAAGACACGTTCGAACATGAGCCCCGCCTCGGTGGTCTAGTGGCTAAGGTACTCGGCTGCTGACCCGCAGGTTGCGTGATCGAATACCGGCTGCGGCGGCTGCATTTTCGATGGAGGCGGAAATGTTGTAGGTCTGTGTGCTCAGATTTGGGTGCACGTTAAAGAACCCCAGGTGGTCGAAATTTCCAGTCCTCCACTACGGCGTCTCTCATAATCATATGGTGGTTTTGGGACGTTAAACCCACATATCAATCAATCATCAACGTCCGAACATTATAATCATGACGTGTAAGTCATGTACGGCAAAATACTACCACCTCATAACGTTGTACTGATTTTAATGTGGTGTATGAGCCTTCATTATCTCTGTTCCGCATATCATCGAGTCCCACTGTACATGGCGTCTGTAAACTTATAATAATAATAATAATAATAATAATAATAATAATAATAATAATAATAATAATAATAATAATAATAATAATAATAATAATAATAATAATAATAATAATAATGGTAATAATAATATTATTGTTATTGTTATTAATATTATTATTATTATTATTATTATTATTATTATTATTATTATTATTATTATTATTATTATTATTATTATTATTATTATTATTATTATTATTATTATTATTATTATTCCAAGTACGGTCAACACAGCATATTTTTGCAGAGTCATTTGTTTCTTGAAGGTGAAAGTTGTGGTGCCACCAAACTTCGAGGCTAAAATTGGCCTCTTGTGGGTTGCTTCGGTATTCTAGGACACGCCCCACGAATCGCCGGACGCAGGTTGCGGGATCAAATTCCGCCTGCGGCGACTGCATTTTCGCTGGAGGCGAATGCGATGTATGCCCGTGAGCTCTGATTTGGTTGGACGTTACAGAACCCCAGGTGGTCAAAATTTCCGAATCATTCTCCTAAGGCGTCTCGCATCATAATTTGGTGGTTTCGGTACGGGAAATCCCACATATCAATAAATCAATCAATGAATGTTCTGACACAGCAAAATGTTGGAATGTATTTTCATTCCCCTCCAAAGTGTACCCAAGTGCTTATTTTCCCTTCCGAAGCCCATCGCAAGCACGTTCAGAAGTGTCCTAGCCATAGCATTTCTCACAAGTGTATGTCATAGCAAAGGAGGTTCAGGAAAAATTGCTGCAGTGAAAGCTACCGTAATGCCGTGGCAGCAAAAGTGAAGCAAGCTTCTGCCCTTCCAAGATTTCGGAAAACTCTTCTGCTCTGGTAGTACCCGCTTAGGGGTGAAGTGATTTTGATATATATGTGTAAATGCAACGTAAACTTTTAAAATATATTTGTTCCCGTCAATAAAACGCGCTGAAACAAGTATAGGTGACTGAATCTCCAATAAACTTTACCTGCAATTAGAGGCTTACTATGGAAATTTAGAAACACTAAGACGTACTTTGAGCGCTATGTGACCCTAAAAGTGTCCACATGAAACTCGTTGGGGTTGTCAAAGAAACCTGCAGTGTCAGTTTTTATTCGCTGAACGGTGGTAATTTATCGTGCCCCTGGTAAGATGGCTGCTGCATTCGCCATCTTGCCATAGGCACGGCTTCACACCTGTGCAAATATTTCTACTCCAGTAATTTTTGAGAAAACTACTTTGTCATAGCTAAGGTGGTTTTAGGATTGTGTTGCATATATATATATATATATATATATATATATATATATATATATATATGACAAGCAAGAAAGAAAAATATATAATTCAGAAAAGGGCTCCCACGTTCGGAATTGAGCGTGGGACCTCTGCATCGTGACTGCGAGGTGTTTACGACAGAGCCACAAATGTGCACTTCCTCCGACAATTAATTGGCAAGTTATTTGTATCTACCACTTGCTGCTGGTGATGGGCATCTCGTGAGGAACTGTCGTGTTTTCAGCATTACCAGCAAGATGGCGCAATGAGAGCGCGTCACCACATCGTCACGACGCGGGGTCACGCGCTCTGATCTCTCACGCGTATTTTGCCCCGTGGTAAGAGAGCAGGGGGAACGCTAACGCGCGCAGTTATCTCGCGGTAGGGACATTCCGATGCTTTGGGTGGCCTTGGGCTTTCTCAGCAACGATTCTGTTGTAGTTACTAAACGCACAAAGTTCACTGCAATAGTTGTACGGCCTCCGTTCGCGAAAAGAACGCTTTTCAGAGACAGCGAAGTAACAACTGAGATGCTTATTCGCGTTCATCTGTAGCGGTGAGTGCGTTTCGTGCGTTGTTAAAAAGGCGCGATGCCAACACGGTCCCGAAGGCGCCAATGTTCCGAACTCCGCCGCCAAGGTCATTAGCCGTTTCATAGCGTGTGTTACTCAGCTCGCGACTGCTTCTGCGCAGAGCTGATAGACGAGTGGTCGAGACGACGGTGAGTTAAGGCAAGGTTTATGTACAGCATAGAAATAGAGGTGTTACATATTCGGCACTGAGCCGACACCTTAGGGACTCGAAGAGCTGAGATGTCTTCTCTGACACGTACGACGGCTTCTTTCTGACTCATCGGTCAGCTGCTGGCGTTGCGACGCTTGGCTTTTTTTGCTTTTTTCTAGGAACCGGAAGGACCTTTTTCGTCCCCAACGTCCAACCAGAAGCGCGGCTGGCCGTGATGTCAGAATCCTCCTACGGGGACCCGCCACTGGGCTGCATCATGATCATCAAATCCGGAGCCGCCTCGCGTGGTTGCAACCTAGGACGAGTGATGTGGCCACGCATTGAGTAAGACTCTACAGACTGGAAGGCGTTGATTGCTTCATCGCGCTCGGTGGTTAAGGGGGCTCGTTGTGTGTTGCGTAATGCAGACCGGCGCCACTGCTTGATGACGTCATTGAGCTGATCGCGTCAGGCGGGCTTGATCGCAGGCCTTGATACAGATTGTCTTTGCAGAAGCATTGACGTTCGTTGTGGACTCCCAGGCGTAACAGTACCCCCCCCCCAGACATTGCGCCCGAAAGACGAGCTGCTTCCACGTGGCTCTGATGTCGGTTGAGCTCGTGCCAGGAAGACCAGCACTGTCTTCCTAGCACAATATAGCTCTAAGCATCGATCACTCGCGTCGCGTTGAATGACAAATCTTTTTGAGAAATCGGGTGCCATAAAATAGGTTTTTCGCTTAGGACGTGTTTAAGCATGCAAAACGCATTGGTCTTTTCTAAGTCCCATACTACTTTAACCGGCTCCGACTGTCGAAGGGCTTCAGTTAGAGGGCTGGCAATGCTAGAGTTGCTTTGCACGTTATGCAGATAGTATCCAGCTATGACCAATATGACCAAAAATGCCGTTATCTCAGGTTTTGCGGTTGGTCGTGGATAGTTCACGACGGCGGCTACCTTATTTTCTGAAGGTGTACGCCAGCCACGCCCCACAACGTGTCCCAGGTAAGACACCTCACCGCATCTCGTTTAAAAAGCGGATGGCTTTTGTACGAACACAAGAGCATCTACGTTAATTATCGTCATTGTGCTTCCTCTCTCAGTCGATTACCTTCTACGAATTAACTGAGCTCCACACACACACGAACGTTGTCGCTTATTCGTCAAAATGTGCACGCTTTTTTTTTATGCGTGCCAGTTCTCCAACGGTTCACGCTGAACATTTTCGCACGCTCACACTTGTCTTCAATAACCTTCGGTATTCGAAAAAAGCTCGTACTAGTGGCTGCTTTTTTCTTCCGCACCTGTTGCTACGAATAGAGCAGCCCACAATTTCGCCCATTACCATCGCAAAGGAAGAACCTTGTAGGTTCAACAAGAAACAAGAATTGGACACTTATCCGCGATAAACTTATCTCACTCAGAGAAAATCATTTTTCCAAAATCACCATAGTTGAATCTATACAAAGCACCTGGTTTACGACTCTAGTAATACGATTGATTGATTGATATGTGGGGTGTAACGTCCCAAAACCACTATATGATTATGAGAGACGCCGTTGTGGAGGGCTCCGGAAATTTAAACCACCTGGGGTTCTTTATCGTGCACACAAATCTGAGCACACGGGCGTACAACATTTGCGCCTCCATCGGAAATGCAGCCACAGCAGTCGGGATTCGAACCCGCACCCTGCGGGTCAGCAGCCGAGTACCTTAGCCACTAGACCCCTGCGGCAGGGCGACTCTAGTAATACGCTGCATAAACAAGAAGAAACGATTATACTCGCGAGCGAAATTGACTGCGTCTGAGGATGAATAGAAGCGTTACAGTGAACACGCGCTGGTATGTAGAACGGATATCGAAACAGCGAAAGACGAGTTTTATATCTATGATATTTCTAGCATAATAAGAAGCAATTGCGAGAAATTTTGGAAAGTAGTGAGTTTGAGTTACGGGTCCAAGGTCCTATAGTATCAACAGCAAAACATGGAAAACTCCTTATTTCGTCAGATGCCGCGACAGATTTCGGAAATTTTTAAGCGCTGTTTTTACAGATGAAACTCTAATGTTAGCTAACCTACGTAAAATTTTTCGACTTCCTAATTGAAAGACATTCTCATCACTTCGCAAGGCATCGTAGCAGCCATTAATCGCCTTCCTAAAAATTATGCACGAGGTCCTGACAAGATATGTCGAAAGCTGCTTAGGATAGTAAAAAAAATAATAATGTCCCATGTTGAAGGCCGTTTCCCAACAGTATCTCGACACAGGATGTGTACCCGACGATTGGAAACTGGCCCGCGTAATACCTATATTTAAATCCGGAGACCACATTAACCCAAATAAATACAGCCCAATCTGTTTAACTGGTATCGGCAGCAAACTGCTCGAGCATAATGTTTCATCGGCAGTCATGAATTACTAAGGGGAACCCAATTTGTTTTTTTGTTAACAAACATGGCTTTCGGCGTGGACGATCATTTGAGACACATTTATTTGAGTTGAATATTGATATTCCTATTGCCGCATATGATAGATGACAGATTGATGCTGTTTTTCGTGGATTTAAAAAAAAGCCTTTGATAAAGTTTCTCATGGCAGACTAATGAAAAAGCTTACCAGCCTTAACTTAGACATCGACGTAATCAATTGGATATCGGAATTCCTAACTAACCGGTGCCAATCCGTTGTGGTGAGCGCCAAACATTTCCTATTAGAACACGTGAAATTGGCAGTGCCTCAGGGATCTGGGCTGGGAACAATTCTATTTCTAATTTACTTTATAGGTATAGCTAAATTTATGACTCTCACAGTAAGGTTGTTGGCAGATGAGTGCGTGATATATAAAAGGCTGTCTAGCAGTAAAGATGCTAATAATCTGCAGAGGGACTTTAATATGTTGCGTATATGGTGCCAGGACTCGCAGATGGAAATCAACGTCAAAGAAACAAAGGTTATTTAATTTACTACAAAAATAAACGCAATAACTCATCACTAGACTTTGAATGAGGAAAAAGTAGAAAATGTTTCCAATTTCAAGTATTTGGGAGTTTATTTACCAAGAGACTTAACATGGAACGTACGCATTACACTATCACTAGCAGTGCGAATAAGACACTCGGATTCACAAGATGAAACTTACATTTCGACAATTCTGCTACAAAGATTTTATCTTGCAATACGCTATTCTGCTCTAAACTTGATGATTCTTCCCCAATATGACACCCTCACCAGGCTTACCCAATAAATAAAATAGGGTTCTTTCAAAACAAAAGTGCCCGACTTCTTACCAAAACTACTCTCAAACTTCTAGCTATAAATGAAAGAAAAATGTCGCTGAAGTTGCCATCTGTGCAGTCAGTTGCGGTCACGTAGACTGTTGCAGTCACATAGACTGTTCTCACTTCTATCTCTCTTCCAGAATCTCTATCATAATGATTCACCATTGTCTGCACTTATAAACGTGCTCATCGAATATTCTCTCGCCTTGATCATGAGTTCTAAATACAATTTTTTTGCTCGTACAAACCTGTTTCTATATTTGCCACTGGTTATTGCTACTAATCAATTGAATAAACGGCATAAGGATATTGTTTGTGCAAAAAGCCAAGGGAAATTTACCGACAAATTAAAACTTAATCATCATGCTTGAGCAACCCTGTATAACTGCCTCAGATGTACATGTGCGCATAATGATACTTCTAGCTCACTGTATAGCTCGGTCACTTTACCACTGTGTGAAAAAATTTCAGCAGAACTCTCTCTCCACAGCATTTTATAACTTACAGTACATAAACAACACTTCCAGCGGGGCCTGGTAAGGAGCGCTTTAATGGGGCAACAAGCAATTGAACCTTTCTGAATTGTTAAGATAATCTATTTAAAGCTACGAAACTGTAGTTTGTGTCTACCATTATTTCTCATGCTCAGTTCATCAGCTTCTTGTACACACAGAAACCGTGGAAGTTTCTGTTTTCTGTTTGTATAGTATGAACAATCGTTAGATTTAGGTATGGTGACAAAAAATGTAGAATGTTTGTCTTAATCCACACCATCATAAAAATAGGCTAGATTTTTGTTTCCGAGCATCTCTCTGCAGTTTTCTTTTTTATATTGGTTATTCAACACTTATCATGCCGTATCATGAAAATTTTATTCACATGTGCATGCTTAAATTATTATGCATTTTGCTGTGATTACACATTATAGTATGGTCGAGTTTTGCTGGTGTTGCACTACTCAGGTCAGCTGTGTATTTATTCAAGGAAAGATTGTATGTATGCAGGTCATTGGTTGCATGAGCCACAAGCCATTTTTAGATGTCGTGTTGCTAGTTAGGATGCAGGTGGCAGTTGTACGAATAGAAGTTTGTTGTGGGCACCAAACCATTTCTCCGTTCTGAGGAGCAGAAGGATCAAATGTGTCATTCACTCATAAACTTACTTTTGTTGACTGCATCATATGCAACTATTGCTCTTTATTGTGTATTAGACTTATTAGATATGTAAACTTACTGGTTCATGTTCTTTAGCAGTAAATTTGCTAATAAGATTGTTTTAGATAACCTAGGAAGCTCTATCACTTGAGTTAGTATTGTATTAACCAGATAAAAAGGTGGCAAATAATTCTTAGTATGAAATTGAAAAAAAATTAGCATATTGCCAATATAATCACATATGCCTGCACATGTTCAATGTCTGTTCATGTTTTCATCTTAAATGCCTTTTGCATAGTCTGGCAAGAACTGCAAAATCAGCCATTGCATAAGTTGTTTGCATAAGTTGTGTGTGAGCTATGTTTATTTATGCAATGTGAGAACAGTATTTCAGTGTTGGCCACAATATATTGGGTGCCGCAGTGTCAGCATTGTATGTTATGAAGTAGGTTCTGGTATAAGTCTTACCACACTGCACACTAAATTACTTCTTCAAAAAGCAGACATATTTGAAGGACTTGCATTACCATTTGTTTTAACCAGTATTAAATATATAAAAAATGAAAGGTGATGTGCATGCTAGCTTCTTGCAGTTCTTTGTATGTGATATAAAGGCAATGTATTGTTGCGATCAAGCGCACAACTGAATGGCACTATGTACGTAGAAAAGCGCCAAGTGAGCATATGCCCAGTTCTTCTAGGTTCTGCATAAGTGATTCTCCTGCCATGACTTTTTGCGTGTTTGTTTTTCTGTAAATGCCTATTTATAGACATTGTGCATCTATTCATTTTTTGTGGTTTTAATTTGTGAACAGGAGACATGTGGTACCTTAAAATGTTCTGCCATCTCAGGGGGGTGGCATATGCTGGCCAAGCATTTCTAGTGCACGTGGCAGTTTTTTTTTCAGTGCAGTGCTGTCATAGGTTAGACTAAACAATGAGTTATATAGCACTCAGTTATGTAAAAGTATAGTTTTTTGCCCATGTCCGACGTACAATAGAGACGAGCTGTACAGCTTTTTGTGCAGGACTACCGCTAGCGCAGTTTCAAAGTGTGAATGTTGCAGTTTTATTTTGTTCTTGTACATATCTATTTACTGTGTTGAGCAAAGGTCGCTTCTGTGAACAAGAATAAATATATATATATAATGTCACGGGGTCGTGACGTGGCCGAAGACAGGAGACTTCGTGTTGGGGTTTCTGAAAAAACCATTAAAAATCTGTCATGTTCTTAAATTGAGGTGTATTCCTTATACCTGGTTATACCTTTGAGCAACGACGGTCAAAATTATTCTTCATTAGTCGGCACGCTTGGAGATCAGAGATTGTGGCAGGTAAAAAAGTCAATTCATTCAATTTAAAGTTTCCTTCATATCAGAAGATGCTATCTGGTAAACCTGTAGAAACAAGCCTAAGCGGAACCTGAAGGGACACATCAAATATTATTATAGATACATTCAACACAGAGCAGACGAGTTGAATTGTATACTGGTTACATTTGGGTGAATCATGCAGTGCATGCTAGTACAGACATATAAATGGCACCATGACTGAGCGAGTGAAGTTCGTGGCCTTATTGGCGCAGATTTTCTTCGTATATTTGTGCTACGACGCTCGCCTTGCTCTCAGAGCTGCGACGCGTTTGCCGTGTTCAAGGACGTGTGCGTACACTCCACCCGGCGGCGTGAGGTCGCGTTCTGCTGTCGCTGGGAAAATGTGACTGCGGCTGTCCTGGCTTCGGGGCAGCAGAAACTTCCGGTATATGGTCACTAGAATGTAATACGCTCGGGACTTCATAGCTGCATATTGCACCTACATGTGTAGGAGCTGCAAAATAAGGAAGAAGAATGTTATGAAACAATAGTTTAATGTCTATCTTTCTTTTCTCTTTCTTTCTTTGGCGTGGTTTACTTACACGTAGACTTCAGCGCAAGTCAAGAGACGTCATGAGTAGAGCGTCGCAGAGCGGTGGCGTCAAGCAGTCTGAATCCGGGCAAGCACCTTCACTACATTTCTTTTGTGGTTGGCGGATGGGGGAAGTATATCGAGCGAAAGTTAAAAGAAAAGGCATGAACTAGCATGGAGCAATGAGTGCATTAATCTCGTAAAACGTATTATTTTATGCTATACAACCTATTTTTCTTGCTCGGGTGCGTAGCCAGCCTCGGCGCACATCTTGTGTTGTACGGCAATGCGTGTCACTAGGAGGTGGCAAAATGGCGGCTGCTTGCCTGTTCTCCCCTCCATAAATATGCACGTCCACTGATATGCTTGAAGAGAACTCTGCCGGTATAGTTATCTTCAAAGTAACAACCAGTGGTGGCACCAGCGGGGGGCACAAAATTTTTGCCTGTCACCCCCCTTTCGCCTTCTCCCGAAAGATAACCTATCGTCAGAACACAACGCACAAGTTGCCAGCCTCCGTGCTCCCCTGACGAATATCACTTGTCGTCGGTGCCCCCCCCCCCTCCAACCAGTGAAAAAAAATGCTGCCACCGCTCCTGGTGACTAGGTTGTCAATATTGTTTTGCCAGCGAGAGCCACTGTATAAATTTCTGAATCCTGGAGGTGTTTCTCAATTTCATAAAATTCTTCCTGACAAATGCCGATGGCGCACTCAAGTGGTAGACGCACTCCTATGCATTCTGGCAATGCAAAGTTCTGTGTACAGGAGATTGCCTGTCTCTGCACCACAGACAGCTATCGCTGTACATTGTGGGGTGAATGACACGTTTTAAAGTAAGGCTGGAATATCTGTGTGTTTGTACACGGCGCCAGTCATGAAATTCCCGTCCGGGTAGACCAGGGTGTGACGTGGACTATACTTTCATCGCTCAAGCCACTGGTGCTCAAAGATGTATCGTGGTTAGGAAGAGCTTTCGTGGGCGTTCACGGTCGGACGCTTGGTTGTTAAAAGCACGGTGATGTAATGTATTCTCTGCTTTAAGCTCGAATCATGGTAAATATTCCGCATATGAATTGTGATTTCATCTTAGGGTGGTTGATTTTTTTCTCCGGCAACGACAGCGATGTCTCGAGAAGGCTGTTTTCTAACTCCTTCTCTCCCTCAAGCCTCCTCTGACAAGCCTTACAGACCGTGTATCTGGGCTTATAGTGGATTCTTCTCATCCTTTGCCTCATTTTGCATATTGAGCGCAGCAGGTAATTGACACTGTTTCAATGCGCAAATAACTTCTAATGGGCATGGTGCAATATTTCAGTGGTGGACAAAGGCGGCGTGATAGATCTCTTATTCGGGGCGCTGCGAGGCTCACCAGGAACGTAGCCCTGCCAAGTAGTTTTGACCCAGGTGGTCAAAATTTCTGGAACCCTCTACTACGGCATCTCTCATAATCAAATAGTGGTTTTGGGACGTTAAACCCCCCCAAATTAATCAAAAATTATCAAGTAGTTTTGAGCAGACGTTTGATCGTGTATACTTCTGCGGAAAAGCCTGGATCTGTGGATTTTATTACCACGATTCCCTCTCTTCCCCAAGCTGCTCTGCCCCGCCGCGGTGGTCTAGTGGCTAAGGTACTCGGCTGCTGACCCGCAGGTCGCGGGATCAAATCGCGGCTGCGGGGGCTTCATTTCCGATGGAGGCGGAAATGCTGTAGGCCCGTGTGCTCAGATTTGGGCGCACGTTAAAGAAGCCCAGGTGGTCGAAATTTCCGGAGCCCTCCACTACAGCGTCTCTCATAATCATATGGTGGTTTTGGGACGTTAAACCCCACATATCAATCAATCCTCAAGCTGAGGTGGTGGTACAGGAGTACTCGGCTGCTGACGCCAAAGTCTCGACTTCAATCGCGGCCATGGTGGTTGCACTTCGATGCAGATGAAATGCTAGATTTTAGTGCAAGTTGAAGAATCCCAAGTGGTGAAAATTTCTGAAGTCCTCTACTGTCGTGGTTTCGGGATCATGTCGTGGTTTCGGGATGTACACAGCTAGTTAATATTATCGTTGTCATGCTCTCCGTTCTCCTCCTACAACACACTACTCCTTCAACTCAGACTGCTGCCACTTCTTATTCATGTCGATCCAAGATATAAGTACCAGGTGTTGCGTTGGAGAGCCAACACTGAATTAGAAGAAAATTCGTTTTTATTGCATACTCCCGCCTGATCCATATCACTCATGGTCTTCGCGAGAGCTATGGGAAAAATTGTGGTTCTTGCGATAGCGCGCTTTCAAAATTGTGCTGCATAGTTCAAAACTTTCACCCAGCGGAAGCACTGCATTTGTCGAGAAAATCTAGCCGCTTATGAGTGAACACAATGTTGCTATACGACTTATCTGAGGTCTATAAGAAAGGCTATCCACATCTGCTTTTATTATTTGTAGTCTGGTAAATGCCAGGTGCCGGAAGAAAACCTAAATGTCTATTCCTGAAATGTCGTAACTACACAGTGAGTTCGTGTCGTCTCTATACCGAAGAGCTTCATTGCGTAAAACTACCTCAATCACGCAATAAAACGAGAAATGGGTTGTTGACTTAGGATTTATGGGAGACTTAGGATTTATGGGAGACGCAGAAAACGTTTTGTCAACGTTTGGTCACTTCTTTGCCTTCAGTGCTTAGGCTCGTTGACGTGACTGTATAGAGTCCGCGTGAACTTTGTATCTTGTATTGGGACGCCGACAATGCGCAAAAAGAGGGGGGGGGACAAATAGAAAATAATAAAAATAACAGTAAGAAAACTAAGGAAGAAATAGGTAGTGATGAATGTGATGTTTTGATCGGAGACCAATATTATTTAGGCCATATTGCAGATGGTTTCGGTCTTAACGAAATCATCACACACGCTTCTGAACAGTGCTGTTGTTTTATGGGTGTAAAATATGGCAAATACTGAGAAATATAGAAGAGTGGCTTCGCACGGTGCAAGCAGCGCTGCAAGCAGTAACCTCACTGCAGGCCAGTGCAATAGGTCTGCCGCCGACCGCTTATCTCGCCCACGGTCACCTCCTGGCCATCGGAGCGTGAAAGAAAGCGTGTCACGTTTGGGGCGACTCAATTGCGCAGTCATGGGGCCCAACTGCTCAATGAGGAAACGAGTTTAGTAGTGAGAACAATGGCCGAAAGTGAGAGAAGAGGTGAGAAAAATACAAGGCCTGGTTGGCGCGAGACGCACCGAACAAGGAAAACAGCGCTGACAGGACTGCAAAGAAAGCACCGTATCTTATTATTTATGCCCGTCAGTGGAATTGGTATACCAACGAAGAAAAGCATACGTGCTACAGAAAGCCCGTTGTTGCGTTTCTCAATGTTTCTGTTTTTGAACATAGATCAGCCAACCGGCATGACTGGTCTAGAAACATTCCGTCGGGCTGACGTAGCCGCATCCGAGCGTCAGGAAAAAAAAAGCTGACACCCAAAGTGCGCGCTCCTATACAGTGGTCAAAAACTGAAACGATATTATGAGCGCCTTTCACATGTAGTAAGAGGAAAGTGCGAACTGTAATTACTATGTGACTAATTTATCGGCAAGGAAGCAGTTTCATGGGCACCATGTTTGCCGCTGTTATGCATGATATAGGCGATACTGGTGATGAAGCAGTGAGTTAGAGTAGTTTTGCGAATGGTCCGCGTTTCAATTTTTGGAATCCATGCATGCTCATTACAGCAAGATATTTCAGCTTTTAGAATCGTAGCACGAGAATTAAAATACAAAGACCAGCCGAGTAAGTGCTAACAATTAACAGTGGTGTCGAACAGCACCTCATAATGGGCCCTTTCAAGACCAAAGCGCACAAAAAAATACTACGTGAGCACTGGCCTCTTTTCAGCCTCACGTGTTCATTTGCTCAGCGGTGGCGGCTACGGAACAGTGGCTCGTCACTAACTGCTCCTGTCTGACTTTGCAGCCCCGGCGAAAGCGTGTTTGCGGATCAGCGCCTGCGGCCACCTTACCTTCTTCGACGCAATATCAAGAATCCCGGGTCCATATGAAGAATCGACAACGCCCCCTTTGTGAACTACGTCATCGAGACGCACCATCTAAAGGCACAACCCATACACCGGAGGACCATTTGCTCAGCGGTGGCGGCTACGGAACAGTGGCTCGTCACTAACTGCTCCTGTCTGACTTTGCAGGTTGGTGTAAACTGTATTTACATTTCCCTAATTTGACGCTGTTTGCCACCGCCGCCACCGCTGTTGCAAGAATTTCCTGATCATTGTAGCTTCCTTTTTGTAACCGCTGGTACTGTTGAATCTGTGATTTTGCTCAGTTCGAGATGTCCGAGTCTGATGCCTGCTTATTCTCTAATGAGCCTCTCTTAGAGAGCGGCTCATATCCAACCTGCTCTGAATGCAAATATGGCTATCACCTGGGAGCATGCTCGGGAATGAGCAAAAGCGACCTTCAAAAAAGATGCCGCAAAGAAAACATGGAAGTGCCAGACATGCCTGGTTTCGGTGGCCCGAAGTGCATGTTGTGATAAGAGCCACACCGGGGAGCATAATTCGTCGTTCGAGAAAGTACTGATCGAAATTAATAGGAAGCTGGCCCAAATACCAGACATACAGAGAAAGGTGGATGCACTAATGAAAGTACAAGATACAGTCGACAAATTGGAGCTGGCAGTTCAGCATTTGTCTGATCAATATGATGCGGTGCTCGTTGAAATGCAAACGCAATCAGCTGAAATAGCAGTCCTCAAAAAACAGGTGCATTCTGCCCAGTTGTCCGACACCACTAAGGACGTCCCTGAGCTGCAAAAGCAGGTTAAAGCTTTAGAGCAATACAGTTGACGCTAAAATATTAAAATTCACGATATGCCTGTCACCCAGAATGAAAATTTGCTCGGTAAGCTCAATACCTTAGCAGTTAAGCTTACCCTTCCTGAACTGACGAGCTCTGAAGTCGAAGGCATACACAGACTTCCACCAAATACCGGCAAAGTTCCTGTTGTGCTTGTTCGTTTCGTGTCACGAGCAACACGTGACCAGTGGATGGCTAAGACGGTCGAATTAAAAACTGCTAGCTCTAACGTGTATTTCCTTGACAATCTGACGCCACAGAACAAGAAACTTCTCTGGCTAATGAAGGCGAAGGCAGAGGAATACCATTATCAGTTCGCGTGGCAAAAATCCGGCAAATTGTTTGTGCGCAAGGTGCCTGGTGATCAAGCATTGCGCATAGACGGCGAAAGCGACCTAGATAAGATTCGTTGAACCCTGTCTTCTATCACTTACGTTACTTCAATTTTCAGTTATCCCTCTCAATGGCTATCTTCCATGAAGCCATTTATCATGACGCTCAAACTTTGAAATCAATTGTGCAGGGCCCTTCTTTTAAGGAGCCGGAAAGAATGTCGATCTTTCATTTAAACATACGTAGTATGAGAAACAAGCAAACTGATGTGCTCTTTGATTCTTTAGATCATACGTTCGATTTTTTGGCCTTCACTGAGACTTGGTACTCTTGCACGTCCGATGTAGCGTTCATCGAAGGATAGAAGCATGAAAGCGTGCATAGACCGAATCGTAGGGGTGGTGGTGTGTCGCTATATATACAAAAAGATGTTTCATATGCCGTGCTTCCTGAATTTTGTTGTGTCAGCGCACATCGTGAATCGATTGCCGTTCAATGTGTAGTGTCCCTGATTGTCACAGTTTATCGGCCCCCATCAGGGGATATTCAAGAATTTGTGTTTTATAACTTCGATGCTTGAATATGCGTCCTTGAGAAATTTGCATATTGTGCTTGGTGATATTAATATTGATTTGTTACTTCTTACTCCACAAAGTAGACAATTTTTAGATGTAATCGAATCATTTTTGTGTATGAACTTTATAACTTAGCCTACTAGAATAACAGCAGAAAGTGAAACTATGCTAGACCTAAGTATAACTAATTATGATAGAAACGACGTTAGTGCTGGTGTGCTAACAACTGATCTGAGCGATCACTTGTCTACAATTTTTTTTCCTGCAGCTAAGAAAGAAAAAAATAGTGTTAACGATGCTCCTGATCCATATCGCTCTTTCAATACCAATGCGTTGTCAGCATTTCATGCTAGTATTGGGAGTATCGACTGGGAGATTGTCTACAGTGAGCAAAACCCTAATATATCATATAATCTGTTCCTGCAACATGTAAAGCGCTGTTATGAAGCTGCCTTCCCACTACAATACTATAAAAAGCACGGAAAGTCCAGGAAACCATGGATTAACAGAGGTCTTTACAACAAAATCAGACAACGAGATAAACTATACCATAACTTCATTAGAATAAGAGACATATGTATATTACATGAATATAAAAAAGTTCGCAACAAATTAAACTCTGATTTGAAGAGAGCCCGTATTCAGTATTATCAGGCTCGATTTGCAGAGGTCTCTTTAAATCCAAGGAAAGCATGGAACTCGGTACGTACACTCATAGGAACAACAAAAGGTTCTCTTCCTTCAGCATTAACAATTGACGGTGTTGAGTTTAGAGAAGCTCGTCTGGCGTAAAAATTTAATAATCATTTCTTAACCTCAGGTGCAGCAGCTCGGACAAGGTACGCAGCAAACGACTGCCAAAAATACATTTCTTCTTTCTCTGTGAACTCTATTTTCTTGACTCCCTGCAGTCAATTAGAAATATTTACGTACCTGAAGTCTTTAAATAAAAATACTGCCGCTGGTTACGATGACATTAAGGTAGAACCAATTAAACATGTCGCCGAGTTACTGTGTGGCCCACTGCAGCATATCTGCAATCAAGCTTTTGCCACTGGTATTTTTCTTGATGGCATGAAGATAGCTAAGGTGGTAGTCATCCACAAAGGTGGCTCTCACGAAGACTTGAATAACTACCGGCCTATTTCCGTGCTACCTTTATTTTCCAAAGATTTAGAATATACATTAAAATCCCGACTAATGAAGTTTCTTGGTGACCATCAAATGCTTGCAAGGCAACAGTTCTGGTTCCGTAAAAAGAAATCTACTGAAATGGCACTTTTGGATATTAAAGAAAAATTACTTATTTACATGGATCCTAAGCAATGTACTCTTGCAATATTTTTAGACTTCAAAAAGGCTTTGATTCCATAAAGCATTTCATTTTGTTTCACAAACTCCCTTACTACGGTATTAGAGGTATCGTATTAAATTTGATCCGCAGTTACGTATCTGACAGGGTACAATTCACTAGTCTAAATGGCTACTCTTCTCAATCTCAGCTAATAAAATATGGTGTTCCGCAAGGTTCCATTCTGGGACCTTTATTTTTTCTCCTTTACATAAATGATATTGTGAACATACCGCGAACTCCTGACATAATTCTCTATGCAGGCGACACGAGTACTTTTTTTTCAGGTAAACATCTACTTGAACTTCAAAATGTAGCTAATAGATGGCTAACTGAACTTTCACACTGGTTGCATCTAAACCAACTTCAACTTAATGTAAAAAAAGACTAAATATAATATTTTCAAGAGCCGTAATAAGCCTGACGATCATAATGCCTGTATATTATTTCAAAACTGCGCTATTGAACAGATTCCTAGTTATAAATTTCTAGGTGTTGTTTTTGAAGAGAATATGAGCTGGACACCTCACGTAAACAAGATTCATGCAAATATGTGCAGGTCAATTTCGATACTGTATAAAGTTAGCTCCTTGGTGCCTAAATGGTTGAAACTGCAGTTATATTATGCCCTCGTTCACTCTCATTTGAAATACTGTCTCCTAATCTGGGGTACCACTACTAAAACAAATTTTGATAGATTATAAATTTTACAAAAAAGAGCTGTCCGTTGCATTGAAAATCTTAAGCGAAATGACCACACAGCGCCATCCTTTTCAAAGCTTAATATACTCAGAATAGATCAGCTATTCCAACTAAGACTTGCAATGCATACACATAGGCAAATTTTGCATGACTCCCAAATCCTGTCCTCATCATCCTTATCTGTACATTCACAATATCACCTAAGGCAAAAAAGACTCAGAACACCTATGTTTTAAACTAAATATGGTACTCAGACACTAGCCTATTTAATGCCACATTTTCTGAATAATCATCAAGAAATTGCCAATGTGATCCAAGATAACTGTTCGACATACAGCCTACGGGAAAAAGTTAAACATTACCTCTTGGTTAGCTCCTAATCTTCTCTTTATATTGTGCATTTGCTGTCTTTTGATTTTTTCCTATTTTGTTCTATACTGTTTTGTAACATTGATCATCATCAGGGCTTGTATAAACATTTTCATCTCACGCATCATTAGTGTGTGTACCGAAGGTAACTATTCTACCTATTTTGTATTGATCGCCAGTGCACCTGTTCTTTTTTGTTTTGTTTTTTTTGTCTTTTCTTGTTACCTGTATTTGCGCATGTACCACGGCTTTCCACCCCTGAGCAATGTATGGGTAGGGGGGGCCTTTGTCAGCCAGTTGCATCTGCCTTTAGCCCCTTCATCCCAGACCATGACTGTCTGAATAAACTTCTTATCTATCTATCAACACGATCCCAGTTTCCACGCAAACTGCCCTTGAGATTGATGGATGGATATGGAATATATAAGCCATGTTACTATAGCGCGGTTCATGTACCAGTGTCCACTCATTTTTACGATATACGTATGGTGTTCTTTGGCGAAAAACTGGTTGGTACCTATAAAAAAAACGTTAAGCGACCAATTTATAGGCTAACGAAATCACGGGATCTTGTAGTATGACCTACACATCGTACGCATCATCTCGTGTGTTGCGCGCGACTAAAGAGCCTACATAATGGAGATTTATGTAGTTCAACGACATCCGCATAGTTCCGTTTATTCTATATTCTCGGCGAGATCGCTTCGATCGTCGGTGAAGCTCAGTCTGACGAACGTGTTGAATGTCTCTCTTTGCCGCAACACCTGGAAAGAATGAGAGAGAGAAAGAACGGTTGATATTACTTACATCTGAGCCTTGGTATATATGTGGAATCACCAGAACTCAAAGCGTATCAAAAAAAATTTGAAAACATGAAGAAATTGTTGCCACTTTTTGAAGAAAAAGACCAGGAATTCGCGAGTTCTGTAACAGCCAAAATCATTGACTTCTTGTTGTAGCTGACTCAAAATTCTGGCAATACTTAAACGGAATTAGATTTGTTTGTTCTAATGTTGCAACAAAAATAAGCCGGTTGATTCACCTGCTACCTGCTATTCACGTGCTACTCAGTTAAGCTATTTCTTGGAAAGCAGTATTACCACAGATACCACGGCGTCCGTGTGACCGTTTGGCATTGAATATAAGTAAATACTTCAATTCGTCATTGATTTGGTAGATCAGTTCTTAAAGAAGTGACAAATGGGGCTTTAAAACAGTTTTATACCATCACGTCTGCGGCATGGCTTCAAAATCAAGTGATTTAGAGTTCTCCGATTGCGCAATTCCAGTATAGAAAATCATGGATTATGTTGAGGTTTTCATAGTTGAAATTCGTTACCGCTAAATTCCACTATACAAGGAGAAAATTTATAAAGAAACTTGTTTGGCTAGTTGGGGGATCATTTTCGAAAAAAATTTGAGGGCACATACACATACACATACGTGTCATATGTATGTTTGTGTGTGTGTGTTTGCGCTCCAATTAAATTTTTCGAAACAATTCATAAAGCAGAGGATGAAGTATTTTAGAATAGTACATCCCCCAAATCCGGCGACGAAATTGCCGAATGCGGACGCCGAACCGAAGTCTCGTCTGTGCAGAACGAGATTAATTTCTTTCAGCCTCGGGCAACAACCTGGAAAAAATCAAGTTCTTATCAGGAGAGTGCTAAGTCAGTATTGATATCAGTATCAGTAATGTATCAGTATTGATACAGTATTGATATCAGTATCAGCAATGTATAGTGTATTGATATGGTGCTATATCAGTGTATATAATTAGAACCAACTTGCTAGTTTCTCTTCATAGCTGGCTTTCTGGGCACTAGGGTAATGCCAACAAACAAAACACGGGCTACAGTATCCATTCGCTGACTCTACTTCATTTTATCTCCCACTGATGCGTGAAGCGAATTCTTTCTTGTTCTAAGGTACTCGATATTCACAGAAAAATAGCACTTCGAGTTTTACCAATAATAAAAAAAGAAAATTATGGCTTCCGTGACGTCAATGTTTTGTCATCCTCATTTTTTTCCTTGTGATGTGTCGTTCTCTGTTGTGTTATGCTGCGAGCATGGTCCTCGTTCGGGAATGCTTGTTCCCACGAAATCAAGCGCTGTTTCGGCAAACTGTCTCCCCCCTCCCAGCGCCACCTTCCACGCAGAAGGCGGCACCGTGCAGATCCGCGGATAACATCGCCTCCTACGCCAAGCCACCTTGCAGTTCCGGGTATGGCTGCGTCTCCTCCGCCGAGCACCGGGAACTGGTCTCACAAAAAGGACCGAAAAACATTATTTAAGGCCGTGCTGGCCCCATGTTTAGAGAATTTTGCCCCAGTCCATGTTGTCGTGCTGGCTGGCTCTGTACAAACGAACACCTGCTATAGTAAATGCTCCTTCTTGTTGCTGTTTTCAAAAACTGATTGCCTCCCTATTCCGCCTCCGGGCGAAGGCTTCAGCGAAGTCCGTTCGACTGCTCGCCGCTCTTGGCTACCGCTACCATCGCGACACAACGAATTCACAACAGTGGTGGCAGCGGTGGGATGCCACAGAACCCACATTTATAACAGTTGACACCGTAATCGTTAACATCAAAGTACGCTACATTGCCAATTAAAGCAGCTTTTTAAGTTGAATTTCTCGAGTTTAAAGAAGGCCAACATTAAGGGCAGAAAGACTGGACAGTCTGAAATAGTCTAGTTGTCGTATGTGTTTTACAGCTAGCACCATGGCGAATCTCGAAGTGAACTTGAACTGCTGAATGAGGCACCCAAATTACTGAAATTCTCTCTACATTGCTTGTAGCCTACAAAATTAGATCGTGTGGTATCTGAATCTGACCACCATATGGCCTCTGTAGGCTTGCTTTTGCTGCCAGACGTTGTATTATTGTGCCGCTGATGCCATCGCATGCACTTTTGCCATGGGAAGTGGCAAAGAAGTGCCCCTCTGCCGAACAAGTTGTAATCCTGCTCGTGGTAGCAAAGGTTCAAAAAGTACTCAGATATAGCAAAGGTTCAAGAAGTTCCCAAGGTCATATACTGCACTCTTAACGAATATGTAAGCAAACATAAGGAATTTTCGCAAATTCTGCATGCTCTATATATCGTATGAGATGCATTTTGCAGGATTATCCAAGCATAAAAAACGCAGCCAATTGGGATTCATGCAAGCAATCTTGCTGTATCGCAGTGCCTTCTTAAATTACCAGTCAATTCTAGCATCATTTTCTCACCTTTAAATTCCGAGGTTGAAGACTCGGGGAGGCTTTTCACAGGGCTTTGCATTTCGTCACCAATTCTCAATGTCGCGGCACCAAGTCCTGTCGGCTACTACAACATATCAGACACTTGTGAGCTCGAACTCTGCTTAAAATATTATTAGCAGCCCAACGATTACCTCGCCTACTATTCCCTCGTGAGTGTCGACTCACTCGTTGCAGAAACATCGCTGCACTGCCAATAGAGAAAACAGACATGTAAGCAGAATAAAACAAAAATGCTCCCAAAACGTGGATAAGGAGTTTTTTCTCCTCTTACAACACAAAGGGGAATTGAAAATTGCCTAAAATTGTCCAATTGTGTTCATATACTTGCTGCCGTTTGCTTTGCAGCAGTCGACAAGAAAAGTAGCAGACGAGTAGATGACGAGGAGACTGACAGCAGCGCATTATGAACACACTTTTCCAATACGCACTGTTGACGTTGGTTGTGCACATCAAAATTGATTTTTTTGTTAGAAACAAAATTTACAGGAATAAAATTTTCCACATAAAAAACGGTATTGAATGACATAATGAACTGTCATGTATTTTTAGCACAACAGCCTTGATGCCCAATTTACGATTGAATCTCCCCAAAAAGTCACTTTTGTCAATTTTGCAAGATTTTTTCTCCATAAACTGTTTGGTTATAGACGGTTAAAATATTTTTAGCAGATTGTACGTCAGCTGGTAAAAAATCCAAAAAAGTTTT
This sequence comes from Rhipicephalus annulatus, assembly GCA_013436015.1. Lineage (NCBI taxonomy): Eukaryota > Metazoa > Arthropoda > Arachnida > Ixodida > Ixodidae > Rhipicephalus > Rhipicephalus annulatus. The sequence goes on from WOVY01009444.1 coordinate 183,140, forward strand.
GCGGCTGAAATGTTGTCGCAGTTTTTACGAAAATTGCCTGAATTTGCGCGTTTTCTTGCTTCTTTTCTAAGCCTAGTTAGGCTGTAGAAGTAACATATGGTTTTTGTTGTGACGTCACATGAAAGAACTATGGAAACATTATGCTTTAAAACAAAATGTGCCGCCATACCCAGTTATAAGGTTGCATACCCATAATTTGTTTCCGCATAACTTTTCCTTTTTGTCGGCACAATTGAAGAGTAGTCACCTGACCACACAATTTTTTTAACAAAAATACTTCACTAAAACCACTCTCACATAATTACATTTCAGCTCATTTTTTTTCAGCAGAATTGCTTAGGTCGAATTTTGGGCTGGGATGTTTTACTTGTAATGACCCGAGTGCATTCGTGCTTGGCAGTACATTGTCTATACTCGGATGCAACTAAAGAAAACAATGGTTTTTCACCGTCAAAAGACCCCACTACATCTAGTGGTGTCGCTGTGTCAACATGACTCCACGGCAGACTGCCTTCACACTGTGCTCATTAGAGGAATTGCAAAGCAGCTTGTCAAAGCGTGTTGCAAAGCAGCCATGACATCATTGGCTGGAGGGGGCTCCTTTGACAGCAAAAAGCCGCTCTTGTTTCTTGAGTTGTATCTGAGTATAGACTCTTGCCCTACCGCGGTGTTCTAGTGGCTAAGGTACTCGGCTGCTGACCCGCAGGTCGCGGGATTGAATCCCGGCAGTAGTAGCAGCTGCATTTTCGATGGAGGCAAAAGTGCTGTGGGACCGTGTGCTCAGATGGGGGTACACGTTAAAAAACCCCAGGTAGTCGAAATTTCCAGAATCCTCTACTACAGCGTCTCTCATAATCAAATGGTGGTTTTGGGACTTTAAACCCCACATATGAGTATAGACTTTTGAACATATGGCCTTAAATTTGATGCAAAAAAACATAACTTTCTAGTCAGTACCCCTTTAATATCTACATGGTTCTCAATCGCACACTTCATGTCAACTCTAAATAATTTTTGCTGTCACATCATTGCTGCCTGCAATCATGAAAAACATGTATTTGTGGGATGTTATGTACAGGAAAGGGTGGGGCGGGGTCCTTAAGAGGCCACCGCTTACAAACACTAGGTTGACTTCCCCTTATGAGAGCCCGTTATGGTATGGTTGGCCACAACCTGAGCATGTTCAAACAAGGGCTGTTGAGCCATCAGGTCTTGAGCAGCTGAGTAGATTGTGCACTTGAGTTATCGCTTGCAGGAGCCGCTTCATTTTGTAGTGTCTTTTGTGCAGTTCATTTGTCCATCGCTGTATAGTGGTACACAGTGTGTACTCAGAATATTAAAAGTATGGGTAGTACAAAATGCTTTAAAGTCCCTTGAAAATGTTTCAGTTAACCTGGATAATATTTTTATATTTACTTCTTTGGAACAAACAAAAGAAGCCAATCTAAGCAGAATGTTTTGCAAAATCATGTTAGGTAACCAAGACTGGTGCTGCACTTGAGAGATTACAATTGTTGCATTCACTTTATACAAAGCTTGCAGAATCATTTGCCTTAAGCTGGAATATTTACTGGAAAGCTGATCTACATGCTTTGTTCATATAAAATAAATGGGGCAAATGCAACATTAATTTCTGCTTGGAAACATAGAAATTTAAATAAATGTTTTACTAGTACCTGCAAAGCCAAAGCTCTTGTGGTTGCCGTTGCATATAGACTGCATTGCACATTGTTTCATTATGCAGCAGAAAGTATGCTTCATAATTTATTCCAGACGTATATGCGACATAAGTTACAGTAATGAGAAATTCTTTCCCAATTGCAGTTTTACTTGCATACGTCAAGGTGCCAAATCTTCATGGTGGGTTGTACACATAGAGAGCAACTTTTTCTGTTTTGGATGTGGGCATGTTGCTAGTTAAAACAGTTTTTTCTGCACATTAAAGAGGCGACTTGTAGATTGTAGACTGCAACAAACTAAATACAGTGAACTCGTAACTCGCAGTAATTGTAAATCTCTTAAATGGAACTGCTGCTTAAATGGAACAACTGTTTCTAATATAATTAGTTTTATACTTAGATTATATAACTTTGTTGCTCTCTCAGTAAATGGAAATCCTGTTAAATGAAACATGTTTTCCTCATTCTAGAGGCTTCCATTTTAACGAGAGTCTACTGTACAACTTGCGCTTTTGTTAGTGCACCTCATCTTGCAACTTAGCAAGCATAGCGCCTTGAGATCTTTTAGACATTACTAGCTGTTTAATCGTGAGGCTGTCACAAAATTGTTACTTTAAATGAATTAAGAAGTTGATAGTTGGATAGACGCAGCATAGCCTTAGTTGCTCTTGCGCCATAAAACCCAACATAGTTGGATAGAAGCTTGTCTGGTCAGGAACAGACATGTAAATAATTAAAAAGAGATGCTGACCACAATAAAAGCAAGATGTTTTGACCTCTGTACAGGAGGCTTGTTCACAAGTTAAAAATCAGTGCATGAGCAGTCCAGTTATGTACTTTAAAGTGTGACATAAGCAATGTCTGTAGGCGTGCTGAAAGTTTTCGTCGTGCGAAAGCAGGACGAGAACATGCGCAATTCGCTAGAAAGGCTATCAGCGTCGCTATCAATTCTCAGCGTTGCTGAACGAAAAGAAACATCTGTGTTCAGAGCCTTTCATATCGGAAAGTACTGCTTATGAAATAACTAAATTTTTTGGTGATTAACTACTACAGCTACGAACACTACAAAAAGGTAAGCTTTCTGTTGCGGCCGAAAAATCTGTGTCGAAAAATATCAGTTGTCGATCCCTTTAAAGATGCAGCATTGTATCAAAATGAAAAACACCTCGTATATTTATCGACATGTACCATAAAATCCCTTACTTAGTCACAGACCAATATTATTGATGCTGGCAGAATAGCCGCTAAAAATGAAGAATGCACAGCTGTGATTCTAAAAAAATGCTACATTTAATATGCATGCATTTTGTGTTTCTGCTAAACCGTAAATAATCCTCGTGTGATATTTTATATCTTATCACAAGACTTTCTTGAAATGTTCCTGACAGTTTGTGGTAAGTAAGACTATTACCCCAGGGCACCACATTGTAAATGTCTAAGCATTACATATCTGAAGATTCTCACAGCTTGGGTAACTGGGAACCACTGCTATAAGATTCTGTAGTTGAAAACAGGTTGAAAATATGGTGGGACAGGCAGGGGGCACATGCTAGGTGATTGGTTCATATTTCACATTTATTGAAAAGAGAAACAGGGTGCTTGATTGAAATTTTATGGTACTTTACCTACTTGGCATTTTGCAACTGATTTGCATGATATGCATTCATAATCCGTTCAGGCTCACATCTGCAAATTGTTTCTATCAAAACTGTTCAGCATGTTAAATAGCTGTTTTGTAATCGCAGAGCAACTATATCAGAAGTATGCCACCAGTGGCAGCATAAACATGGTTACAGGTGGCATGTGGTAATTAGTCCCCAATAATAGAACTTACTTTTAACAGAATCTAGAGTTCAGGAAGCTCATCATGATAGGCATAATGAAACAGGCCTTCTGTAAAAGGTACATCACATGAAAAAGAAGATATTTGCTAAGGAACTACCGCACAATAATTTCGGGCTTTTGGAGCCACGAAGCCAAATGCAGAAGGAACACATATGATTGCACTCATTGAGGCAACATTGTTTACATCACTAAGCACCAGGCAATTGGTGACATTCGTTTACATAATGTGACATAACAGCACAGGTAAGTGCAGTCCTGGCTGCCTGTTTTGTGATGTAAGCAGTTACAACACTTGCAAGGATGATTGTGTTCTAGTAACAGTGCGACAACTGTAGGAAGAGACAAAAAAGACAGAAAAGAGCACTATTCTTTTTGTCTTTTTCTACAGTTGTCGCACTGTTACTAGAACACAACCACAATGAATCAACTTACCCAAATTAAGCTCTTGTTGTTCCAAAAATGCTTTCATACTTGCACTTCATTCTTTCACTTTTGGTTAATACTGGGGTTTTGTCTTACTACAATTCTATAGTTGCTCAGCACCCTCCAGATCCAAACACTCACATGCCTTAGGTAAAGAACAGGCTTCAGTAAGTTACGACAAGCCCATTGAAATCAAAAGCTTAGCAAGCAATTTGTGCATTTTTATAATAAGTCTATTAGCACTGAAATTTGGGCCAGTTTGTAGTTGAAAATCTGCCTTAATATCAGGCCAAGGGAGAACCACAGCTCCCCAAAAAGCGCCCCATATTCGCACCTCCGGCGGCACTGAGAAGAATGTGGGTGCATTCCAGAGTTCAGCAATACCTATGTTCTTTTCTGGCACACAAACAGGACAACAAAAAAATAATGGAAGTCTTTCATATCCACAAAAATGCTTCCACGTGCATCAGCCTGCCATCTATTAACATACTAACCAGTGAAGTAGCTTACCTAGATTAGTTTTCGACGCTGAGAGCAGGCCAGCAATAGCCACTTGCTCGCTTGCCATGGCATGTGTGGTCTTTATTCTCAGTTGTTTGATTTTTCTCTATGATGTCTTCGTGCGTAAGAGGCACGTGGTATGTTTTTGTGCGTTTCATTTGTTTTTTATCTCCGAGGTGATAGCTGTCCTGTGGGTTTTTTTATTATTGTAGTTTCATGCATGTGTTTCCGTGTTCGGTGTAGGTTAAATCCTGGCATTTTCTGTGAATAAACTTTAGTTTCAAGTGAGCGCTCCTCTGTATAACTCCGTCTTTTGTTTCTTGTCTGTTTACATCATAAATAGTTCCACTATGTTCACGACTATTTATATGTTTCACCCATTAACCCATGGCTATTGTTAGGGATGGACATCTCCATATGGGAAGTGTTCTATTTGAGAAATGCTGTTTTTAAATATTACTTCATTTTTGTATGAACAACTGCTACATGGATATACATGAGCCATTCATTTTTGCTGAGAAATGTCTTTAGCAAAGTGTAAATTTAAAATTGAATTGTGACTTGCAGACCTATTAGCTTGACGTTTATTTTTGTAAATGTTTACTAGAGATATTCAAACAAGACGGAAGTTTTGGGGAAGATGAAGGCTTGAAATGAAGAGAAATCACTGAACACGGAGTGTCACTGGAGCCAATGTTTCATAGGGCAACAAATGTCTTCCTCCCTGACAGGCACCAATCTTCTCATTAAAATGTTGGCTTTAGCTGCATTTTGTGTTTTACGATTGTTATTAATGCATAGGTATTCTCCTTAATTTAGTTTTTTTTCATTTGTAAACAGCAGACATAGTTCTTCAAAGAAATATGTCCTCTGCCATGATATGTCCATAAAATGTAGAGACTGTGCTTTCAAAATGTATGTGGCTGTTCTTACAATGTGACTGTGATAGGTCAGACCAATGACACGACACTCTCTTTGCAATATGGACTGCACATTCACAATGAACATTCACTAAACTAATTAGTGCATTTTGCAGTAGTATGTTAAATTTGTCTGCTCAAGTGCATCTTCACACACACACAGATATCCTGGTGCAAAAAATCTTACTTATAAACAGAATATTCCTCAAAGAAGGCAGTAGGGCATGAACACATGACAGCATTGCAGGAACTAAACTCATTGTCTTGCCCTGCGCTCTAGTTGTAGTTGTCTTTCAGTTTGACTAGAACATTACTTTCATACCACTACAGCAGGAGGAAGAATCACCAGAGGGAAGGTTTAAGGAACGAAACATCAAGGGCTTGTTTCATCATATAAAGGTCACATCCAGGGGTTGCAGGTACGGCCCCTGCCGGCGGCAAGTTGTCTCTTCGTCCCCTTTACGTTCTTCACATCTATATCACGTGAAATTACTGATACACTTTAAGCAGTACAATCAACATCCTCTGAACCTTCCTTCGCTTCTTTATTAGCATTTCTTTATGGTTATGTCATTGACTGAAGGTTGGCATTCATTTATTACATTAAACTACAAAAGGAAGTCCTAGCTTCAGTTGATAGGCAATGCATTAAACTGCTGTACAGAGATTCACAGCTTTATCAACCCTATAAACATCAGAAAACCTTTGAGAGCAATAATAAAATGAAAAAGGATAGTTTCATGAGTCTTCACGTGAGCACAAAGACATCTCCCTTGATGAGTGCACACACTAGATTTCAAAGCCTCGGCATCATAAACATCGCAAACAGAAGTGAGAAAATGCATCTTGTGCCTCTAGCTTCTTTGAAATAACATAAACTGCAACTCGAATAGGCTTGGATGAACTCGGACAGAGTTGGATGTACTAACTCGCCTAAGTTATGTGCTATTGGAATAAACTGCAACATTTTAAGGAGTGACCCTGGCTTTATCAGCTTTTCAGGATGGTTTTTCTTTCAACTAGGCAGATAAATGGCCAGCAGCTAGAAGAGGAAAGCTAGCAAAATTCGTCCTGTGATAACTTTCAAGGCGGACAAAGATGCACCGAAGGAACACTTGGAATCGATGAGTCTGTTGAACGGCAGCTTTCAGTTTCATGCCACAAGCTGTACACTGTGCGAAACTTGTAAAGTGAAATTGGTGTAATGTGCCACTGACATTAGAACCTTTACAGCAGGGTTTAAACCAGAAATTCTTCAGGACTGGACATTTTGAAAGTGGAGGGGGGGGGAGATATATCGAGTTTAATGATTTATAGTTTTCAAACCTGCCTTCTTCACATTTCCCTTCTTCAACACATATCTAAATTTCATTTCCGGTCGCACATTTCTGGCATCTTCGATGTACAGGGAAAACGGAAGCATAGTGCTTCTGTCCAAGCACTGGCACTGGAGTTGACGGTCTTATAACCACAAGACCACTTCAGACTTCTTTCTACATAACTACGCGGTGGGAGGTATAACTCACTGGCATTGCTGCACACAGTTGCTTATTGGATTCTCGTAAAACGCATTTCCGAGGGTAAATCAGAGTGGTGATCCCAGCATCTTTTAGTCACACCTCCATGAAAATGACGCACTATACCTGTGGTTCAAAAAAATGACGCTGATCAAGCATAAGCGTCTCCTCATCATCACCAGCCTGTCTTTTGTCCAATGCGGGATAGAGACTTTTCCCAATGATCCCCAACCAACCCTTTCCCGTGCGATTCCATTCTATGTCTCCTAGTTTCTTACTTTTCGTCACTCCATATAACCCTTGGTAGTTTCCGTCTATGCTTCTAATCTCGTGGTATCCATTCCTATGTTCTAACTGACCATCTGTAGTCTGTACTTCTAATCATGTAGTCAGTCCAGGTCAACTTTTTCCTTTGTAACATCTCATAGAATATTGGTTACACTTTCGTTCTCAAATTCACTACCGATATCCTTCCTATCAGGGTTACACCTATCATTTTCGTTCAATTGCATGCTGTGTTGTTACTGACGAGGTTTCTGCACTTTGTGTTAGTACTGGCAAAATGCAATAATTGTATACTTTCCACTTTAGCCACAATGGTAAGTTACTGGTCATGAGTAGAAAATGCCTACCATACATGCATGCTTTATTTATCAGTGCATTAACATAAGTAGGTTCGTACTTGGCCAACATAGACACACTGTTCCACTGATTCAGGGGTCTGGTCGTCTATCACAAATTGCAACTCTTTTGCCAGACCACCTAGCATTATTTTTGTCTTGTCCTCATTCATCGCCCAGTCTACATGGTTGCTTTATTGGTTTAATTTTTCAATCACTTTTTGTAAATCATCATCATGATTGCTGAAGTGTACGACGTTGCCTGCAAACCATAGATTGCCAAGATATTCTCCACTGACCTTCATTTCCATATTAGTTCGAGTACTTCTAGACAAGCAGTAAACACTAGCAGAGGACACACTCTATCGACTTGACAAACGTTTTCTTGATCAGGATTTTCTCGCTCTTAGGAGGAGCACAGTAGCTGTGGAGTCTCTATATATTGGCTATAGTATTCACATGTGCTTCAAACACTCCTTGACAGCATGCTGCCTTGAGAACCACTGATATCTCTAACGTCTAATGCCATTTCATAATCTGTGACTGCTATATAGAGTGGCTTCTTTTTTTAGGCAGATTGCTCAGTTATTTGATTCATTGCATGAATTTGATCTATAGTAGTGGATGGTTTCTCAAACACAGCTTGTTCTATAGGTTAACGTCAAGTCTGGTTCTAACCCGAAACGAGGTTATCTTTGTGAATATTTTGTACAATACTGAACGAAGGCTCATTGGCCTGTGGTTTATTCAAGTATTTGATGTCTTCCTTTTTACATATTGGTAGAATATTTGCATGTATCCAACTCTCTGCCACATTCGCTGTGTTAAGGAGCTTTGTGCACGCGCTCAGAAAAAAATAGAGTATTCGGGTAGTAGTTCTGCTACACAACAATAATCATCATCTGAGTTGCTCGCATTTCTTTCTTGAAAACCCAGAGCTGGCCACTTTCCTGACGGGAATGCCATGTCACACTGAAAACAAGCGCGCCGTTCGTGACCGCGAACTACCGGGACCGTTGTGATAATGCGAAGAAAGTACTCCAAGTAGATGATGATTATTGTTGTGTAGCAAAAACACTCCCCAAATGTTCAATTTTTTTAGAGCATAGATAGTCGCTAGTTTTTGAAATATAAAATCTTTATCTTTAATCTAATAGGTTGTCATGCCGTCTTCCATGGATGCTATAGCTCATGGCTTGTAAGGCCTTCTAACCTCATCGATAGTGACGCTTGGGACTTTGGTGTCATGTTCTCAATTACTTTCACTCTAAGTTGGGTTCATTAGCATTCTCACTGTATAGTTCTGGGTCCTCAACTACATCCACCATGTTCAAAGTGTCACACAGTTCAAGCTTTGTGCTCAATATAAAAACGCCACAGTTCACTAAAAATATTTCTGTGAATTCATCCTTGTGATAATAAATTAGCTATGCACCACTCTGTGGTGTGTCTGCCTAACAAGATGGCACGGGTCCAGAAGTGTTTCTGTTATGCTTCTCGTACAATTGAAACAGTAAAATTGAATGCAAACATTACATAGTGCAATGCAGGACAGTATAATGTAAGTATTCCTTTAATAACCTGTATTTCTTTTATCATCCACTGCTCAAAACCAACCAATCATGGCGACATCACAAGCTTTTGAAAAAGATGATTATCTTTTGTTTTTGTATTATTTCTACCATATTTTTTGCCAGTAAAAAAGCCAAATCACATGTGCATACAAGGCCAAATGTTGCCAACAGGACAGTTTAACGATTGTAACTTGTGCACTTATCACGGCTTGTATTTTAAAGTTTTTATACTACAATGTATGTCAGTGCCTTCCAAAAGCATACCTACACAAAGCAGATAAGCAATGTCTCACTGAAGCACTCATTTCGGCTGCTAATTATTGTCGTCCAGTGACTGCATATTGAGCATTCAATAACTGCATATATGAGCAACAAAATGAACACTGTGTATGTCTTTGTTATGTCTCTATTCACAATCTGTTATTAGATGTGCATTGCACATAAATCAGCTTAATAAATGCAAAGCATTTCTTAGCGAAATTCAGCGACTTTGAGCGTATCTATATATCTAGCCGCTTATGTTTGGGTGTTCTCAAAGTCACCTCCTTCACTTGGCGTGAACCAAAATTAGCATGGGAGGGTAAGAAGTTTGACGAATATGATCCGCTGGACAAGACATGAATAATGTCACAATACCGTCGCATACGTCATCAAATACTTCCCGCCAGACAGGGGCACATACCCACGGGTGGGTATGTGCCGCTGGTATGCGGGTATGTGCCACAGGTGATTGACAGTATCCAGCCATAAAGGACGAGAACACACACAGGCAATTTTAAAGCGTGAAAGTTATGGAATACCCGACATCGGTAGCGTCGACCCAATGAAGGCATAGAATAAATGTCAGTGTTAACAAAAACCTGACATATGCAGCGTTGACCCCCTCGATGAATGCAAATAATAAATTTCAGGGTCCCAGCTGGAATCAAACTCAAGCATTCTGAGTAGCATTGAAGCATTCTACCACAGAGCTACGACACATCTCGGAAATACTCTTCAAATAGACGCTAATCTTCGTGAAACGTCAATAGTGGTTGTAGTGCTGCCTACTCAATTTTCCAAACATTACATATGCACTCCTTTGATACGGCCGTCACTTCAGGTTAACGTAAATTCTGGTTATTTGCCATGCGCTCAAGTTGATTTCTTTAGGCAGTGTCCAGGGCCAGCATCTTCGCGAGCATCAGCGCTTCATTTAGCTTCTGGTGTTGCTAATACGCATGTTCCAGTTGGCATCGTTGCGCAAGTGCAAACAACTAGTTATATAAACATCTGCAACTCTTGAAGATATGTCTGTTCGTAAAACATTTGTACATATATTTAGCGTCATTTCATGACGGGTCGCTCAATAAAAAATTGCACATGGTCACCTTTCCTCCGCATGCTTCACCTAACGCCGATTCCCAGGTACGTGGGATCTGCCGAATTTTTATTTGCTCAACCTAAAGAGGCACTGAAATACATTTCGAACACATGCATAACAAAAAAAGGTCTCTGATGAGTACAAAATGCTGCAGTGAACATTCAAGTGAAACATTCTTCTGCTGCATGCAGCAAATAAAATCTTACAGAATAAGTCGCTTGCTTTTTCCTACAGCTTTCAAGGCTTGCATTGATTATTTTCCAGTTTATGCAGCATTAAGAATGACATCAATGACATCACAGCAAGTGGGGCAGCCTATAGACACCAGCCACAGAGAAAGCACTAATAAGCATGAATTACCAATGTGCAAAAGCTCACGTATATGTGAACATTCCTCCAGATGTTCAAAAAAAATGAAGAAAGTAACAACGTATCCCACTTTTGCCCGTCACAACTCATTTTTCACAGTTATACACAAACCTTCAAGTGTTAGCATTGGCATAATGCAAAAGAAAAAAAAGCAACAGACGTAGCCTAATTATTGGCACTTGCCACAGCCAAGAGGAGCCAATGAGTTGACGGGTAATAAGTTTCCATTATGCTCTATATTCCCATTCATGTTAGGTAATTAAAATTTCTTCAGAAACGTATTAGTACTTTGGAGGTACTGGACTCGTTCCACAATGATGTTGAGATTTCATAAAATATGCGCTTTTTACCCCTTTTGGGCCTCAAGCAAGCATAAAAGAGGTGCCTAGCTTGCACTTTATAAAAGCCATGCATAATGTTAAACTGAATGTACTAACCTATAGCAGTATGTTACACAACGAAGCACACCACAGTGCACATCACAAGCAATGAATGAATGAATTCTGTTGTGCTACACACTTTGCGACATCAGTTCTGTGCCAATGATTTAGTTGTAGAAACAGTCATGTCGTATGTGACAACTCTGTACTTTCTCAGTTCAAATTACCAATGATAAACAGGATGTTGAAGCATCAGATCATGCATCCTTTATTATCTGCCAATTAATGAAAAAAAAGATTAGCTACGGCATCGGTGACTATATGCTCTCTATTACATTTGGAATTGAGAACACTCGTTGCAATGGGCTTCACTATGTAGATATGATCAGAAGTTCGGATGGTACTAGCAATTTATCAGGTTGTGCTCTGCTGGTTAGTAGCAAGCCTTTTTGAAAATGATTGTGACACTCCAAAATTTGGTACACCAATCTGCAAACTTGAATGAATGCTTACCTTTAGTGTGAAGAAAAACTGTGGAACCAGCATAGAGCACTGTGCAACCAGCATAAGGCGATTGGCATAAAACCAGTAAACCTTTCATGTGGTGTTTCTATGTGCAGGATGCCACATACATTATGCATTAGGTTCCCGTACATTGGAATACATTACCAAGGCACACAAAAAAGCAAATCACCATTCCTCATTCCCTGAGCACCAATTATTAGCTGAGAATCAACAGTTCCTGGGAGTATGCCACTTTATTAATAATGTACTCGTGATACAACTACTTCCATAACATGTGCACACTGTTGAGAGTACACATATTTTCATACAAAATACATGCAAAAATATACTGGCTTATAGAGTAGTAATGGGTAGAAAATTTCAATACATGCATACATGTACACTCCTTTGGTATAGTTCCCAGGTGCTGTGAAAACAATAAAATAAAGTAACTCCATAACTATTATTGCTGACCTTAAATATCAATGCTGTCATGACGAAAATAATCGCAGCAACTCATCTCTAATTTTACTCAATCAAAGAAATGGATGCCAGTGAAGTGCACTTCCATGGCATCCTTTCATTTTTACATTCCCAAAAATGTGCATTGCACAAAAACACAATTGAATTATGTATAGGCCGTATAAATTATTGTATCACCTTGGCAAACAAGTCTTATTTAATAGGAGCACCCTTCAGCGAAGTACATGTGACAGGTTTGCCATTCACAATGAATGCACAACCTCTCCACTCAGCCACAAGTGAGGCAGAAACCTTCATGTCCACCTGTAGCTTCTCCCAAATCTTCTTTTTAGGGTTTAGTTGGCCATCTGGCTGGATGCTGGCATCCTCGTAGCCTTCAATGAATACTCGGTCTCCTGGACTGCAGTTGCTGCAAACAGAATAAATACACTCAATTGCATCAGATGACTTAAGCAATTGTACAAGTTCATCTATGGGTCAAATTAGTGAAAAACAGACAAATTTAATGAATATATTTGCTGCACAATCCTTCAGATTTACAATGTTGCAAAGCTGCTGAAAAATAAGCAGCAAAATTTTAAGAGATCATAATGCACGGCAGTTTTATGTGACCATAGCTGTGTAAGGAATGCCAAATATGAGAAATGGACGGGAACAGTAGAAATAGCGCTCCCGTGTTCACTGCAACAAGCTCCTCATATGCTAGGTGCCAGTGTGAATGCTGCCTAAAATTGTAACCACTAAATTTGGTCCTATAAGGGGCAGTGATCTGTATATGTTTTTAACAGCTGTAAAATTAAGTACTCGAAACATGTAGCAAAATGTTTGAATACACTGTTCGATAGCTAATTCTTGGACATAAAACAAAGTTTTACAGACAGTGAAAAACAATGCCAGGTTTCGCTCATACATTAGTTGAGTACGAATGAAAGTAGATCTGGTACATTACATGCACCCTGAATGTCACACAAGGCACGATAGAGCTGTACTTTCTCACTGTAACACCACGTTGGTACTCTAACTCACCTGGGTGGTTTTACGGGCTCAACTTGTCGTGGCTCCTGTACAGATGCGCAGAGCACCATTGCCTGTGATTCCACACCTCGCATCTTAGATGGCTTCAAGTTGCAAAGCAGAACAACGTTCTGGTTGAGAAGTGCCTCCTTGGGTACCAAGTTTCGTAGGCCACTGACAACTGTACGGGGACCGGTAGGCTCAGCAAGGTCGACACGAGACACGTAAAGTGCATCTGCATCTGGATGGTCGTTAACTTCCACAATACGGCCAACCCTCAAGTCGAGGCGCTGCGGGGTGACTTCATCAAAAACTGCTTTTGTTGGAGGTGGATAAGCATCGGCAGTCAGCTTCTGAAGCTTTGGATCACTGAAGGCTTCTCTGATTGGATCTAGCAGCCGATTCAGCTGCACTTCAACCATGGCTTTCAGATCACCTGGGTGTAGCTTGAGGTTCTTGAAATCATCCTCCAGCTGTTCATAGCTCGAGTACACTATGTTACCACCGTGTGCCTCGTCGCGCTCGATTACCAGATTAGTACCTTTCTGAAGAGGCACAAGCACATGCTTCACAAAGGCGAGAACACCATTGTCCTCAAGGTTTCCCGGTTCACAAAAAGCCTTCTTGAGTTTCTTTTTCACGGCTGCTGGGGTGTCCAGCAAGTCAATCTTGGAATCTTCCTCCGAAGAACTCAATTTACCACCCGACAGCCCAGGCACCATGGGGTTCATTAGATGAATACGTTTTTCGTAACCTAGCTGAGGTAAGTACTTCTCGGAGAATGTGAAAATTTTGCGCTGGTCAACACCACCGAACTGCGCATCGACATGCAAGTACTCTTCATCTAAGGCTTGCAATAATGGATAGAGCATACTACTAAGGAGAGGGTGCTCGACCTGCTTCACAACTTCGGCCCCAGCCTTCTTAGCATCATGTTCAGTCACCAAAGACACCAGACGGTAGACATCCATGGAAAACTCTTTGCTCAATTGGTACGTGGATCCCTTAACAAACTTGAGCTTCTCTAAAGGCACGCCAATGGACTTGAGCATCGCTTTGATTACGTGCTCGTAATACTGCGTCCGGAGTTCGAGCAAAGCCCAAGGAGCTTTCATGTTATCCAAGTATGCATGCAAATCGGCAAAGAGAATGGTTACCTCACAACCGGCTTTCAAAAAGTCGGCGATCTTTGACATCGGAACGAAATAGGCAACGTGAGGCTTGCCAGTTGTTGCTGTGCCCCAGTAGATTTTAAGATTCCGTTCCTTCATGATTTCATTCATTCGAGCTTCACCGAGCACTTCTTGGAGGTTTCTCGTAACCAAGTCCACTTTTGCTGAAACAGCTGCGATGTCACCGTTCTTTTTGACAGTGTGTTCTGCCATTGTAGACGCCGAAATGCACGAATGAAAAAGTAGAATTGGAATTAAACTGCTCTTACGACACTAGCACGGCAATACGTCACGAGCATACGGTGCGCTGACACGTGTAGCAGGCGAACAAGCGCTCCAACGCAGCACTCGAAAGACATTGACGCGTGAACAGGCGGCAAACGGCGCCTGAGGGCGCTATGAGCAATAGTTCACGCACGCACGTCATGACGTGGGTCATTAGCGATCCTCTACTCAAATTGCGCGCAACTCAAATCGCTTGAACAACAGCATTTATTTTTAGCGTGTTTATAGTATATTACAAATTAGAGGGTAAGTATTCATTTAAATACTTTTTTACATCTATAGGTTTTGTTTGGTTTCAGTTTTGTTTTCGGTGGGTGTGTTTTTTTTCTCCTTGTTTTTCAAGAGGTGTGCGCTTCTTGGCAGATAGGTACTCGCGCTACGTATCACCACCGTTATAAATAACATGCATCAACCATCGTTTTGCTTTGTTCTGTTTTATTCGTTTTTGTGGCTGTTGTTGTCGGGAACACCCTCACACCCTGAAACACCTTCAGTTGGTGACAGATCTCCACTCTGCGGCTAAGTAGACATATTCCTTTACAACTTCCAGCGTATCGCCCCTATCGCAAAGCACTGTTCTCTGCAAGGACTGTTGCACATTACTTTAGCTTTGTGCATATTAAGTTTTCCGACCAAGCTCTCAGTTGGACCGCCGAGACAATCGTTCGAACCAAATGAGAGTGAAATAACTCGAAGAATAAGGATGGGATGGGGCACATTCGGTAAGCATTCTGAATGTTAGTGTACCACTATCCCTCAAAAGGAAAGTATACAACAGCGGCATGCTACTGATACCTATATATACTGATCAGAATTAAACCTGGATGCGGAAAGGAAAATAATTGGTGTACCTTTTAACCTTAAGAGACAGGAAGAAATTAGAGGGCACCAAGGAGCTAATGGGGTTAAGGAAATCGTAATTGAAATCAGGAAAAAGAAATTGACATCAAACGCGTGAGAGAGGGACGAAATTGGGTGGGCAGATGACATTAAGAAGTTTGTCGATATAACGTGGCAGCAGAAAGCACCATTCATAAGAAAGGAGACGTAAAGGACTTGAAAAATTACAGGCCGTTAAGCTTAATGTCTGTTCTCTGCAAACTATTTACAAAAATATTAGCTAATAGAAATAAGGCGATATTAGAGTTCAATCAACCAAAGGGCCAAGCAGGATTTCGTGCTGGCTACTCCACAATAGACCATATTCATACTATCAATCAGGTAATAGAGAAATGCGCTAAATACAACCAACCCATATACATAGCTTTCATAGACTATGAGAAGGCGTTTGACTCAGTCGAGCAGTAGTAATGCAGGCACTACGGAATCAGGGCATTGACGAATCCTGCATAAACATACTAGAAGAAATCTACAGTGGATCCACACCCACCATATATAGTTCTCCATAAAGAAAGCGATATATCCTAATAAAGAAGGGTGTAAGGCAGGAAGACACGACCTCTCCAATGCTATTCACCGCGTGTTTACAGTAGGTTTTCAGAGCCCTAGATTGGAAGGAGTTAGGCATAAGAGTTAATGGAGAGTATCTAAGTAACCTAGTATTTCATAGTATCTTAGTAACTCAGGGACAAATTACAGCCCATGATTACTGAACCGGAAACGAAAAGCAGGAGAGTAGGTCTGAAAATTATTATGCACAAAACTAAAGTAATGTGCAACAAGAAGAACGGCTATTTGGGCTAGTTGGTTGGAATTCATGGTAATAAGGGCTGCAGCGCGAGCACGAAGGTGCTAGAAGAAAAGTGAAACGAAAGGCGAGGCATGCAAGGAAAGCAAAGAGGACAGCGCTCGTGTTGTCCTCTTTGCTTTTCTTGCTCGTGTTGTCCTCTTTGCTTTCCTTGCCTCGCCTTTCGTGTCACTTTTCTTCTAGCACCTTCGTGCTCGTGCTGCAGCCCTTATTCCTAATGTGCAACAGTCTTGGCAAAAAAAAGCACTTTGCGATAGGTGGAGAGATGCTGGAAGTTGTAAAGAAATATTTCTATATAGGACAGGTATATAGTAACCGCGGAGCCAAACCATGAGAGTGGAATAACTAGAAAAATGAGGACAGGTGAATGGCACTCGGCAAGCATTCTCAAGTCATGCATTGTAATCAGCTACTAACCCTCAAGAGGAAAGTATATACACAACAGCAGCATCTTGGCGGTACTTACTTGGAGCAGAAACCTGGAGGCTTACAAAGATGGTTCAGCTTAAAAGGGCACTAAAGGCAACTATTAAGTCGACGTTGCTTGTTGAAATAGCAGTCCAGAAACCTCGAAGTGTTACTTTTGTACCAAGGAAGGGGTTATTTTGAAATAAAATCAGGTTATAGGGGTCCGCATCAGGTTAGCGCACTCCACTTTACCCGCCTCTAAAAGCGGACCGTTTCACGTCACTGTGGCCGTGCACAGCGTTGTCCAGCTTTAGTGCGGGGCCGCTGACACTTGTAGCAGCAGAACAAAAAAGCAGCGGCAGAAACAACGGTCATTGATCAATTTCTCGCCATTGGCTCCGAGATGACAGGCGTGTTTTGCTTCAACTCGGCCCCCGCATGACCTCTCCAGTTTAACCACGCGAAAATTGAATTTTCGAACCATTCGCACCATTCTCTATAGTAGCGTCCCAGTAGTTCATTTTTCCGTGAACCCAATAGAAACGAACAAGCAGCATTTTATTGTGTCTCTTGATCCACGGAAAGTTCTTTATTTAGTGCAGCTAGATCGATTACTAGTGAATAATTGTAGACGGTTCGTCTCCCGTCATTGGGATCATTTTGAAAATGTCCTACTGTGGCGCGTGTATTATTGTGCATTTACCTTAATTTCTCGGTAAGTAGAGCACTGCTGTTGATAATATTGTCGTTTTAGATGTTGTCATACATTGAGGTTTCACTCTGACGTAAATTGCTACTTGACTTTTTTTTGTGTGAAATGGATATGAATATTATAGGTGTAACCTTAAGAGAGAAGAAAAGAGCAGAGTGAGTCAGGGAACTAACCGGGGTCAATGATATCATAGTCGAAATCAAGAAGAAGAAATGGACATATGGGCCGGGCACGTACCACGTAGGCAGGATAACCGCTGGTCATTAAGGGTAACTGGCTGGATTCTTACAGAGAAGGCAAACGCACGAAGGGGAGAATGAAAGTTAGGTGGGCACCTGAGATTAGAAAGTTCGCAGGTATAACATGGCAACAGAAAGTACAAGATCGGCTTGAATGCCGGATCATGGGAAAGGCCTTTGCACTGCAGTGGGCGCAGTTAGGATGATGATGATGATTATGGTGATGATGTTGATGATGATGATGATGATGTGCTTCCACCTCCAGCCAAACGTGTGTGTACCAGAATACCTGGCATAAAGTAGCGTTGGAACGCTCACGAGTCGACAAACATCTCGCACTTCACCGCCTCCTCTGACGACCATCATCATGAGCGACCACGTGTTTTGCGGCGAATAGGCAATAGACAGAAAGGCAGGGTGTGTTAATCAAAAGACCAAATTAAAAAATTATTTGATCACACTACTTTGTTATTTGGCAAAGAAGTATACTATCGAACGCCGCATCATGAGGATTTTTGTTTGGACCACATCAACACCAAAGATATTGTTAATTATCCGACAGACTGCATATTTCATCTGATTTCATCATTTTTATAGGGGAAATTTGAAGCCTCTTTATTTCACCTCTAATCACTTTTGTACGAAAGCACGCCGTCCTGAGAAGTGCACTAATATGGGAGAATGAGTTAGCCTAAGAAAAAATCATGAGCTTTGAATATGTTTGTTGTTTTAGGTATACGTATTGCTGGCAGTTACAAAGAAACATTTGGAAAAAAAATTAATAGCACAACTCAGCAGAATCCTTGAGTAGCGCGAGCGCTGTTCCGAATCTGAACACATGAAAATAGATATACAGTAGCAAGGTAACACTGAGGGGGCGCCATGGCTACCTGGGCTAGCCACCCGACCTGGACCACCATACCCCAAACAGCTCCTCGGCCACCACCATAGTCATTTGCATAAATTGTAGTGACCCCCCAAAAAGCACACAGAGGCTCTGACCTTAGCCTTATTGTACTCTTACGCGCAACCCAGCATGACGACGCTTTTTAACTCCCGAGATAAGGTCTATACAAAAAAAGGTATAAATTTTATTGGTAAAACCTCTGAATTGCTAGTGCCACGTATAGGAGACACTTGGCATAAAATGACCGCATAGGAATTCACTAGAAGCAAGGGCCAGCAACTGCAGCCCGCGGGTCACCCCGGACTCATCGTCAAATGCTTCCCATTTCATTGTCACTATGTAAAGTCCCACTTGTTCGTTTTTACGGAAAATGTGATTTGTCCTAGAAAGCTGTGTTTGATTGCAAGCATGGCTTGCGAGCTGAAAATAAACATGATTCTCAATCCACCCTTCTTTTTTTTACATTTTCTTAATTCCCGATTTCTTCTCTTAGCCTGCAATGCACCCCTCCTCCCCGTCTACTATTTGCCATGTGGTCCTTGCTGTATCGAGGCTTCATGCAACTTGGCCCTACTCCTCAAAAGGTGGCCGACTTCCGATTCAGAGCACACCGATCGAAAAAAATGTGCATTATATAAATTGCTTAAACTATTGAATTTGCCAGGTATATTTACAAGCCACTGGCCCATTTGTAGACTTTGAGCTACAGTGCTGAAAGGATAACAACTTTAATTAGACCATGGCAGTTGTGTGTCCCACGAAGAACATTATGCTTCAATATTTTTTCAATCGGTTGATTACGAGCTGATAAAAATGGTATTTTGAGGTGGCGCGAAAGGATCATGCAAGGAGGCGAGATCGAAACCCTTGCCTCTCGTTCCGCGTAGCCTTCGCAAGCCGAATGCTTCCCTACGCTCTCCGTAGTCCGACCAAGAGGTCCCGTGTGCATGACGCGCCCAAACGAGCCCAACCCTCGAGCATGTGAGCGGTGTTGTATTGTTGACCAGCGCTAACCACGGGGACACGGACACGTGCGAAACGCATACACATTTGCCTCGCATCTCATTGTAATTCACGGGAAAAAATATAAAAGACGCACACATTCGCTTTTTGTCTCAATGTTTATCTATAGTTTGATTCATCTATTCAACCAACAATTACACAAACTACGCATGTCGTGCGAAATAACTTTCACCATGTCACCTGCTACCTACTGTAGGCCTCGGTAAAGTGAGCTCTCACTTTCGCCACAACTAGAGTGATCTACAATAGGTCACTCTATGACAGAGAATAGTGTCTAAGCAGATATAAAGTTGAGGACCGACGTCACAGCAGTACCGTCTACGTCTACGTCATGCCCTCTATCTCTGGGCACGCGCCCACGAAAGGAAGAAAAAGCAGCGTCCATTTTGAAATTCGACCCATTTTCGCGGCACGTAGCGTTGTAAATTTTGGCAGGCGTGATCGTGTACGCCAAAGGTATGCATTACACTAGTCAGCTCAAAATTTTCAAACTTGGAGAGTGGTTCTTTAAAAAATAAGTTAATTTAATATGGACAAATAATAATACGTTTGTAAAAAGTGCTTTCTAAAAGATGATTTAAAAGATGCTTTAGACTTTTTCATCTCCCCTACCACCTGATTTCGGTCGCATCCCGGCCGCGGCGGCCACGTTTTCACGGAGGCAAGGTGCTAGAGTCCGGTGCACATTGATTTAGGTGCACGTAAAAGTGTGCCATGTGGCCGAAAATTCCGGAGCACTCCAATATACAGCGTCTGTCAATCATGTTGCGGTTTCGGGACGTAAAACACCAACAATTATTATGATTTGGGGCTTACCCTCTGCGGGGTCTCGCTGGGGCTCTTGGAGTAAACGGGCACCGTAGACGTGGTGGGAACGAACAAAAACAGCTCACACATTTATTTAACTAATTTCAGATCGACAATATCGTTCGCCGAATTATAATACTACACCATCAATGGGGATCAACACGCTAAAGCAACCTTACACGAAATTACATAACACTCAACAATATAAAAAAACACAATAACACACCCAAGGCGACGTCGCCAACGCTCGACTCACCACGAGGGCTCCCGGAGCGCAAACCGCGTTGCCGCTCACCGGGGACCCAAGCTAGAGGCAACCGTTCGCGCCCCCCCCCCGCCACCAGCCAAAGAGAACAGCTCATATGAGTCATCTCTCCCGTGCCGCCACCCAGGCTCACCGCCAGGCGTCATCGCCGGCGCTACCGCTTTAACCATTATGATGATGGTGGCGGTTATAACAAACGCTCGCGAGCATCACGCCACCTGCCGCTCAGTAGTTGTGACCCCTAAGTGCGGCCTATGTGCGACACGCGTGTACCACGCGGCGCAAACAACTTTACAGAGTGTGTTAGCATTCCCCCCCCCCCCTTCTCAACTCAGAGTGGTGAAGCTATATGACCTGAGAACCAGCTACGTCCCATAAAACGTTGGTCCTACTGATTGACGAATGTAAATCGTTTGCATCGAGTTGCATCGACAGCGTACCACACTTAATGGTAAAATTTTGTTTATTATTATTAGTTAACATTGATGGTGCGTGAGGGAGGGGTACGGGAATTCAACCTATCCGCCGTCGATGTTTTTTTAGATTATGCGCATATGTGCATGTCTTGAACGTGTTGAGAAAAATAAAATTCGGAGCTGGCAATGTGCACCATTAGGGAAAGCGGTGTTGGCGAAACCTCCACGTAGTGATGCATAATAGGCATGACTTCCTGCCTTGTCAATGTGTCTCACTTCCTCGCAGCTATCAACAGGAATTTCCTTGGTGCAGTGATTGGGCTTGTTGGTCTGCCATACTCGCAAACTGTTGCATGTGAAATATGGGGACGAGAACGCAGAAAGGCCTCTCCCTGTTCCTGTCTACGTATTTTACGTGTAATAGCTTACAAGTATGGCAAACCAACAAGCTCAAGTCAGCACTCTTCTAACATGATATAATGGCTTGCTTTGTATTTTTTGTGCTATGCGTTTTTGTCCGTCACTTTTTATTGAACAAAGGTTTACGAATACACCTTCATAACATCTTTGGTTAGCAGCCTCACGACTACCAGAAAAATTAAAAGAGGACAGCAAGCGCTTTACTGTCGTTTCGCTCCCTTCCTTAGTCATCCATCGTGCTGGTGACCAAAAAATTTGGCAATATACTTGTCCATCTACCTTACCCTCACTGACCTACATACAAGCATCTATTGAGCTGATAATAAATCTGATAAGCACAGTATTGACACTTCAGAATTCACTTTCATGCAAATGAACAGGCAGACACGCTCAAATGTACTAATTACTCCATTCTTTGTAAACACTCTTCAGTATTAATAAAGTAGAAACGCACAAAATGGAATTCAAAAGGGTGACAGCTAGGACGAATCTGACTGCGCCTGCAACCACAAAAATTCAGTTTCTCCATCAATGTGCTCCATGACTCAGCCTACTACAGAATCTGGCGCTGTAGTGTACTCTACGTGTTAGGCTTAAAAGCAGTAGTGAAGAAATACTACCCACAAGAAAAAAGCAAGAAAACAAGATAAAGTATTTAACAAAGTAGTCTGGTAAAACATTTTAAAGAACAAAATATACACCATTGTACTAATTTGTAATAAATTTATTTCCGCCTTAAGATATCCTGGGATCATATGAAATTGATGATGCTTAGATTTCAGCCATCAGACAAGATACATCATAAAAAATAACTGGATCAAAACTGGCAAGTTCTTTAAATTCGTACTGATCTAGACACTCAGGCGTATTTTTAAAGACACACGAGCACAATTCAAGCACAAGATAGATCTATCCATTTTTAAAAGAGAGTGTGCAGAGTTATTAGGTCTCTGCTACATCGAGGAACAGCGGATGCAGATGCACCGGCATCGACCCTGGGTGGTTCCGCTTGACGCACGTCTTCCATCCCAACGACGTGGTGTGTCGGCTGCGGCTCAGGCCTCGGGGACGGGCCTGTAGCATCATCATCATCGCCATTCATCATCATCGTCATTTTTCTAGCCACCGCGCTGCGCCTCTCGTGCAGCTCATGCGACAGCTCGAGGCGCGTGCTGCAGTAAACGAGCACGCACGCCTGGCTCACCACAGGTGCAGCACACCGTGCATGCCCCAACAGATGTGCAGTTAAACCATCCGCCTACCACTACGTACGCGTGCTTGAGCATTTCAACGCCGTCGACGGCTCATGATAACTGTGACGCCACATACCCGCCGCTCGATCTCGCATCACAAAACGTCGGTTCTAGCTCGAACAACGCGACGACTCATTGGCGTACGCCTACGCGTTACACGTCGTCAAAGTCCGAAAAAGCAATCTATCAGTGCCCTCTGAGCCGGGTCGTTATCACTGTAAACCATGTCGCACTTCATCGGTCCAAAGCGCACCGTTTCCAACTTATCTGCACCCTACTCGGCCGACCAGGCGGCCGCCGAAGCCGGTAATGTGCCACCACAAGCGACGGTACCAGCACGGTAAACACACTACCAGGGTTGACCGCACTCCCTGTCGACGTTCCCACCAGCTCCAACAAGGAAGTAACGCTAGACCCTCTGGACTGGTCGTACTACGCTCATGCTACAGTCCATCTTTTAAGCATCAGTGTCCGAGTGCGCGCGACAATCGACCGCACCAAAACGGCCCATGTGTGTTCTCGGCCCTTGAACATTTTTCACCTTGTCGTTGGTACTCGCTATCGACAAAAGTGTCCCTTCATCCCTACCCTCACCCGCTCTTTCCAACAGCGTGTCTGCGTAGCCACCCTCGTCTGCTGCGCCATTCCCAGTGTCGCCCACCAGAGACCCACTGGTTGCCGATTGTCCTTCAAGTTGACGACCTGGACTGCTCACGACCCCGTTTCGTTTTGCGAACCTCACTCGCTTGTATATACTCTCTCATTGTTTTCATTCCGGCTTCATATCTGCGGGGTGGAGTAATCTGTAGCGTCATCATCATCGCCATTCATCATCATCGTCATTTTTCTAGCCACCGCGCTGCGCCTCTCGTGCAGCTCATGCGACAGCTCGAGGCGCGTGCTGTAGTGAATGAGCACTAGGCCTGGCGGTTCGGACGTGGCAGTCGCCGGCGCTCCTGTTTCAGCAATCGCCTTTGATAAGAAAGTGGCAAGAGAATGACACGACCACGTTGGCCTCCGTCCCTCCCGTCTTCCTCTCTCCCTACAGGCCACATCGAGGAGCAGCGGATGCAGATGCACCGGCGTCGACCCTGGGTGGTTCCGCTTGACGCGCGTCTTCCACACCAACGACGTGGTGAGTCGGTTGCGGCTCAGGCCTCGGGGACGGGCCACATCGAGGGGCAGCGGATGCAGATGCGCCAGGCGTCGACCCTGGGTGGTTCCGCGTGACGCGCGTCTTGCGCCACAACGACGTGGTGTGTCGGCTGCGGCTCAGGCCTCGGGGACGGGCCAGCATCGAGGGGCAGCGGATGCAGATGCGCCGGCGTCGACCCTGGGTGGTTCTGCGTGACGCGCGTCTTGCGCCACAACGACGTGGTGTGTCGGCTGCGGCTCAGGCCTCGGGGACGGGCCACATCGAGGGGCAGCGGATGCAGATGCGCCGGCGTCGACCCTGGGTGGTTTTGCTTGACGCGCGCCTTCCACCCCAACGACGTGGTGTGTCGGCTGCGGCTCAGGCCTCGGGTACGGGCCACATCGAGGGGCAGCGGATGCAGATGTGCCGGCGTCGACCCTGGGTGGTTCCACTTGACGCGCGTCTTCCACCCAAACGACGTGGTGTGTCGGCTGCAGTTCAGGCCTCGGGGACGGGCCACATCGAGGGGCAGCGGATACAGTTTCGCCGGCGTCGACTCTGGGTGGTTCCGCTTGACGCGCGTCTTCCACCACAACGACGTGGTGTGTCGGCTGCGGCTCAGGCTTCGGGGACGGGCCACATCGAGGGGCAGCGGATGCAGATGCGCCGGCGGCGACCCTGGGTGGTTCTGCGTGACGCACGTCTTGCGCCACAACGACGTGGTGTGTCGGCTTCGGCTCAGGCCTCGGGGACGGGCAACATCGAGGGGCAGCGGATGCAGATGCGCCGGCGTCGACCCTGGGTTGTTCCGCTTGACGCGCACCTTCCACCCCAACGACGTGGTGTGTCGGCTGCGGCTCAGGCCTCGGGGACGGGCCACATCGAGGGGCAGCGGATGGTGATGCGCCGGCGTCGACCCTGGGTGGTTCCGCTTGACGCGCGTCTTCCACCCCAACGACGTGGTGTGTCGGCTGCGGCTCAGGCCTCGGGGACGGGCCACATCGAGGGGCAGCGGATGCAGATGCGCCGGCGTCGACCCTGGGTGGTTCCGCTTGACGCGCGTCTTCCACCACAACGACGTGGTGGGTCGGCTGTGGCTCAGGCCTCGCGGACGGGCCACATCGAGGGGCAGCGGATGCAGATGCGCCGGCGTCGACCCTGGGTGGTTCCGCTTGACGCGCGCCTTCCCCCCCAACGACGTGGTGTGTCGGCTGTGGCTCAGGCCTCGGGGACGGGCCACATCGAGGAGCAGGGGATGAAGATGCGCCGGCGTCGACCCTGGGTAGTTCCGAATGACGCGCGTCTTCCACCCCAACGACGTGGTGTGTCGGCTGCGGCTCAGGCCTCGGGGACGGGCCACATCGAGGGGCAGCGGATGCAGATGCGCCGGCGTCGACCCTGGGTGGTTCCGCTTGACGCGCGTCTTCCACCCCAACGACGTGGTGTGTCGGCTGTGGCTCAGGCCTCGCGGACGGGCCACATCGAGGGGCAGCGGATGCAGATGCGCCGGCGTCGACCCTGGGTGGTTCCACTTGACGCACGTCTTCCACCCCAACGACGTGGTGTATCGGCTGCGGCTCAGGCCTCGGGGACGGGCCACATCGAGGAGCAGCAGATGCAGATGCGCCGGCGTCGACCCTGGGTGGTTCCGCGTGACGCGCGCCTTGCGCCACGACGACGTGATGTGTCGGCTCCAGGCCAGGCCTCGGGGACGGGCCACATCGAGGGGCAGCGGATGCAGATGCGCCGGCGTCGACCCTGGGTGGTTCCGCTTGACTCACGTCTTGCACCCCAACAACGTGGTGTGTCGGCTGCGGCTCAGGCCTCGTGGAGGGGCCACATCGAGAGGCAGCGGATGCAGATGCGCCAGCGTCGACCCTGGGTGGTTCCGCTTGACGCGCGCCTTCCACCCCAACGACGTGGTGTGTCGGCTGCGGCTCAGGCCTCGGGGACGGGCCACATCAAGGGGCAGCGGATGGTGATGCGCCGGCGTCGACCCTGGGTGGTTCCGCTTGACGCGCGTCTTCCACCCCAACGACGTGGTGTGTCGGCTGCGGCTCAGGCCTCGGGGACGGGCCACATCGAGGAGCAGTGGATGAAGATGCGCCGGCGTCGACCCTGGGTAGTTCCGATTGACGCGCGTCTTCCACCCCAACGACGTGGTGTGTCGGCTGCGGCTCAGGCCTCGGGGACGGGCCACATCGAGGGGCAGCGGATGCAGATGCGCCGGCGTCGACCCTGGGTGGTTCCGCTTGACGCGCGTCTTCCACCCCAACGACGTGGTGTGTCGGCTGCGGCTCAGGCCTCGGGGACGGGCCACATCGAGGAGCAGTGGATGAAGATGCGCCGGCGTCGACCCTGGGTAGTTCCGATTGACGCGCGTCTTCCACCCCAACGACGTGGTGTGTCGGCTGCGGCTCAGGCCTCGGGGACGGGCCACATCGAGGGGCAGCGGATGCAGATGCGCCGGCGTCGACCCTGGGTGGTTCCGCTTGACGCGCGTCTTCCACCCCAACGACGTGGTGGGTCGGCTGTGGCTCAGGCCTCGCGGACGGGCCACATCGAGGGGCAGCAGATGCAGATGCGCCGGCGTCGACCCTGGATGGTTCCACTTGACGCACGTCTTCCACCCCAACGACGTGGTGTATCGGCTGCGGCTCAGGCCTCGGGGACGGGCCACATCGAGGAGCAGCGGATGCAGATGCGCCGGCGTCGACCCCGGGTGGTTCCGCGTGACGCGCGCCTTGCGCCACGACGACGTGATGTGTCGGTTCCAGGCCAGGCCTCGGGGACGGGCCACATCGAGGGGCAGCGGATGCAGATGCGCCGGCGTCGACCCTGGGTGGTTCCGCTTGACGCACGTCTTGCACCCCAACAACGTGGTGTGTTGGCTGCGGCTCAGGCCTCGTGGACGGGCCACATCGAGGGGCAGCGGATGCAGATGCGCCGGCGTCGACCGGGTAATCAAGTATACGCATCCATGGCGGTGACGTTTCTTTCTGCCAGTGTAGGAGGCTTGGCAATCTTCAGGGACTCCCCGTTCACTGTTTGGAGTGGAGCCGCCTCTTGCACACCCTGAGAACGACGGCATGGTAGT
Organism: Rhipicephalus annulatus; assembly: GCA_013436015.1. Taxonomy (NCBI): domain Eukaryota; kingdom Metazoa; phylum Arthropoda; class Arachnida; order Ixodida; family Ixodidae; genus Rhipicephalus; species Rhipicephalus annulatus. Next base: position 210,179 of record WOVY01009444.1, read on the forward strand.
CAAGGCCGCAGAAGACGCACGATGGTCGGCGGAGGCGCCGACAGCCGCTCTCTCGAAAACGACGGGCGAACAGAAAAGAATAAGCGGGCACTGAGGATCCACACTCGTACGTCGGAGCAAAAACGCAGCACGAGGTCGAAGAGGAACGAGAGGGAGTAGAAGTAGAGCGTGCCTGGAATGTGTGGTATACACCCACGCTAATGGATGGGGCATGAACCGTTTAGTCCTAATTAACACAGACGAGAGTCGACATCTTTTGCTCGACCTCAAAAGGAACAAACGTACTCGCCCTCTTGGCAGCATCCTGAAAATGTTAGCAGAACACCATTTGCAGGATTATCCTTAAAAGACAGCAACCAGCGTGACTATTTATCAATGTAAACTACAGGATTTGAGCAATGAACACTATTTGACTGCAAATGTGTTATTAAAATACGTCTAGTGATACCACAAAATATGATTGCTGATCGCAAAAGTGTTGCCTTATTCCGAATGAATACTCATGACTTTGGTAAACAATGGCTAAGTTATTCTGGTTTAAAACGCACTAGTTAGGGGACAATAACCCTCGCGAAGTAATTCGCTGACATATATCGCTCCATTGCGGTGGTCTAGGGGTAAGGTACTCGACTGCTGACCCACAGGTCCCGGCATCAAATCCCGGCTGCGTATTTTCGATGGAGGCGAAAATGCTGTAGGCCCGTGAGCTCAGATTTGGGTACACGCTAAAAAACTAAGGAGTCAAAATTTAGAGGGTCAAAACTTAGGGGGTTTAGGGTTAGGGCGTCAAAATTTCCGAAGTCCTCCACTACGGCGTCTGTTATTGTCATATGGTAGTTTCGGGACGTTAAACCCCACATATCTAACAATTCGCAGACATATAATTACAATTCTCTTATTTCTGACCGCCGGAAGCGCTGGAAACACTGCGACTATCTGACTCACAGGGTTCGGAGAAAAATAAAGTAGCCAAAATTATCCCAGTTATTGTTGTGCCTGTTTAGGTTATCTTTCTCGCATACTTTTCGAACTCTCTTTCTCCTCTCTTTTTTATTTGTATTGTTTTTATTTTGTTTCACAAACCCTACTGCCGCACGCATCGTGGCTGATCCCCCGTGGTGGGTAGTGTCATACTTTTGGGAATCATCATTATCATCATCATCAACATCAACATCATCATCTACACACTGTGCCTACGACCCGGTTGGTTCTTGGCTGATCTCCCTCTGTAGGCGAGTGCCAGCAATGCAAGAGGAACATCCTCATCTTCCGCTTCCTTTCTGCACTTCAATTCCTTCAAAGGTGGCATGCGGAAAGGTGCATCCATGGGCATGAATATTGGTGAGTTTTATGCAGTTTCTTGAAAGCGTTGCAGGGGTTGTTTTGTGTATTTTTGATGGCACAGAACATTGATTGAACATTTTCCCGCGAGTTAAAATGCCTCGTCGTTGCGCGTGTTCAGCTTGTGAGCGTAAACAATTAATGACCCTGCAGAGCCGGCGTCTAGTGCTCAATATCAGACAGAGTCCACAAAAATGTAATGTTCTCTTTTGCGACTCGGCCCAATAAAAGGATGGCGCTTGGTCCCGAGCTTAGTGGCTATCTGCCAGCCTTGTTAATTATAAAGTACACGTAATCAATCAGCGTGTTGCAGATCTAGAAAGTAGTCCGATCAGCATTGGCTCGCGCGGTGACGACGTAAGCTTGCTGACACCAGCCTTTTTTTTTGCAGCATGATCGGCGCCACGGCTCAGCAGTGATTTGCAGATTATGGCCGCTTATGCTGAAGCATCGTGTCTCACGACGGCGAAATAATTTCTCACAAAGATTATAAGCGTGAGTGGTTGAATTGGGGGGCTCGCATGCAATGGTCACGTCGATGCTGTCAGTTTTTAGGAGCCAGTCTTGTTTTTTGTCACTACCATCATCTGCTAGGATACTCTTGCAAACGCAAGGTAGGGCCCTTAACTATAAAGAGCTTGTAAAAGGGAAGTTCCTCTATGTTAGCCTAGAAGCAGGACTGCGGAAAACTGCTGGAATGTACACGCTTACCTAGCGAGCTCAGACTGTGTTTGAATATTGACGGTTTTTAACTAGCCAAAAGTTGGAGGCAATCTTTGGTCGTATTGGAAATCAGAAGAGCAGAAACTTTTTTGAAAAACCAAACCACAAAGTGCTATTGCGTTTTTGTAACGCTTTGTTGAATAAGCTAAGTGACTGCTTGCTGGAAGTTTTTTCGTTAATGGTGTATGAGTTCCTGTGAAACTGCACAGCATAGTTTGTGATGCATATGCCAATACCCATGTCCTATATATGGGGAGCCCCACAGGCTATTTCATGTGCACAAATTGCGCTGTGTAGGACACATATACTCTTGGAAGAGCTTGTTTTCTAAATTTTTCAAACACTGTCTACAATGTCGCCATGCTGTACTTGCGAAATATTATAGTATATTTAACTATACTGTCCTCACAAAAGCATTCTGACTTTCTTTTAGGATCACTGGAAGTAGACTCATTATTCTGACGAATTGAGACTACTGAATTTCTCGTTCCTGTCATCATTTGAAGGATTTTATTGTTGGTTTGGCTGGCCGACTCATGAGAATAAAGTATTTCTTGAAACTGGTTGTTTTTGTGCTTGCGTCTGTGGATGGCACAGTCATGTCTCCTGCACTGAATTGTATGCTATTCACGCGTTTCTATATTAATAATACACAACCGTGCTCTAGTGCCATCTTCACGTAACAGTAAAATCTAAAATACAGCAATTCAGCCTACAACCAGTCCTGGTGGGTAGCGTAGTCATTGCGCACAATGTCCCAGAAATTTCCTAATGGTTAGCCCACTCGCTACGCAAGCCATCCCAGAAATTTCCTAGTGGGTAGCACAGTTAGTATGCGAAATGTCCTGGTGGACCGATATAGCATGTTTGAGATGTCATACTGACACTTGTATACACGCCGCCATATATACCGAACGCGAGGAAGTAGCCAGGCAGCTCGCACGCCTGTGAATCCGCCAGCAACAACATTACGACGCAGGTCGCTACAATGCCCACCGGAGAGAAGTAACTTACAAAATCGATGACCGAGTGTGGGTCTAAACACCCATACAAAGACGTGGACTGTCCGAGAAACTCTTAAGGCGATACTTTGGGCCGTATAGAGTATTCCAACAGTTGAGTGACACCGCCTTCGAGGTCGTTCGTTACAGCCGCTGTTGCTTCAGGCGTCGACAGCAACGGCCCGACCTGATACATGTAGTACGCATGAAGCCTCATGTCAAGTGGTTGACTGTGTGTTTTCTCCACAACGGTCGCTCGGATGTAGCATCGGGGCGATGCTACTATAAGAAGGGGCAAGTGACATGTGTATATACCTAGAAGAGGATGACGATGGAGGAGCTTTTGCAGACTCCGGGTAGCGGGACAGTAGGTTTGAAAAAAGAAAAACGAGGAAGGCCTTTTGTGTACAGTTGATTCTGAAATGCGCAGTTTCACTGTCGCAAGTTCTTTCTATCTTTTGTTCTCGCTACACCGCGTCAATATAAACCCTAAAAAATGCCAGAAATGCCCTGGCAAACCATTTGTGGATCTTCGGAAACATGCCGAGGCCGGACAATAGGATTTTTCTTGGACTCCATCCGGACTAGTTGAGCATGTTCTCTGGATTTTCAAACGTCCTTACGAAAACGTTTACACGCACTGAAGATGGGGTTTCTGTTGTCTGGGATCAAAACACTTGCACACGCAAAGGCTCAAGTTCCGCGACGTCCTTCTCCTTCGTCGAAAAAGAGACGACGACGACGTTCGATTGGAAGGGGGGGGGAGGAGAAGATGGCACGATAGCTCTCGATTGGAGAATTGCGAAAATAATTCCTTTGTTAAAAAAGAAAACATGGAGCTCAATTTACTTTATAGAACATTAGGGCTATTTCACTCGCTTCTAATCTAGTAAAAGTAACCGAAAGAATCAATTCAGATAGACTACGAAAACAGGATCTTGGGCCCATATGCGATTTGGGCGTGGCTTCTCTATATGGTGTCTTCATGTTCCCTTGAAAGCACGTAATGCTAGCTCGTTTAAAAAACATTTTGACGCTTTAGTAACACTAGATATTGCTAAAGCTAATGACAGCGTGAAACACGTAAACTAATAAATTCGATTACGCCCATTGGTCTACCAAATTACTACGTTGCATAGGCACACTCCTTGTTAAAAGACCGAGATTTTTATTGCTCTCAATCTTCTTGAATTGAACAAACTAGAGCTCTTCTTCAAGGTTCGGTATCGTCACGATTATTACCTTAATGTTTTACTGTGCACTATTCCTGTACAACTCTACGTGCAGGTGTATGTATAGACTGACGACATCGTATTCATTGGGATAACTGCAGTTATACATACACTCTATCAGAATTTACATTTTTATATGAACACTGGTGGTCTTGTTACAGGAAATTAATTTGTCATTGAACATAAAAGTGCAATTGTAGTTTTTTTTTCTTAAGTGTCTGTGTGTAGATTTACTTTACAGAAAAGACGTTATTATGCAGTTGGAATCTGGTAAGTATCTGAAGGTGGCTTCTACCTAAAAACCTAATTGGAGTCTGCATCAGGTGCAGATCCAGCCACTCATATTCGTGGCGGGGGGGGGGGGGGGGGTTCGTCTGAAGTATAGTACCTGAGATGAGGTGCGTAGCCATGAATTTGACATAGAAGAGCGAAGGCTTGGAAGGAAAAAATTACTACTTAAAAGAAAGACGCTCAGCTTGTAACGGAGTTTATTTTGAAGAGCGCCTCACCTCGAAAACATATGCGCAGACGCAGTCACACCAGATTGTCACTCAACCAAAAATTAAAAAAATCTCGGGTAACAAAACGCGTTAACAGTCCATGATAACATAAAGGAGGTACGTTTAAAGAGTTTGTAGGCTTAACTGCTTTGAAGGAAGTTTATTTCCTTCAAAGTCAGATACACCAAAGGGCCTGCTGCACGCTTCTGTAGCAATTACAATCTGTTCCAATTTTGCAATCCTTCTTTCGCGCCTGCCCTTTGCCCTACCCATGGATGACGCCTGCCTCTTTAAAACGTTCGTTGCAGCCGTATTTACTGAAATGTTCAAGAAGATGCGCCCCATCATTCAGAGCATTCACCATAGTTGCGTGCTCTCTAAGTCTGTCATTATGACATCGGCCCGTTTGGCCGATGTAAGCTTTACCTACAACTGAGGGGTGTCTTATATACCACTTTTGTAGCACAGGTGACAGAAGCCTTTATATGCTTCATCCCACAAACTTTTTTTTCTGTTATTTCACCGGAAAGAGTGCGCGAACGGGAAATCTTAAAAGGTGCCATGAAGACGAGGTCGGCGCCATGCCTTGAACCTATCCTCTTAAGGACTGTGTGATAACGTGTGACTGTAGGGCATTACAACAAACTTGTTGGACCTCTGTCATGTAAGCATGCTGGGTACAAGCCCCAGTCTGCTTGATAATGGAGGAAACTACGGCAATGAGCAATGTGGACATCATTTTTTTCGTTTTACTAGGAGAAAAGCTCTTTGTAACGTAAACTGTTAATGTGTGCCTACAGTGTTCTCACTGTTCTGTCCTAATTGGAGATAGAAGATAAGTACGAGCACTTAAGTGAGAATGGGGGGTGCTGACACAGACTTGGGGAGGGAAGCTGCTCCTTTGGAACCACCACAGGTCCACATATAAAAAAATATGGCAGCTAAAAGAGCACGGGTGGCTCACCAGCAAACGTTGAAAATTTATTGCATGTATATTCGCCCGATAGTGAAGTTTCGCTGCGTCTTGTTTTCTAAAGCACCCGCTGACAAACTTCAACCACAAGCGGTTCTTCTAGAACTCGAATCATTATATTTTTGACTTGGGCTCCCTAATTACGTCACAAATAGTATTTCTTATAAAGGAGGGACACCTGCCTTCTCTTTTTACATGGTTCCAAATTCTTACAGTACGTACCTTCTTAAAGATTGCAACATCACAGAGGATGTCACAGTGTGCTTAATTAATGAACTGACGTTATTTTTAACCAGCAGTGGTCTAGATTATTCATCGCGAAAAAAAAAGCTATTGGAATCATTGCAAGTAAACCTTCATTGGGTGTGTACTAAACAGACCTCTCTCTCTCTCTCTCTCAATATATATATATATATATATATATATATATATATATATATATATGTGTGTGTGTGTGTGTGTGTGTGTGTGTGTGTGTGTGTGTGTGTGTGTGTGTGTATACCTAAATGCCATTTTGAAAGAGCCCCTTGTAAATTTAGGAACAAACAACCCTTGAGATTATTTTATAGCGGGTATCTTTGTTCAGTACCACTCATCTGTGTGATATATGGACGTTGCAAAAGCCGCGCGGCCAGTTTAAAGAATGAATACAACAATGAACAATGCAATTATACGAGCTGGGACCCCATGCTCGTTTTTTAAAGCAAATAACATGCAATACAAGCGATATTTAGAAAAAAAAGCAAAATGGATCAGGCCACTCATCTCATCACATCCTGGCCTCGAGGCTACATCATCTGTTAAGGAATAATGTGGGCATAAGATGAAATCAGCTCGCATATTACAAATATTTGGGAAAGGCTTTCGTCCTGCAAGAATCATAAACATTAGATGAATTGACATTAGGGCAAGCTGGAATAGGTTCAGCGTTTCTGAAATGGGCAGCGCGATAAAGAGCGCACGAGAAATACACACAGTACATAGCGCCTATATTGAGGATGATAACGACAATAACGATAAAATTCCGAAGTTGGTTCACATCAGTAACGCATTTATTCTGTGTGCTACCTTTAACGCAGTAAGCTCAAGAACTACCACCACATTGTGGGCCGACAGTTCGCAGACGTTACTATCTCGTCGTTGGAGCGGCCCACCGTGTGCTAGGGCACACGCCTCTGGACTGGCATAATGAAGTTTACCCAAACCAAACTAAGCCTTCAATCCACAGATAGCTGCACGCTACACCCCCCTCTATCTCCCATAGCAACGTCGTCTGAATCAACGTTACTAGATCTTCAATCTAGTAACGTTGGTCTGAATCGTACTCCTCCCCTCTCTTCCATCTCTGGTAAATGGGAAACATGCGCTACCCACGCCTCTTATTACTGCTGCCTTTCAGGGTTCGCGAGTGAACGATACGGTGGCTTGTCACCGCAGAAGTCAGCAATAAATAATACACTGAATAGGCCGTGGTTTCAGGGCAATCTATAACATTTATAGTGCTTAAAATAAGGTTGAAGCTAGGTGTGTATTTCAGCGGCCTGCAACTTTATTTTGCAGTAGCAGCTAAAAACTCGCTTTTTATTGATGACGTATGAACGTGATTGCATGGAAGGACACTGACCGAGCGTGACACGACATTCCACTGATGCAGCTTTTCCTGTAATTCATGATATATCATACATTCTGCGTTTATTGAAGCTACTTCTCTACAACACGAAATAAAAAAAGCGTGCAAATGCGGTCACAAGAAAAAGGAACCCGGCAACACAAACGCGCCTGATTCTCTTGCGTCTGTGTTTCATTCTCCAAGACGAGGTACTTCGAGCGCTTTTTCTGTGGCTAGTGTCCGCGACACTCCCGCCGCGGTGGTCTAGTGGATAAAATACTCGGCTGCTTGTCCGCAGGTCGCGGTATCAAATCCCGGCTGTGGCGGCTGCATTTTTGACGGATGCGAAAATGCTGTAGACCCGTGGTCTCAGATTCGGGGGCACTTTAAAGACCCCAGGTGGTCGAAACTTCCGGAGCCTAGCACTACGGCGTCTCTCATAATCATATGCTGTTATCGGGACGTTCAACCCCACATATCAAAAAATCAATAGTTTCCGCGACAGATTTTCCACTGATTTACATGTCCAGTAAGCCAGAATGTGGAAGGCACAGGGGCAACTATATACTGTGGTTTTCTTTATTGGTAATAAAGGGGTGATAAAGTAAAGTAATAATTCGAAAAGGAAAATGACACCTAGCTGCGAAAAGTATCTCATCATTTCTTCGCCCATGAGCTCCTTGTGACGTCCATGCGAGCACAGTTCATCGGCCCGGCTGTGTGGTTCACCTTGAGCTCAATCGTTTTTATTTCAAGAGCACATCCGAGCGGGACGGGGCCTCGTGTGTCCGGCAAAATGGGCGTGAAAGAACGCTAATGACCCTGCCAGACTACGAAAGGCCCTGCCACTGTTACACCGGAGTGCCGGCTTGGGTTGGTGGCGTTGTCGACGGTAACACGTTCAAGAAAATCCGTTACTAGTAACTCGTTGGTTTTTCTTTAGTAATTTAATAACGTATTCACTACCATTTTCGAACTGTAATGGGAAACGTATTTACGTTGCCATTACAGGTGAGGCGATCTGTCCGATGATAGCCTTGAAGTGGAACTTTCGATAAAGTTGTACAAGTCGTAGTTGTGTGAAAGTCTTTGCTGTATTGCGCCAATGCTTTTTATCAGTTTTGTTTTCAAATTAATGATGTATTTTCATACATCTGTAAGTGGGGGTATATAATTCTGGTTGTGGAAATTTTAAGCGAGCGAGGCTGGCCTTGAACGCCTTCAATTAACCATTCACAATTATCACGGTGATAACACGTTTTAAAGGGTAAAAATTATTTATGTTACAAATGCTTTCCGGACTATGTGCTTTACTGCACGCATGTTTTGGTAGCAGAAGTGCGCTGTCAGAATTACTGTGAACTTGTTGGGAGATCACTGTTTTTTTTTTCGCCGGGTATTTATGATGAAATCTTATTTTTTAAAATGTAACTCTGTGAAATGCGCTTATCATGCACCACATCGTTATTAGCGATAGTAAGCAACTGTACAGTTAACATTCGGCCCTTATACTATTGCTAAAGTCCGGTACTCTCGTGCAAAATATTTTCGTAATACCAGTATTATTTCAAGCTAAAATCGTTCTTTGCAATAGACAGCTGATAATAAATATAATGATGAGTTTTATTAAACTTTCATTTTCGCTTTCTGCAGCGAAGGCTTCCAAATTTAACTTATTCTAAACGGAGTGCTGGAAAAAGTAATGTGCTATAATTTTTGTTGGTAATGGTAACGCGTTAGCTTTTTTTATTTATAACGAAGAGCGGAACCAGTCCCCCCACTTTTTTTTAGCATAGTGAGCAACGTATTCATTATTTTTTCGTGATAACGCCTACAACACTAGTTGGTGGACACATTTTCTGAGAAAACCATTAAAAATCTGTCATGTTCTTAAATTTAGGTGTATTCCTTATACCTGGTTATACGTTTGAGCAACGGCGGTCAAAATTATTCTTTATTAGTCGGCACGCTTGGTGATCAGAGATTGTGGCAGGTAAAAAGTCAATTCATTCAATTTAAAGTTCCCTTCATATCAGAAGATGCTATCTGTTAAACCTGTAGAAACAAGCCTAAGCGGAACCTGAAGGGACACATCAAATATTATTATAGATACATTCAACACAGTGCAGACGAGTTGAATTGTATACTGGTTACATTCGGGTGAATCATGCAGTGCATGCTAGTACAGACATATAAATGGCACCATGACTGAGCGAGTGAAGTTCGTGGCCTTATTGGCTCGGATTTTCTTCGTATATTTGTGCTACGACGCTCGCCTTGCTCTCAGAGCTGCGACGCGTTTGCCGTGTTCAAGGACGTGTGCGTGCACTCCACCCGGCCGTGTGAGGTCGCGATCTGCGGTCGCTGGGAAAATGTGACTGCGGCTGTCCTGGCTTCGGGGCAGCAGAAACTTCCGGTATATGGTCATTAGAATGTAATACGCTCGGGACTTCATAGCTGCATATCGCACCTACATGTGTAGGAGCTGCAAAATAAGGAAGAAGAATGTTATGAAACAAGAGTTTAATGTCTATCTTTCTTTTTTTCTTTCTTTCTTTGGCGTGGTTTACTTACACGTAGACTTCAGCGCAAGTCGAGAGACGTCACGAGTAGGGCGTCGTAGAGCGGTGGCGTCAAGCAGTCTGAATCCGTGCAAGCACCTTCACTACATTTCTTTTGTGGTTGGCGGATGGGGGAAGTATATCGAGCGAAAGTTAGAAGAAAAGGCATGAACTAGCATGGAGCAATGAGTGCATTAACCTCGTAAAACGTATCATTTTATGCTATACAACCTATTTTTCTTGCTCGGGTACGTAGCCAGCCTCGGCGCACATCATTTGTTGTATGACAATGCGTGTCACTAGGAGGTGGCGAAATGGCGGCTGCTTGCCTGTTCTCCCCTCCACAAATATGCACGTCCACTGATATGCTTGAAGAGAACTCTGCCGGTATAGTTATCTGCAAAGTAACAACCAGGGGTGGCACCAGCGGGGGGGCACAAAATTTTTGCCTGCCACCCCCCTTTCGCCTCCTCCCGAAAGATAACATATAGTCAGAACACAACGCACAAGTTGTCCGCCTCCGTGCTCCCCTGACGAATCTCACTTGTCGTCGGTGCCACCCCCCCCCCCAACCAGTAAAAACAAATGCTGACATCGCTCCTGGTGACAACTAGGTTGTCAATATCGTTTTGCCAGCGAGAGCCACTGTATAAATTTCTAAATCCTGCAGGTGTTTCTCAATTTCATAAAGTTCTTCCTGACAAATGCCGATGGTGCACTCAAGTGGTAGACGCACTCCTATGCATTCTGGCAATGCAAAGTTATGTGTATAGGAGAGGGCCTGTCTCTGCACCACGGACAGCTATCGCTGTACATTGTGGGGTGAATGACACGTTTTAAAGAACGGCTGGAATATCTGTGTGTTTGTACACGGCGCCAATCAAGAAATTCCCGTCCGGTTAGACCAGGGTGTGACGTGGACTATAATTTCATCGCTCAAGCCACTGGTGCTCAAAGATGTATCGTGGTTAGGAAGAGCTTTCGTGGGCGTTCACGGTCGGACGCTTGGTTGTTTAAAGCACGGTGATGTAATGTATTCTCTGCTTTAAGTTCGATTCATGGTAAATATTCCGCATATGAATTGTGATTTCATCTTAGGGTGGTTGATTTTTTCTCCGGCAACGACAGCGATGTCTCGAGAAGGCTCTTTTCTAACTCCTTCTCTCCCTCAAGCCTCCTCTGACAAGCCTTACAGACCGTGTATCTGGGCTTATAGTGGATTCTTCTCATCCTTTGCCTCATTTTGCATATTGAGCGCAGCAGGTAATTGACACTGTTTCAATGCGCAAATAACTTCTAATGGGCATGGTGCAATATTTCAGTGGTGGACAAAGGCGGCGTGATAGATCTCTTACTCGGGGCGCTGCGAGGCTCACCAGGAACGTAGCCCTGCCAAGTAGTTTTAAGCACCCCAGGTGGTCAAAATTTCCGGAACCCTCCACTACGGCGTCTCTCATAATCAAAAAAATTGCCCGCAGCTTCCCTCGGGGGAACACTGAGGAGGATGCGGAGCATATAATTGGTTAACAGGGTGTTAAAGTGCGACTTACTTGGGTCGATGGCTAAATTGGTTAACGTGGTTGTGAAATGGGGTGTTAAATTGCGACTTACTTGGGTCGATGGCTAAATTGGTTAACGTGGTTGTAGGAGGGGGTGTTAAATGAGTGAACACGTACACACGTATGCAAAAGGGCGGCGCTGGTCGAAGGGACGTCGATCATTGTGTTTGTGGATTCGTTGGAATTCATTTCACCGCGACCTTGGACGTCGACGCGCCGTACAAACCAACCGACGAGCGGCAACTGAGCGAGCGAGCGCCGACCTTGAGTATATATACAGCGCGACGGCGCATGCACTGTCAGCTGTCGAATGTTCTCGAAGGAGAAGCGCGCGCGCGGCACAGATGGCGACGGCGCGACGGCGCATGCGCTGTCAGCTGTCGAATGTTCTCGAAGGAGAAGCGCGCGCGGCACAGATGGTGGGCGACGGCGCGACGGCGCATGCGCGCGCGTCAGCTGTCGAATGTTCGAGAAGCGGTGCGGACGGCGCGGACGGCGCACTACAAGGCGCGAGTATAAGATGCTTCCGCATCTAATAGTGGTTTTGGGACATTAAACCCCCACAAATCAAACTATCAATCATCAAGTAGTTTTCAGCAGACGTTTGATCGTGTATACTTCTGCGGAAAAGCCTGGATCTGTGGATTTTATTACCACGAATCCCTCTCCTCCTCAAGCTGCCGTGCCCCGCCGCGGTGGTCTAGCGGCTAAGGTACTCGGCTGCTGACCCGCAGGTCGTGGGATCAAATAGCGGCTGCGGGGGCTTCATTTCCGATGGAGGAGGAAATGTTGTAGGCCCGTGTGCTCAGATTTGGGTGCACGTTAAAGAAGCCCTAGTGGTCGAAATTTCCGGAGCCCTCCACTACGGCGTCTCTCATAATCATATGGTGGTTTTGGGGCGTTAAATCCCACATATCAATCAATCCTGAAACTGCCGTGGTGGTACAGCAGTACTCGGCTGCTGACGCCAAAGTCTCGACTTCAATCGCGGCCACGGTGGTTGCACTTCGATGCAGATGAAATGCTAGATTTCGGTGCAAGTTGAAGAATCCCAAGTGGTGGAAATTTCTGAAGTCCTCTACTGTCGTGGTTTCGGGATGTACACAGATAGCTAATATTATCATTGTCATGCTCTCCGTTCTTCTCCTACAACACACTACTCCTTCAACTACGAGTGCTACCACTTCTTATTCATGTCAATCCAAGATATAAGTACCAGGTGTTGCGTTGGAGAGCCAACACTGAATTAGAAGAAAATTCGTGTTTTTTGCATACTCCCGCTGGATCTATATCACTCACGGTCTTCGCCAGAGCTATGGGAAAAATTGTGGTGCTTGCGATAGCGCGCTTTCAAAATTGTGCTGCATAGTTCAAAACTTTCACCCAGCGGAAGCACTGCACTTGTCGAGAAAATCTAGCCGCTTACGAGCGAACACATTGTTGCAATACGACTTATCTGAGGTCTACAAGAAAGGCTATCCACATCTGTTTTATTATTTGTAGTCTGGTAAATGCCAGGTGCAGGAAGAGAACCTAAATATCTATTCCTGAAATGTCGTAACTACACAGTGAGTTCGTGTCGTTTCTATATCGAAGAGCTTCATTGCGTAAAACTACCTCAATCACGCAATAAAACGAGAAATGGGTTGTTGACTTAGGATTAATGGGAGACAAAGAAAACGTTTTGTCAACGTTTGGTCACTTCTTTGCCTTCAGTGCTTAGGCTCGTTGACGTGACTGTATAGAGTCCGCGCGAACTTTGTATCTTGTATTGGGACGTCGACAATGCGAAAAAAGAGGGGGGGGGACAAATAGAAAATAATAAAAATAACAGTAAGAAAACTAAGGAAGAAATAAGTAGTCATGAATCTGATGTTTGGATCGGAGACCAATATTATTTAGGCCATATTGCAGATGGTTTCGGGCTTAACAAAAACATCACACACGCTTCTGAACAGTGCCGTTGTTTTTCGGGTGTAAAATATGGCAAATACTGAGAAATATAGAAGAGTGGCTTCGCACGGCGCAAGCAGCGCTGCAAGCAGTAACCTCACTGCAGGGCAGTGCAATAGGTCTGCCGCCGACCGCTTATCTCGCCCACGGTCACCTCCTGACCATCGGAGCGTGAAAGAAAGCGTGTCACGTTTGGGGCGACTCAATTGCGCAGTCATGGGGCCCGGCTGCTCAATGAGGAAACGAGTTTAGCAGTGAGAACAGTGGCCAAAAGTGAGAGAAGAGGCGAAAAAAATACAAGGCCTGGTTGGCGCGAGACGCGCTGAACAAGGATAACAGCGCCGACAGGACTGCAAAGAAAGCACCGTATCTTATTATTTATGCCCGTCGATGGAATCGGTGTACCGACTAAGAAAAGCATACGTGCTACAGAAAGCCCGTTGTTGCGTTTCTCAATGTTTCTGTTTTTGAAAATAGATCAGCCAACCGGCATGACTGGTCTAAGAACATTCCGTCGGGCTGACGTAGCCGCATCCGAGCGTCAGGAAAAAAATTGCCCGCAGCTTCCCTCGGGGGAACACTGAGGAGGATGCGAAGCATATAATTGGTTAACGGGGTGTTAAAGTGCGACTTACTTGGGTCGATGGCTAAATTGGTTAACGTGGTTGTGAAATGGGGTGTTAAATTGCGACTTACTTGGGTCGATGGCTAAATTGGTTAACGTGGTTGTAGGAGGGGGTGTTAAATGAGTGAACACGTACACAGGTATGCGAAAGGGCGGCGCTGGTCGAAGGGACGTCGATCATCCTGTTTGTGGATTCGTTGGCATTCATTTCACGGCGACTTCGGACGTCGACGCGCCGTACAAACCAACGGACGAGCGGCAACTGAGCGAGCGAGCGCCGACTTTGAGTATATATACAGCGCGACGGCGCATGCGCTGTCAGCTGTCGAATGTTCTCGAAGGAGAAGCGCAAGCGGCACAGATGGTGGGCGACGGCGCGACGGCGCATGCGCGCGCGTCAGCTGTCGAATGTTTGAGAAGCGGTGCGGACGGCGCGGACGGCGCACTACAAGGCGCGAGTATAAGATGCTTCCGCATCTAAAAAAAAAAGCAGACACCCTATATGCGCGCTCCTATACAGTGGTCAAAAACTGAAACGATATTATGAGCGCCTTTCACATGTAGTAAGAGGAAAGTGCGAACTATAATTACTATGTGACTAATTTATTGGCAAGGAAGCAGTTTCATGTGCACCATGTTTGCCACTGTTATGCATGATATAGGCGATACTGGTGATGAAGCATTGAGTTGGAGTAGTTTTGCGAATGGTCCGCGTTTCAATTTTAGGAATCCATGCATGCTCATTACAGCAAGATATTTCAGCTTTTAGAATCGTAGCACGAGAATTAAAATACAAAGACCAGCCGAATAAGTGGTAACAATTAACAGTGGTGTCGAACAGACCTCATGATGGGCCCTTTCAAGACCAATACGCACAAAAAAAATAATACGTGAGCACTGTCTTCTCTTCAGTCTCACGTGTTCATTTGCTCAGCGGTGGCGGCTACGGAACAGTGGCTCGTCACTAACTGCTCCTGTCTGACTTTGCAGCCCCGGCGAAAGCGTGTTTGCGGATCGGCGCCTGCTGCCACTTTACCTTCTTCGACGCCATATCAAGAATCCCGGGTTCATATGAAGAATCGACAACGCCTCCTTTGTGAACTACGTCATCGAGACGCACCTTGAAAAGGCACAACTCAGACACCGGAGGATCATTTGCTCAGCGGTGGCGGCTACGGAACAGTGGCTCGTCACTAACTGCTCCTGTCTGACTTTGTAGGTTGGTGTAAACTGTATTTACATTTCCTTAATTTGACGCTGTTTGCCGCCGCCGCCACCGCTGTTGCAAGAATTTCCTGATCATTGTAGCTTCCTTTTTGTGACCACTGATACTGTTGAATCTGTGATTTTGCTCAGTTCGAGATGTCCAAGTCTGATGCCTGCTTAGTCTCTAATGAGCCTCTCTTAGAGAGCGGCTCATATCCAACCTGCTCTGAATGCAAATATGGCTATCACCTGGGAGCATGCTCGGGAATGAGCAAAACGACCTTCAAAAAAGATGATGCCGCAAAGAAAACATGGAAGTGCCAGACATGCCTGGTTTCGGTGGCCCGAAGTGCACGTGGCGATAAGAGCCACACCGGGGAGCATAATTCGTCGTTGGAGAAAGTACTGATCGAAATTAATAGGAAGCTGGCCCAAATACCAGACATACAGAGAAAGGTGGATGCACTAATGAAAGTAAAAAATACAGTCGACAAAGTGGAGCTGTCAGTTTAGCATGTCTGATCAATATGATGCGGTGCTCGTTGAAATGCAAAAGCAATCAGCTGAAATAGCAGTCCTCAAAAAACACGTGCATTCTGCCCAGTTGTCCGACACCACTAAGAACGTCCATGACCTGCAAAAGCAGGTTAAAGCTTTAGAGCAATACAGTAGACGCCAAAATATTAAAATTCACGGTATGCCTGTCACCCAGAATGAAAATTTGCTTCGTAAGCTCAATACCTTAGCAGTTAAGCTTACCCTTCCTGAACTGACGAGCTCTGAAGTCGAAGGCATACACAGACTTCCACCAAAAACCGGCAAAGTTCCTGTTGTGCTTGTTCGTTTCGTGTCCCAAGCAACACGTGACCAGTGGATGGCTAAGAAGGTCGAATTAAAAACTGCTAGCTCTAACGTGTATTTCCTTGACAATCTGACGCCACAGAACAAGAAACTTCTCTGGCTAATGAAGGCGAAGGCAGAGGAATACCATTATCAGTTCGCGTGGCAAAAATCCGGCAAATTGTTTGTGCGCAAGGTGCCTGGTGATCGAGCATTGCGCATAGACAGCGAAAGCGACCTAGATAAGATTCGTTGAACCGTGTCTTCTATCACTTACGTTACTTCAATTTTCAGTTATCCCCCTCAATGGCTATCTTCCATGAAGCCATTTATCATGACGCTCAAACTTTGAAATCAATTGTGCAGGGCCCTTCTTTTAAGGAGCCGGACAGAATGTCGATCTTTCATTTAAACATACGTAGTATGAGGAACAAGCAAACTGACGTGCTGTTTGATTCTTTAGATCATACGTTCGATTTTTTGGCCTTCACTGAGACTTGGTACTCTTGCACGTCCGATGTAGTGTTCATCGAAGGATAGAAGCATGAAAGCGTGCATAGACCGAATCGTAGGGGTGGTGGTGTGTCGCTATATATACAAAAAGATGTTTCATATGCCGCGCTTCCCGAATTTTGTTGTGTCAGCGCACATTGTGAATCCATTGCCGTTCAATGTGTAGTGTCCCTGATTGTCACAGTTTATCGGCCCCCATCAGGGGATATTCAAGATTTGTGTTTTATAACTTCGATGCTTGAATATGCGTCCTTGAGAAATTTGCATATTGTGCTTGTTGGTGATATTAATATTGATTTGTTACTTCTTACTCCACAAAGTAGACAATTTTTAGATGTAATCGAATCATTTTTGTGTATGAACTTTATAAGTTTGCCTACTAGAATAACAGCAGAAAGTGAAACTATGCTAGACCTATGTATAACTAGTTATGATAGAAACGACAATAGTGCGGGTGTGCTAACAACTGATCTGAGCGATCACTTGTCCACATTCTGTTTTTTTCCTGCAGCTAAAAAAGAAGAAAATAGTGTTAACGATGCTCCTGTTCCATATCGCTCTTTCAATACCAATGCCTTTTCAGCATTTCATGCTAGTATTGAGAGTATCGACTGGGAGATTGTCTACAGTGAGCAAAACCCTAATATATCATATTATCTGTTCCTGCAATATGTAAAGCGCTGTTATGATGCTGCCTTCCCACTACAATACTATAAAAAGCACGGAAAGCCCAGGAAACCATGGATTAACAGAGGTCTTTACAACAAAATCAGACAACGAGATAAACTACACCATAACTTCTTTAGAATAAGAGACATATGTATATTACATGAATATAAAAAAGTTCGCAACAAATTAAACTCCGATTTGAAGAGAGCCCGTATTCAGTATTATCAGGCTCGATTTGCAGAGGTCTCTTTCAATCCAAGGAAAGCATGGAACTCGGTACGTACACTCATAGGAACAACAAAAGGTTCTCTTCCTTCAGCATTAACAATTGATGGTGTTGAGCTTAGAGAAGCTCGTCTGGCGGATAAATTTAATAATCATTTCTTAACCTCAGGTGCAGCAGCTCAGACAAGGGACGCAGCAAACGACTGCCAAAAATACATTTCTTCTTTCTCTGTGAACTCTATTTTCTTGACTCCCTGTAGTCAATTAGAAATACTTACGTACCTGAAGTCTTTAAATAAAAATACTGCCGCTGGTTACGATGATATTAAGGTAGAATCAATTAAACATGTCGCCGAATTACTGTGTGGCCCACTGCAGCATATCTGCAATCAAGCTTTTGCCACTCGTATTTTTCCTGATGGCATGAAGATAGCTAAGGTGGTAGTCATCCACAAAGGTGGCTCTCACGACGACTTGAATAACTACCGGCCTATTTCCGCGCTACCTTTATTTTCCAAAGTTTTAGAATATACATTAAAATCCCGACTAAGAAGTTTCTTGGTGACCATCAAATGCTTGCAAGGCAACAGTTCGGGTTCCGTGAAAAGAAGTCAACTGGAATGGCACTCTTGGATATTAAAGAAAAATTGCTTATTTACATGGATCATAAGCAATGTACTCTTGCAATATTTTTAGACTTCAAAAAGGCGTTTGATTCCATAAAGCATTTCATTTTGTTTCACAAACTCCCTTACTACGGTATTAGAGGTATCGTATTAAATTTGATCCGCAGTTACTTATCTGACAGGGTACAATTCTCTAGTCTAAATGGCTACTCTTCTCAATCTCAGCGAATAAAATATGGCGTTCCGCAAGGTTCCATTGTAGGACCTTTATTCTTTTTCCTTTACATAAATGATATTGTGAACATACCGCGAACTCCTGACAGAATTCTCTATGCAAGCGACACGAGTACTTTTTTTTCAGGTAAACATCTACTTGAACTTCAAAATGTAGCTAATAGATGGCTAACTGAACTTTCACACTGGTTGCATCTAAACCAACTTCAACTTAATGTAAAAAAAGACTAAATATATTATTTTCAAGAGCCGTAATAAGCCTGACGATCATAATGCCTGTTTAATTATTCAAAACTACGCTATTGAACAGATTCCTAGTTATAGATTTCTAGTTGTTGTTTTTGAAGAGAATATGAGCTGGACACCTCACGTAAACAAGATTCATGCAAATATGTGCAGGTCAATTTCAATACTGTATAAAGTTAGCGCCTTGGTGCCTAAATGGTTGGGGTTTAACGTCCCAAAACCACTATATGATTATGAGAGACGCCGTAGTGGAGGGCTCCGGAAATTTAGACCAGCTGGGGTTCTTTAACGTGCACCTAAATCTGAGCACACGGGCCTACAACATTTCCGCCTCCATCGGAAATGCAGCCGCCGCAGCCGGGATTTGAACCCGCGCCCTGTGGGTCAGCAGCCGAGTACCTTAGCCACTAGACCACCGCGGCGGGGCCCGAAGGTAACTATTCTACCTATTGTGTTTTGATCGCCTGTGCACCTGTTATTTTTTTGTTTTTTTTTCCTTTTCTTGTTACCTGTATTTGTGCACGTACCACGGCTTTCCACCCCTGAGCAATGTATGGGTAGGGAGGCCTTTGTCAGGCCGTTGCATCTGCCTTTAGCCCCTTCATCCCAGACCATGACTGTCTGAATAAACTTCTTATCTATCTATCAACACGATCCCAGTTTCCACGCAAACTGCCCTCGAGATTGATGGATGGATATGGAATATATAAGTCATGTTAATTTCGCGCGGTTCATGTACCAGTGTCCACTCATTTTTACGATATACGTATGGTGTTCTTTGACGAAAAACTGGTTGGTACCCATAAAAAAACGTTAAGCGACCAATTTATAGGCTAACGAAATCACGGGATCTTGTAGTATGACCTACACATCGTACGCATTATCGCGTGTGTTGCGCGCGACTAAAGAGCCTACATAGTGGAGATGTAAGTAGTTCAACGACATCCGCATAGTTTCGTTTATTCTATGTCCTGGGCAAGACAGCTTCGATCATTGGTGAGGCTCAGTCTGACGAACGTGTTGAATGTCTCTCTTTGCCGCAACACCTGGAAAGAATGAGAGAGAGAAAGAACGGTTGATATTACTTACATCTGAGCCTTGGTATATATGTGGAATCACCAGAACTCAAAGCGTATCGAAAAAAATTGAAACATAGAGAAATTGTTGCCACTTTTTGAACAAAAAGACCAGCAATTCGCGAGTTCTGTAACAGCCAAAGTCATTGACTTCTTGTTGTAGCTGACCGAGAATTCTGGCAATACTTAAACGGAATTAGATTTGTTTGTTCTAATGTTGCAACGAAAATAAGCCGGTTGATTCACCTGCTACCTGCTATTCACCTGCTACTCAGTTAAGCTATTACTTGGAAAGCAGTATTACCACAGATACCACGGCGTCCGTGTGACCGTTTGGCTGTGAATATAAGTAAATACTTCAATTCGTCATTGGTTTGGTAGATCAGTTCTTAAATAAGCGACAAACGGGGCTTTAAAACAAAGTTTTATACCATCGCGTCTACGGCATGGCTTCAAAATCAAGTGATTTAGAGTTCTCTGATTGCGCAATTCCAGTATAGCAAATCATGGATTATGTTGAGATTTTCATAGTTGAAATTGGTTACCGCTAAATTCCACTATACAAGGAGAAAATTTATAAAGAAACTTGTTGTTTGGCTAGCTGGGGGGGGTCATTTTCGAAAAAACTTTGAGGGCACATACACATACACATACGTGTCATATGTGTGTTTGTGTGTGTGTGTGTGTGTGTGTGTGTGTTTGCGCTCTAATTAAATTTTTCGAAACAATTCATAAAGCAGAGGATGAAGTATTTTAGAATAGTACATTCCCCAAATCCGGCCACGAAATTGCCGAATGCGGACGCCGAACCGAAGTCTCGTCAGTGCAGAACGAGATTAATATCTTTCAGCCTCGGGCAACAACCTGGAAAAAATCAAGTTCATATCAGGAGAGTGCTATATCAGTATTGATACAGTATTGATATCAGTATCAGCATTGTATAGTGTATTGATATAGTGCTATATCAGTGTATATAATTAGAACCAACTTGCTAGTTTCTTTTCATAGCTGGCTTTCTGGGCACTAGGGTAAAGCCAACTAACAAAACACGGGCAACAGTATCCATTCGCTGACTCTACTTCATTTTATCTGCCACTGATGCGTGAAGCAAATTGTTTCTTGTTCTAAGGTACTCGATATTCACAGAAAAAAATAGCACTTCATGTTTTACCAATAATAAAAAAAGAAAATTATGCCTTCCATGACGTCAATGTTCTGTCATCCTAATTTTTTTTCCTTGTGATGTGTCGTTCTCTGTTGTGTTATGCTGCGTGCATGGTCCTCGTTCGGGAATGCTTGTTCCCACGAGATCAAGCGCTGTTTCGGCAAACTGTCTCCCCCTTCCCAGCGCCACCTTCCACGCAGAAGGCGGCACCGTGCAGATCCGCGGATAACATCGCCTCCTACGCCAAGCCACCTTGCAGTTCCGGGTATGGCTGCGTCTCCTCCGCCGAGCACCGGGAACTGGTCTCACAAAAAGGACCGAAAAACATTATTTAAGGCCGTGCTGGCCCCATGTTTAGAGAATTTTGCCCCAGTCCATGTTGTCGTGCTGGCTGGCTCTGTACAAACGAACACCTGCTATAGTAAATGCTCCTTCTTGTTGCTGTTTTCAAAAACTGATTGCCTCCCTATTCCGCCTCCGAGCGAAGGCTTCAGCGAAGTCCGTTCGACTGCTCGCCGCTCTTGGCTACCGCTACCATCGCGACACAGCGAATTCATAACAGTGGTGGCAGCGGTGGGATGCCACAGAACGCACATTTATAACAGCTGACACCGTAATTGTTAACATCAAAGTACGCTACATTCCCAATTAGAACAGCTTTTTAAGTTGAATTTCTCGAGTTTAGAGAAGGCCAACATTAAGGGCAAAAAGACCGGACAGTCTGAAATAGTCTAGTTGTCGTACCTCTTTTACAGCTAGCACCATGGCGAATCTCGAAGTGAACTTCATTCTTTTTTCTTGAATTGTTGAATGAGGCACCCAAATTACTGAAATTCTCTCTACATTGCTTGTAGCCTACAAAAATAAATCGTATGGTGTCTGAATCTGACCACCATATGGCCTCTGTAGACTTGCTTTTGCTGCCAGACGTTGTATTATTGTGCCGCTGATGCCATCGCATGCACTTTTGCCATGGTAAGTGGCAAAGAAGTGCCCCTCTGCCGTACAAGCTGTGGCCCTGCTCGTGGTAGCAAAAGTTCACAAAGCACTCGGATATAGCAAAGGTTCAAGAAGTTCCTAAGGTCATATACCGCACTCTTAACGAGTATGTAAGCAAACATAAGGAATTTCGCAAATTCTGCATGCTCTATATACTCGTATGAGATGCATTTTGCAGGATTATCCAAGCATAAAAAACGCTGCAAATTGGGATTCATGCAAGCAATCTTGCTGTATTGTAGTGCCTCCTTAAATTACCAGTCAATTTTAGCATAATTTTCTCACCTTTAAATTCCGAGGTTGAAGACTCGGGGAGGCTTTTCACATGACTTTACATTTCGTCACCCATTTTCAAGTTGTGGCACCGAGTCCCGTTGGCTACTACAACATATCAGACACTTGTGAGCTTGAACTCTGCTTAAAATAATATTAGGAGCCCAACGATTACCTCGCCTACTATTCCCTTGTGAGTGCCGACTCACTCGTTGCAGAAACTTCGCTGCACTGCCAATTGCGGAAACAGACATGTAAGCACAACAAAACAAAAATGCTCCCAAAATGTGGATAAGGAGTTTTTTCTCCTCTTACAACACAAAGTGGAATTGAGAGTTGCTTAAAATTGTCAAATTGTGTTTATATACTTGCTGCCGTTTGCTTTGCAGCAGTCGACGAGAAAAGTAGCAGACGAGTAGATGACAAGGAGGCTGACAGCAGCGCATATGTACACACTTTTCCAATGCGCACTATTGACGTTGGTTGTGGACATCAAAATTTATTAGATGCGGAAGCATCTTATACTCGCGCCTTGTAGTGCGCCGTCCGCGCCGTCCGCACCGCTTCTCCAACATTCGACAGCTGACGCGCGCGCATGCGCCGTCGCGCCGTCGCCCACCATCTGTGCCGCGCGCGCTTCTCCTTCGAGAACATTCGACAGCTTACAGCGCATGCGCCGTCGCGCCGTCGCCATCTGTGCCGCGCGCGCGCTTCTCCTTCGAGAACATTCGACAGCTGGCAGCGCATGCGCCGTCGCGCTGTATATATACTCAAGGTCGGCGCTCGCTCGCTCAGTTGCCGCTCGTCCGTTGGTTTGTACGGC
This sequence comes from Rhipicephalus annulatus, assembly GCA_013436015.1. Classification (NCBI taxonomy): domain Eukaryota; kingdom Metazoa; phylum Arthropoda; class Arachnida; order Ixodida; family Ixodidae; genus Rhipicephalus; species Rhipicephalus annulatus. Next base: position 233,151 of record WOVY01009444.1, read on the forward strand.
ACGTCGACGTCCGAAGTCGCCGTGAAATGAATGCAAACAAATCCACAAACACAATGATCGACGTCCCTTCTACCAGCGCCGCCCTTTCGCATACGTGTGTACGTGTTCACTCATTTAACACCCCCTCCTACAACCACGTTAACCAATTTAGCCATCGACCCAAGTAAGTCGCAATTTAACACCCCATTTCACAACCACGTTAACCAATTTAGCCATCGACCCAAGTAAGTCGCACTTTAACACACCGTTAACCAATTATATGCTCCGCATCCTCCTCAGTGTTCCCCCGAGGGAAGCTGCGGGCAATTTTTTTTGTTATAAACAAAATTTACAGAAATAATATTTTCCACATCAAAAGAAAAGGTATTGAATGACATAATGAACTGTCATGTATTTTTAGCACAACAGCTTTGATGCCCAATTTACGATTGAATCTCCCCAAAAAGTCGCTTTTTGTCAATTTTGCAAGAATTTTTCTCCATAAATGTTTGGTTATAGAGGGTTAAAATATTTTTAGCAGATTGTACGTCAACTGGCAAAAAAGCAAAAAAAGTTTTGCGACAAGAATGTTGTCGCAGTTTTTACGAAAATTGCCTGAATTTGCGCGTTTTCTTGCTTCTTTTCTAAGCCTAGTTAGGTTGTAGAAGTAACATATGGTTTTTGTTGTGACATCACATAAAAGAACTATGGAAACATACTTTTAAACTAAATGTGCCGCCATACCCAGTTATAAGGTTGCATACGCATAATTTGTTTCCGCATAACTTTTCCTTTTTGTCGGCACACAAGAAGTGTAGTCACCTGACCACACAATTTTTTTAACAAAAATACTTCACTAAAACCACTCTCACATAATTACCTTTCAGCTCATTTTTTTTTCAGCACAATCACTTAGGTCGAATTTTGGGCTGGGATGTTCTACTTGGAATGACCCGGGTGCATTCGTGCTTAGCAGAACATTGTCTATACTCGGATGCAACTAAAGAAAACAATGGCTTTTCACCGTCAAAAGACCCCACTACATCTGGTGGTGTCGCTGTGTCAACGTGACTCCACGGCAGACTGCCTTCACACTGTGCTCATTAGAGGAATTGCAAAGCAGCTTGTCAAAGCGTGTTGCAAAGCAGCCATGACATCATTGGCTGGAGGGGGCTCCTTTGACAGCAAAAAGCCGCTCTTGTTTCTTCAGTTGTATCTGAGTATAGACTCTTGCCCCACCGCGGTGGTCTAGTGGCTAAGGTACTCGGCTGCTGACCCGCAGGTCGCGGGATTGAGTCCCGGCTGTGGCAGCTGCATTTTAGATGGAGGCAAAAGTGCTGTAGGACCATGTGCTCAGATATGGGTACACGTTAAAAAACCCCAGGTAGTCGAAATTTGCAGAATCCTCCACTACAGCGTCTCTCATAATCAAATGGTGGTTTTGGGACTTTAAACCCCACATATGAGTATAGACTCTTGAACATATGGCCTTAAATTTGATGCAAAAAAAACATAACTTTCTAGTCAGTACCCCTTTAATATCTACATGGTTCTCAATCGCACACTTCATGTCAACTCTAAATAACTTTTGCTGTCACATCATTGCTAACATATTGATACGTGTATGGAACTGTCGCCCCGACACCGCTGAATTGGCACCCAATTGAAGAAGACGACAACGTGGTTGTAGTGGGTTGGACTCTCGAGCTTCTCCCGTTGGCCTGCATGACTGTGCGCTCTTTAAGCCGTTAGCAAGACCAGCTCTCGGTGAATAAATCTTCCCCGTAACATCTTTTGGTGGAGGTGCTGGGTAGCACAAGATCGGAGTAGATCATTAACCACACGAGATAGAAAGTAGCGACCACGGTCTGTGAGCAGGTGAGTCGGAGCGCCATGCTGGAGAATAATGTCGTACAGCAGGAAGTCGCCAACGTCGGTTGCGCAGCTGGTTGGTAGCGCTCGAGTGATTGCATACCGAGTGGCATAGTCTGTGGCCACTGCAATCCATTTATTTCCAGTTGTAGAAGTAGGAAAGGGACCTAGCAAGTCCAACCCCACTCGATAAAATGGCTCGGCTGGAACTTCAATAGGTTGAAGAAGACCGGCAGGGGGAGTCGTACGCTTCTTTCGGCGCTGGCAGAGGTCACAAGATGCGACGTAACGGCGAACAGAGCGGTACAGACCCTTCCAGAATACTCGTCGTCGAATGCGGTCGTAAGTTCTGGAGACTCCTAGATGTCCAGAAGTTGTAGCGTCGTGGAATTGTCGCATAACATCCTTTCGGAGGTGATGCGGTACGACGAGTAAAAGTTCCGCGCCGTCAGGGTGTAAGTTGCGGCGGTACAAAACGTTGTCTTGAAGCAGGTATCTGCTAAGAGAAGGGTCAGCATAACGTGATTGAAGGCGGTCAATGATGGTGAGCAGCGATGGATCTCGGCGCTGTTCGTCAGCCACGTTCAAAAAGTCAGTGATGGCTCAAACGCAGGCATCGGATTCCAAATCAGTGGAACTAGGTGGGTCAACGGGGTGCCGGGATAAGCAGTCAGCATCACTGTGCAGCTTTCCAGATTTGTAAACAACCGAGAACGTGTACTCTTGCAATCGAAGTGCCCATCGGCCGAGTCTTCCTGTAGGGTCCTTAAGCGTCGACAGCCAGCAAAGCACATGATGGTCCGTGATGACTGCGAACGGACGTCCGTATAAGTACGGACGGAATTTCGCAATAGCCCAAACGAGGGCTAAGCATTCCCGCTCAGTGATAGAATAATTTTGTTCCGCTTGCGACAAAAGGCGGCTAGCGTAGGCTATCACACGGTTGGTGCCATTCTGTATCTGAGCGAGTATAGCACCAATGCCATGGCCGCTTGCATCGGTGCGAAGCTCTGTTCGAGCCGTTGGATCAAAATGAGCCAACACAGGTGGTGATGTGAGGGCGGTAATTAGCGATGCGAAGGAATGTTCTTGGTCGCTTCCCCAAGAAAAGGCCACATTCTTTTTGAGGAGATCCGTGAGGAGCCTAGCAATATCCGCGAAGTTGAAGACAAAGCGGCGGAAGTATAAGCAGAGCCCAATAAAACTGCGAACTTCTTGTGTGGAACGCGGAACCGGGAATTCTCGGACTGCACGGACTTTGTTAGGGTCGGGTTGAACACCAGTGGCGTCAACAAGGTGGCCGAGTAGTTTAATCTGCCGACGTCCAAATGAGCATTTCGACGAATTCAGTTGGAGACCAGCGCAACGAAAAACTTCAAGAATTGCCGAGAGACGAGACAGGTGGCTTTCGAAGGAGGGCGAGAAAACTATTACATCATCCAGATAGCAAAGGCAGGTCGACCATTTGAAACCGCGAAGAAGAGAGTCCATCATACGTTCAAAAGTAGCCGGGGCATTACACAACCCAAAAGGCATGACCTTGAATTGGTAAAGGCCGTCGGGTGTGATGAATGCTGTCTTCTCGCGGTCGCGGTCGTCGACCGAAATTTGCCAGTATCCGGATCGAAGGTCAAGGGTCGAGAAATAGTTGGCGCCGTGGAGGCAGTCGAGCGCATCATCAATTCGGGGTAAAGGATAAACGTCCTTCTTTGATCCGATTCAGGTGGCAATAGTCGACGCAAAAGCGCCAGCTGTTGTCCTTCTTTTTAACTAAGACCACAGGGGAGGCCCAAGGACTCGATGAAGGCTCAATGACGTCTTTACTCAGCATTTTCTCGACCTCTGTCTGTATAACTTGGCGCTCAGCATGTGACACGCGATAAGGGCGTTTGTGGAGTGGACTGGCGTCGCCGGTGTCGATGCGGTGGGTTACGGCACTTGTGCGGCCCAGTGGACGGTCGTCGACGTCAAAGATATCCAGGTAAGAAAACAGAACACCCCGGAGCGCCGCAACTTGGGAAGGTAAGAGGTCGCTGGATATCATTTTGTCGAGGAACGCCTTATTTTGCGATGTGATGACAGGTTTCGCCATGGTCTTAGTGTCAGGTGTAAGAGAACAAATCGAACATTCATCAAGGGTGGAAAGATCGGCTAAAGTGATGCCTTGGGGAAGAACTTGGGTCGACGTAGAGAAGTTCAGAACTGGAAGTAGCACCGTGTTGTTAGCAACAACCACTATAGTATGTGGTAGTGCGATGTGGTGCGTAAGGGTCAAATCAATGAGGGGAGCTACCAGATAGTCTCCATCAGGAACGGACGGGAAGGGCGACAGAGGAACGTACGTAACAGCCTGGGGCGGTAGCCGTAGAGACTCCACGGATCGTAGACGAGTGCGACTTGGAGGAGTGAAATCGGAGCACAAAGGCAATTCGAGCCGTAAGATACCGGTAGAACAATCGATGAGGGCGAAGTGGGCGGTTAAGAAGTCAATTCCAAGGATGACGTCGTGTGGGCAAGCATCGAGGACTGCGAAGAGAACGGAAGTGGGGTGGCCAGCAACAGTACCGCGGGCAGTCCACATACCAAGTACCGATGTTCGACTTCCGTTGGCAACTCGAACAGTAGAGAACATAGCTGGTGTGAGAACTTTTTTCAGGCGAGATCGAAGTGTAGAACTCATAACAGATACTTGGGCACCAGTGTCAATTAGAGCAGTAACGGCGTGGCCATCAACAAACACCCGAAGTAAATTGCGTCTTGAATTTGTAGCCGGTTGAGGGTTTTCGTTCCGAGTCGTCAACGCAGCGCCACCTCCAGGAGCTGCACTTGTCAGTTTCCCGGGGAATGGCCAGAATAAGCCGGTGACGGAGAGCGGTGGCGTTGAGGGGAGCGTGACGACCGACCCTGAGGTGACGGCGAGCGGCTAGACCAGTTCCTTTGGGCGACGACGTCAGCGTAGGACGGTTCGGAGCGTAGAGCTGAACGGCGAGCTGAAGGGTCCTGAATATGGTCATCCAGGAAACCGGGTTGCGAATAGTGTCCACGGTCCTGATGGCGGTCGACATTACGAAAGCTTGGCCGGAAATACCACCTGTTGCGGCAATGGCGGGAGATGTGCCCAACTCGAGAGCAAGAAAAGCAGATGGGTCGATCATCGTGCGTGCGCCACTCAGATGGATTTCGGTAGCGTGGTGGAAACCGAGAAGTTGAAGCTGCCGCAGCGGCAAGTGGAGCAGAGTGGTGGTCAGCGTTGTGGACAGGAGTGCTCATGGGCTGCGGCATAAGTCTGGCGGGCTGGGGAACCTGGACGCCCAGGTTAGCAAACTCCTGGCGTACGACGGCTTGAATAAGCGAGACTGTTGCCCAGTTGTCTTGCGCAGGGGGCTGATAGGAAGCGGGTGCCATGGCTTCCAGCTCCTGGCGAACAATCCTTGCGATATTGGCAGGAGGCGCAAGTGAACGGGGCGCTGCAGAATCCTCGCAAGACGAAGTCGCAGCAGTGTTTGGCAGTCTTGCGATGTGGTGGGTGATTCGCCTGCTTTTAGCTTGTTCAAATCGTCGGCATTCAGATATGATATAGTCGACAGTGGTGCACTTCTTGCACATTAGTATGTTGAAAGCATCATCAGCAATGCCTTTCAACACGTTGCTCATCTTGTCCGCCTCAGACATGTTTTTGTCAGTCTTCCGGCACAGTGCCAGTACGTCTTGGATGTACGTGACGTACGACTCCGTCGATGATTGAACACGCGACGCGAGTTCCTGCCTGGCTGCCATCTGACGAGCAACGGACCGACCGAACAAATCGCGAAGCTTTTGCTTGCATGTGTCCCAGCTGGTTAATTCTTCTTCATGTGTCTCATACCAGGCGCGTGCCGTACCCCGTAGGTAGAGTAGAATATTTGCCAGCATAAGCGTTTCGTCCCAGCTGTAGTGCTTGCTGACGCGCTCGAATAATGCGAGCCATTCTTCGACGTCCGTGCTGTCCGTCCCGGAAAACGTGCCAGGGTCGAGAAGATGGGGGGGAATCACAGGTGATGGAGCCGGCGCGGATGGCGAGGCCTGAGTGCCAGTTTCAGGCATCGCGGCTGGACAAAGCTGGCGTCCACTGCGGAGTTCCAGAGCCGGGTTGTGTGAAGACCCAGCACCTTCCAATAATATTAACAATATGGTCTAACAATATTATTAATATTAACAATATGGCGTAACAATATGGCCTTAAATTTGATGCAAAAAAACACAACTTTCTAGTCAGTACCCCTTTAATATCTACATGGTTCTCAATCGCACACTTCATGTCAACTCTAAATAATTTTTGCTGTCACATCATTGCTGCTGCAATCATGAAAAACATGTATTTGTGGATGTTATGTACAGGAAGGGTGGGGCGGGGTCCTTAAGAGGCCACCCCTTACAAACATTAGGTTGACTTCCCCTTATGGGAGCCCGTTATGGTTATGGTTGGCCAACACCTGAGCATGTTCAACCAAGGTCTGTTGAGTCATCAGGTCTTGAGCAACTGAGTAGATTGTGCACTTGAGTTATCGCTTGCAGGAGCCGCTTCATTTGTACTGTCTTTTGTGCATTTCATGTGTCCATCGCTGTATAGTGGTACATAGTGTGTATTCAGCATATTAAAAGTATGGGTAGTACAAAATGCTTTAAAGTCCCCTGAAAATATTTCAGTTAACCTGGATAATATTTTTACATTTACTACTACGGAACAAACAAAACAAGCCAATCTAAGCAGAATGTTTTGCAAAATCATGTTAGGTAACCAAAACAGGTGCTGCACTTGAGAGATTACAATTGTTGCATTCACTTTATACAAAGCTTGCAGAATCATTTGCCTTAAGCTGGAATATTTATTGGAATGCTGATCTACACGCTTTGTTCATATGAAATAAATGGGGCAAGAGAGAGGTGCAACATTAATTTCTGCTTGGAAACATAGAAATTTAAATAAATGTTTTACTAGTACCTGCAAAGCCAAAGCTCTTGTGATTGCCGTTGCATATATACTGCATTGCACATTCTTTCATTATGCAGCAGAAAGTATGCTTCATAACTTATCCCAGACGTATATGCGACATAAGTTACAGTAATGAGAAATTCTTTCCCAATTACAGTTCTACTTGCATACGTCAAGGTGCCAAATCTTCATGGTGGGTTGTACACACAGGGAGCAACTTTTTCTCTTTTGGATGTGGGCATGTTGCTAGTTAAAACAGTTTTTTCTGCACATTTGAGAGGCGACTTGTAGATTGTAGACTGCAACAAACTATATACAGTGAACTCGTAACTCGCAGTGAATGTAAATTTCTTAAATGGAACTGCTGCCTAAATGGAACAACTGTTTCTAATATAATTAGTTTTATACTTAGATTATATAACTTTGTCTCTCTCTCAGTAAATGGAAATCCTGTTAAATGAAACGTACTTTCCTCATTTTTGAGGCTTCCATTTTAACGAGAGTGTACTGTATAACTTGCGCTTTTGTTAGTGCACCTCATCTTGCAACTTAGCAAGCATAGCGCCTTGAGGTCTTTTAGACATGACTAGCTGTTTAATCGTGAGGCTTTCACAAAATTGTTACTTGAAACGAACTAAGAAGTCGATAGGTGGACAGAAGCTTGTCTGGTCAGGAACAGACAAGTAGATAATTAAAAAGGGGTGCTGACAACAATAAAAGCAAGATGTTTTGGCCTCTGTACGGGAGCCTTGTTCATACTTTAAAAATCAGTGCATGAACAGTCCAGTTATGAATTATAAAGTGTGACATAAGCAATGTCTGTAGGCGTGCCTAAAGTTTTCGTCGTGCGAAAGCAGGACGACAACATGCGCAATTCGCTAGAAAGGCTACCAGCGTCGCTATCAATTCTCAGCGTTGCTGAACGAAAAGACACATCTGTGTTCAGAGCCTTTCATATCGAAAAGTACTGCTTATGAAATAACTACATTTTTTGGTGATTGACTACTACAGCTACAAACACTACAAAAAGGTAAGCTTTCTGTTGCGGCCGAAAAATCTGTGTCGAAAAATATCAGTTGTCGATCCCTTTAAAGATGCAGCATTGTATCAAAAATGAAAAACGCCTCGTATATTTAACGACATGTACCATAAAATCTCTTACTTAGTCACAGACCAATATTATTGATGCTGGCAGAATAGCCGCTAAAAATGAAGAATGCACAGCTGTGATTCTAAAAAAATGCTACATTTAATATGCATGCATTTTGTGTTCTGCTAAACCGTAAATAATCATTGTGTGATATTTTCTGTTATCACAAGACTTTCTTAAAATGTTCTGACAGTTTGTGGTAAGTAAGACTATTACCCCAGGGCACCACATTGTAAAAGTCTAAGCATTACATATCTGAAGATTCTCACAGCTTGGGTAACTGGGAACCACTGCTATAAGATTCTGTAGTTGAAAACAGGTTGAAAAATATGGTGGGACAGGCAGGGGGCACATGCTAGGTCATTGGTTCATATTTCAAATTTATTGAAAAGAGAAACAGGGTGCTTGATTGAAATTTTATGGTACTTTACCTACTTGGCATTTTGCAACTGATTTGCATGTTATGCATTCATAATCCGTACAGGCTCACATCTGCAAATTGCTTCTATCAAAACTGTTCAGCATGTTAAATAGCTGTTTTGTAATCGCAGAGCAACTATATCAGAAGTATGCCACCACTGGCAGCCTAAACATGGTTACAGGTTGCATGTGGTAATTAGTCGCCAATAATAGAACTTGCTTTTAACAAAATCTAGAGTTCAGGAAGCTCATCATGATAGGCATAATGAAACAGGCCTTCTGTAAGAGGTACATCACATAAAAAAGAAGATATTTGCCAAGGAACTATCTCACAATAATTTCTGGCTTTGGAGCCACGAAGCCAAATGCAGAAGGAAACACATATGACCGCACTCATTGAGGCAACATTGTTTACATCACTAAGCACCAGGCAATTGGTGACACTCGTTTACATAATGTGACATAACAGCACAGGTAAGTTCAGTCCTGGCAGCCTGTTTTGTGATGTAAGCAGTTACAACACTTCCAAGGATGATTGTGTTCTAGTAACAGTGCGACAACTGTAGGAAGAGACAAAAAAGACAGAAAAGAGCACTGTTCTTATTGTGTATTCCTACAGCTGTTGCACTGTTACTAGAACACAACCACGATGAATCAACATACCCAATATAAGCTCTTGTTGTTCCAAAAATGCTTTCATACTTGCACTTCATTCTTTCACTTTTGGTTAATACTGGAGTTTTGTCTTACTACAATTCCACAGTTGCTCAGCATCCTCCAGATCCAAAAACTGACATGCCTTAGGTAAAGAGCAGGCTTCAGTATGTTACGACAAGCCCATTGAAATCAAAAGCTTAGCAAGTAATTTGTGCATTTTTATAATAAGTCTATTAGCACTGAAATTTGGGCCAGTTTGTAGTTGAAAATCTGCCTTATTACGAGGCCAAGGGAGAACCACAGCTCCCCAAAAAGTGCCCCATATTCGCACCGCGAGCGGCACTGGGAAGGATGTGGCTGCATTCCAGAGTTCAGCAATACTTCTGTTGTTTTCTGGCACAAAAACAGGACAACAAGAAAGATAATGGAAGTCTTTCATATCCACAAAAATGCTAGCACGTGCATCAGCCAGCCATCTATTAACATAATAACCAGTGAAGTAGCTTACCTAGATTAGTTTTCGACGCTGAGAGCAGGCCAGCAATAGCCACTTGATCGCTTGCCATGGTATGTGTGGTCTTTAATCTCAGTTGTTTGATTTTTCTCTATGATGTCTTCCTGCGTAAGAGGCACGTGGTATGTTTTCGTGCGTTTTAGTTGCTTTTTTATCTTCGAGGTGACAGCTGTCCAGTGGCCTTTTTTATTATTGTTGTTTCATGCATGTGTTTCCGTGTTCGGTGTAGGTTAAATCCTGGCATTTTCTGTGAATAAACTTTAGTTTCAAGTGAGCGCTCATCTGTATAACTCTGTCTTTTGTTTCTTGTCTGTTTAATCCTAAATAGTTCCACAATGTTCACGACTATTTATATGTTTCACCCATTAGCCCATGGCTATTGTTAGGGATGGACATCTCCGAATGGGAAGTGTTCTATTTGAGAAATGCTGTTTATAATAATACTTCATTTTTGTATGAACACCTGTTACATGGATATACATGAGCAATTCACTTTTGTTGAGAAATGTCTTTAGCAAAGTGTAAATTTAAAATTGAATTGTGACTTGCAGACCATTAGCTTGACGTTTACTTTTGTAAATGTTTACTAGAGATATTCAAACAACACGGAAGTTTTGGGGAAGATGAAGGCTTGAAATGAAAAGAAATCACTGAACATGGAGTGTCACTGGAGCCAATGTTTCATAGGCAACAAATGTCTTCCTCCCTGACAGGCACCATTCTTCTCATTAAAATGTTGGATTTAGCTGCATTTTGTGTTTTACGATTGTTATTAATGCATAAGTATTCTTCCTTAATTTAGTTTTTTTTTCATTTGCAAACAGCAGACATAGTTCTTCAAAGAAATATGTCCTCTGCCATGATATGTCCATAAAATGTAGAGACTGTGCTTTCAAAATGTATGTGGCTGTTCTTACAATGTGACTGTGATAGGTCAGACCAATGACACGACACACTCTTTGCAATATGGACTGCACATTCACAATGAACATTCACTAAACTAAATTAGTGCATTTTGCAGTAGTATGTTAAATTTGTCTGCTCAAGTGCATCTTCACACACACACAGATATCCTGGTGCAAAAAATCTTACTTATATAACAGAATATTCCTCAAAGAAGGCAGTAGGGCATGAACACATGACAGCATTGCAGGAACTAAACTCATTGTCTTGCCCTGCGCTCTAGTTGTAGTTGTCTTTCAGTTTGACTAGAACATTACTTTCATACCACTACAGCAGGAGGAAGAATCACCAGAGGGAAGGTTTAAGGAACGAAACATCAAGGGCTTGTTTCATCATATAAAGGTCACATCCAGGGGTTACAGGTACGGCCCCTGCCGGCGGAAAGTTGTCTCTTCGTCCCCTTTACGTTCTTCACATCTATATCACGTGAAATTACTGACACATTTTAAGCAGTACAATCAACATCCCAGAACCTTTTTTGGCTTCTTTATCGGCATTTCTTTACGGTTATGTCACAAACTGAAGGTTGGCATTCATTTATTACATTCAACTACAAAAGGAAGTCATAGCTTCAGTTGATAGGCAATGCATTAAACTGCTGTACAGAGATTCACAGCTTTATCAACCCTATAAACATCAGAAAACCTTTGAGGGCAATAAAAAATGAAAAAGGATAGTTTCATGAGTCCTCACGTGAGCACAAACACATCTTCCTTGATTAGTGCACACAATGGATTTCACAACGTCGGCATGATAAACACCGCAAACAGAAGTGAGAAAATGCATCTTGTGCCTCTATCTTCTTTGAAATAACATAAACTGCATTGCGAATAGGCTTGGATGAACTCGGACAGAGTTGGATGTACTAACTCGCCTATGTCAAGTGCTATTGGAAAAAACTGCAACATTTTAAGGAGTGACCCATGCTTTATCAGCTTTTCAGGGTGGTTTTTCTTTGAACTAGGCAGATAAATGGCCAGCAGCTAGAAGAGGAAAGTAAGCGAAATTCGTCCTCTGATAACTTTCAAGGCGGACCAAGATACACCGAAGGAACACTTGCAATCGATGAGTCTGTTGAACGGCAGCTTTCAGTTTCATGCCACAAGCTGTACACTGTGCGAAACTTGTGAAGTGAATTTGGTGTAATGTGCCACTGATATTAGTACCTTTACAGCAGGGTTTAAACCAGAAATTCTTCAGGACTGGACATTTTGAAAGTGGAGGGGGGCAGAGATATCGAGTTTAATGATTTATAGTTTTCTAACCTACCTTCTTCACATTTCCTTTCTTAAACACATATCTAAATTTCATTTACGGTCGCATATTTCTGGCATCTTCGATGTTAACAGAAAACGGAAGCAGAGTGCTTGTGTCCAAGCACTGGCATTGGAGTTGACGGTCTTCAAAACCACAAGACCACTTCAGACTTCTTTCTACATAACTACGCGGTGGGACGTATAACTCACTGGCATTGCGTGCACACAGTTGCTTATTGGATTCTCGTAAAACGCATTTCATAGGGTCAATCAGAGTGGCGATCCCCGCGTCTTTTAGTTACACCTCCATGAAAATGACGCACTATACTTCTGGGTCAAAAAAATGACACTGATCACGCATAAGCGTCTCCTCATTATCACCAGCCTGTCTTTTGTCAAATGCGGGATAGACTTTTCCCAATGATCCCCAACCCACCCTTTCCCGTGTGATTCCATTTTATGTCTCCAACTTTCTTAATTTTCGTCACACCATATAACCCTTGGTAGTCTCCGTCCATGCTTCTAATCTTGTGGTATCCATTCATATGTTCTAACTGACCATCTGTAGTCTGTACTTCTAATCATGTAGTCAGTCCAGGTCCACGTTTTCTTTTGTAACATCTCATAGAATATTGGTTACACTTTCGTTCTCAAATTCACTCTGATATTTTCCTATCAGGGTTACACCTATCATTTTCGTTCAATTGCATGCTGTGTTGTTACTGGCGAGGTTTCTGCACTTTTTGATAGTACTGGCAAAATGCAATAATTGTATACTTTCCACTTTACCCACAATGGTAAGTTACTGGTCATGAGTAGAAAATGCCTGCCATACATGCATGGTTTATTTATCAGTGCGTTAACATAAGTAGGTTCGTACTTGGCCAACATAGACACACTGTTTCACTGATTCAGGGGTCTGGTAGTCTATCACAAATGGCAACTCTTTTGCCAGATTACCTAGCATTATTTTTGTCTTGTCTTCTTTCATCGCCCAGTCTACATTGTTGCTTTATTGTTTTAATTTTTCAATCACTTTTTGTAAATCATCGCCATGATTGCTCAAGAGTACGACGTTGCCTGCAAACCATAGATTGCCAAGATATTCTCCACTGACCTTCATTTTCATATCAGTTCCAGTACTTCTAGACAAGCAGTAAATACCAGCAGAGGACACACTCTATCGCCTTGACAAACTTTTTCTTGATCAGGATTTTCTCGCTCTTAGGAGGAGCACAGTAGCTGTGGAGTCTCTTTATATCGGCTATAGTATTCACATGTGCTTCAAACACTCCTTGTCAGCATGCTGCCTTGAGAGCCACTGATATCTCTAATGTCTAATGCCATTTCATAATCTGTGACTGCTATATATAGTGGCTTCTTTTGTTAGGCAGATTGCTAAGTTATTTGATTCGTTGCATGAATTTGATCTATAGTAGTGGATGGTTTCTCAAACACAGCTTGTTCTATAGGTTAACGTCAAGTCTGGTTCTAACCCAAAACGAGGTTGTTTTTGTGAATATTTTGTACAATACTGAAAGAAGGCTAATTGGCCTGTGGTTCATTCAAGTATTTGATGTCTCCCTTTTTTACATATATGCAAAACATTTGCATTTTCCAACTCTCTGGCACATTCACTGTGTTAAAGAGCTTTGTGCACGCGCTAAGAAAAAATAGAGTATTCGGGGAGTAGTTCTGCTACACAACAATAATCGTCATCTGAGTTGCTCGCATTTCCTTTCTTGAAAACGCAGAGCTGGCCACTTTCCTGACGGGAATGCCATGTCACACTGATAACAAGCGCTTCGTGACCGCAAACTACCGGGACCGTTGCGATAATGCGAAGAAAGTACTTCAAGTAGATGATGATTATTGTTGTGTAGCAAAAACACTCCCCAAATATTCAATTTTTTAGAGCATAGATAGTCGCTAGTTTCTGAAATATAAAATCTTCATATTTTCTAATAGGTTGTCATGCCGTCTTCCATGGATGCTATGGCTGATGGCTTGTAAGGCCTTTCTAACCTCATCGATAGTGACGCCTGGGACTTTGGTGTCATGTTCTCAATTACTTTCACTCGAAGTTGGGTGATTAGCATTCTCACTGTATAGTTCTGAGTCCTCAACTACATCAACCATGTTGAAAGTGTCACACAGTTCAAGGTTTGTGCTCAATATAAAAACGCCACAGTTCACTTAAAATACTTCTGTGAATTCATCCTTGTGATAATAAATTAGCTATGCACCACTCTGTTGTGTCTGCCTAACAAGATGGCACGGGTCCAGAAGTGTTTCTGTTCTGCTTCTCGTACAATTGAAACAGTAAAAGTGAAAGCAAACTACTACATAGTGCAATGCAGGACAGTATAATGTAAGTATTCTTTTAATAACCTGTATTTCTTTTATCATCCACTGCTCAAAACCAACGAATCATGCCGACATCACAAGCTTTTGAAAAAGATGATTATCTTTTGCTTTTGTATAATTTCTACGGTATTTTTGCCAGTAGAAAGCCAAATCACATGCGCATACAAGACCAAATGTTGCCAACAGGACAGTTTAACGATTATAACTTGTGCACTTATCACGGCTTGTATTTTAAAAGTTTTTATACTACAATGTATGTCGGTGCCTTCCAAAAGCACACCTACACAAAGCAGATAAGCAATGTCTCACTGAAGCACTCATTTCGGCTGCTAATTATTGTCGTCCAGTAACTGCATATTGAGCATTCAATAACTGCATATATGAGCAACAAAATGAACACTGTGTATGTCTTTGTTATGTCTCTATTCACAATCTGTTATTAGATGTGCATTGCACATAAAATCAGCTTATTAAATTCAAAGCATTTCTTCGCGAACTTCGGCGACTTTGAGCGTATCTATATATCTAGCCGCTTATGTTCGGGTGTTCTCAAAGTCACCTCCTTCACTTGGCGTGAACCAAAATTAGCATGGGAGGGTAAGAAGTTTGACGAATATGATCCGCTGGACAAGGCATGAATAATGTCACAATACCGTCGCATACGTCATCAAATACTTCCCGCCAGACAGGGGCACATACCCACGGGTGGGTATGTGCCGCTGGTATGCGGGTATGTGCCACAGGTGATTGACAGTATCCAGCCATGAAGGACGAGAACACACACAGGCATATTTTAAAGCGTGAAAGTTATGGAATACCCGACATCGGTAGCGTCGACCCAATGAAGGCATAGAATAAATGTCAGTGTTAACAAAAACCTGGCATAGGCAGCGTTGACCCCCTCGATGAATGCAAATAATAAATTTGAGGGTCCCAGCTGGAATCAAACTCAAGCATTCTGAGTAGCATTGAAGCATTCTACCACAGAGCTACGACACATCTCGGAAATACTTTTCAAATAGACGCTAATCTTCGTGAAACGTCAATAGTGGTTGCAGTGCTGCCTACCCAATTTGCTAAACATTACATATGTACTCCTTTGATACGGCCGTCACTTCAGGTTAACGTAAATTCTGGTTATTTGCCATACGCTCAAGTTGATTTTTTCAGCAGTGTCCAGGGCCAGCATCTCCGCTGAGCATCAGCGCTTCATATTAGCTTCTGGTGTTGCTAATACGCATGTTCCAGTTGGCATCGTTGCGCAAGTGCAAACAACTAGTTATATAAACATCTGCAACTCTTGAAGATATATCTGTTTGTAAAACATTTGTACATATATTTAGCGTCATTTCATGACGGGTCGCTCAATAAAAAAATTGCACATGGTCACCTTTCCTCCGCATGCTTAACCTTACGCCGATTCCCAGGTACGTGGGATCTGCCGAATTTTTATTTGCTCAACCGTAAACAGGCACTGAAATACATTTCGAACACATGTATAACAAAAAAAGGTCTCTGATGAGTACAAAATGCTGCAGTGAACATTCGAGTGAAACATTCTTCTGCTGCATGCAGCAAATAAAATCTTACAGAATAAGTCGCTTTCTTTTTCCTACAGCTTTCAAGGCTTCCATTGATTATTTTCCAGTTTATGCAGCATTAAGAATAACATCTATGACATCAGAGCAAGTGGGGTAGCCTATAGACACCGGCCACAGAGAAAGCACTAATAAGCATGAATTACCAATGTGCAAAAGCTCACGTATATGTGAACATTCCTCCAGATGTTCAAAAAAATGAAGAAGTAACAACGTATCCCACTTTTCCCGTCACAACTCATTTTTCACACATATACACAAACCTTCAAGTTTTAGCATTGGCATAATGCAAAAGAAAAAAAGCAACAGATGTAGCTTAATTATTGACACTGCCACAGCCAAGAAGAGCCAATGAGTTGACGGGTAATAAGTTTCCATTATGCTCTATATTCCCATTCTTGTTAGTTATTAAAAGTTTCTTCAGAAACGTATTAGTACTTTGGAGGTACTGGACTTGTTACACAATGATGTTGAGATTTCATAAAATATGCGCTTTTACCCCTTTTGGGCCTCAAGCAAGCATAAAAGACGTGCCTAGCTTGCACTTGATAAAAGCCATGCATAATGTTAAACTGAATGTACTAACCTATAGCAGTATGTTACACAACGAAGCACACCACAGTGCACACCATAAGCAATGAATGAATTATTTCTGTTGTGCTAAACGCTTTGCGACATCAGTTCTGTGCCAATGATTTAGTTGTAGAAACAGTCATGTCGTATGTGACGACTCTGTACTTCCTCAGTTCAAATTACCAATGACAAACAGGATGTTGAAGCATCAGATCATGCTATCCTTTATTATCTGCCAATTAAAGAAAAAAAGATGAGCTACGGCATCGGTGATATATGCTCTCTATTACATTTGGAACTGAGAGCACTCGTTGCAATGGGCTTCACTATGTAGATATTATCAGAAGTTCGGATGGTACTAGCAATTTATCAGGTTGTGATGTGCTGGTTAGTAGCAAGCCTTTTTGAAAATGATTGTGACACTCCAAAATTTGGTACACCAATCTGCAAACCTGAATAAATGCTTACCTTTAGTGTGAAGAAAAACTGTGGAACCACCATAGAGAACTGTGCAACCAGCATAGGGCGATTGGCATAAAACCAGTAAACCTTTCATGTGGTGTTTTTATGTGCAAGATGCCACATACATTATGCATTAGGTTCCCGTACATTGGAATACATACCTAGGCACACAAAAAAGCACATCACCATTCCTCATTCCCTGAGCACCAAGTATTAGCTGAGAATCAACAGTTCCTGGGAGTAGGCCACTTTATTAATAATGTACTCGTGATACAACTACTTCCATAACATGTGCACACTGTTGAGAGTACACATATTTTCATACAAAATACATGCAAAAATATACTGGCTTATAGAGTAGTAATGGGTACAAAATTTCAATGCATGCATACATGTACACTCCTTTGGTATAGTTCCCAGGTGCTGTGAAAACAATAAAATAAAGTAACTCCATAACTATTATTGCTGACCTTAAATATCAATACTGTCATGACAAAAATAATCACAGCAACTCATCTCTAATTTTACTCATTCAAAGAAATGGATGCCCGTGAATTGCACTTCCATGGCATCCTTTCATTTTTACATTCCCAAAAATATGCATTGCACAAAAACGCAATCGCAATATGTATAGGCCGTATAAATTATTGTATCGCCTTAGAAGGCAAAGAAGTCTTATTTAAGAGGAGCACCCTTCAGCGAATTACATGTGACAGGTTCGCCATTCACAATGAATGCACAACCTCTCCACTCAGCCACAAGTGATGCAGAAACCTTCATGTCCACCTGTAGCTTCTCCCAAATCTTCTTTTTAGGGTTTAGTTGGACATCTGGCTGGATGCTGGCATCCTCGTAGCCTTCAATGAATACTCGGTCTCCTGGACTGCAGTTGCTGCAAACAGAATAAATAGACTCAATTGCATCAGATGACTTAAGCAATTGTACAAGTTCATCTATGGGTCAAATTAGTGAACAATAGACAAATTTATTGAATATATTTGCTGCACAATCCTTCAGATTTACAATGTTGCAAAGCTGCTGAAAAATAAGCAGCAAAATTTTGAGAGATCATAATGCACGGCAGTTTTACTGTGACCATAGCTGTGTAAGGAATGCCAAATATGAGAAAGGGACGGGAACAGTAGAAATAGCGCTCCCGTGTTCACTGCAACAAGCTCCTCATAGGCTAGGTACCAGTGTGAATGCTGCCTAAAACTGTACTCACTAAATTTGGTCCTATAACGGGCAGTGAAATGTATATGTTTTTAACAGTTGTAAAATTGAGTACTCGAAACTTGTAGCAAAATGTTTTAATACACTGTTCGATAGCCAATTCTTGGACATAAAACAAAGTTTTACAGACAGTGAAAAACAATGCCAGGTTTTGCTCATACAATAGTTGAGTACGAATGAAAGTAGATCTGGTACATTACATGCACCCTGAATGTCACACAGGGCACGATAGAGCTGTACTTTCTCACTGTAACACCACGTTGGTACTCTAACTCACCTGGGTGGTTTTAGGGGCTCAACTTGTCGTGGCTCCTGTACAGATGCGCAGAGCACCATTGCCTGTGATTACACACCTCGCATCTTAGATGGCTTCAAGTTGCAAAGCAGAACAACGTTCTGGTTGAGAAGCGCCTCCTTGGGTACCAAGTTTCGTAGGCCACTGACAACTGTACGGGGACCGGTAGGCTCAGCAAGGTCGACACGAGACACGTAAAGTGCATCTGCATCTGGATGGTCGTTAACTTCCACAATACGGACCAACCCTCAAGTCGAGGCAATGCAGGGTGACTTCATCAAAAACTGCTTTTGTTGGAGATGGATAAGCATCGACAGTAAGCTTCTGAAGCTTTGGATCACTGATTGGATCTAGCAGCCGATTCAGCTGCACTTCAACCATGGCTTTCAGATCACCTGGGTGTAGCTTAAGGTTCTTGAAATCATCCTCCAGCTGTTCATAGCTCGAGTACTCTATGTTACCACCGTGTGCCTCGTCGCTCTCGATTACCAGATTAGTACCTTTCTGAAGAGGCACAAGCACATGCTACCCAAAGGCGAGAACACCATTGTCCTCAAGGTTTCCCGGTTCACAAAAAGCCTTCTTAAGTTTCTTTTTCACGTCTGCTGGGGTGTCCAGCAAGTCAATCTTAGAATCTTCCTCCGAAGAACTCAGTTTACCACCCGACAGTCCAGGCACCATGGGGTTCATTAGATGAATACGTTTTTCGTAACCTAGCTGAGGTAAGTACTTCTCGGAGAATGTGAAAATTTTGCGCTGGTCAACACCACCGAACTGCGCATCAACATGCAAGTACTCTTCATCTAAGGCTTGCAATAATGAATAGAGCATACTACTAAGGAAAGGGTGCTCGACCTGCTTCACAACTTCGGCCCGAGCCTTCTTAGCATCATGTTCAGTCACCAAATACACCAGACGGTAGACAGTCCATGGAAAACTCTTTGCTCAATTGGTAAGTGGATCCCTTAACAAACTTGAGCTTCTCTAAAGGCACGCCAATGGACTTGAGCATCGCTTTGATTACGTGCTCGTAATACTGCGCCCGGAGTTCGAGCAAAGCCCAAGGAGCTTTCATTCTATCCAAGTATGCATGCAAATCGGCAAAGAGAATGGTTACCTCACAACCGGCTTTAAAAAGTCGGCGATCTTTGACATCGGAACGAAATAGGCAACGTGAAGCTTGCCAGTTGTTGCTGTGCCCCAGTAGATTTTAAGATATCGTTCCTTGATGATTTTATTCATTCGAGCTTCACCGAGCACTTCTTGGAGGTTTCTCGTAACCAAGTCTACTTTTGCTGAAACAGCGGCGATGTCACCGTTCTTTTCGACAGTGTGTTCTGCCATTGTAGACGCCGAAATGCACGAATGAAAAAGTAGAATTGGAATTAAACTTCTCTTACGACACTAGCACGGCAACACGTCACGAGCATACGGTGCGCTGACAAGTGTAGCAGGCGAACAAGTGCTCCAACGCAGCACTCGAAAGACATTGACGCGTGAATAGGAGGCAAACGGCGCCTGAGGGCGCTATGAGCAATAGTTCACCCACGCACGTCATGACGTGGGTCATTAGCGATCCTCTACTCAAATTGTGCGCAACTCAAATCGCTTAAACAAAAGCATTTATTTTTAGCGTGTTTATGATTATATTAAAAATTAGAGGGTAAGTATTCATTTAAATACTTTTTTACATATATAGGCTTTTGTTTGGTTTTAGTTTTGTTTTCCTTGGGTGTGTTTTTTTGTCCTTGTTTTTCATGAGGTGTGCGCTTCTTGGCAGATAGGTACTCGTGCTACTTATCACCACCGTTATAAATAACATGCATCAACCATCGTTTTACTTTGTTCCGTTTTATTTGTTTTTGTGGCTGTTGTTGTCGGGAACACCCTCACACCCTGAAACACCTTCAGTTGGTGACAGATCTCCACTCTGCGGCTAAGTAGACATATTCCTTTACAACTTCCAGCGTCTCACCCCTATCGCAAAGCACTGTTCTCTGCAAGGACTGTTGCACATTACTTTAGCTTTGTGCATATTAATTTTCCGACCAAGCTCTCAGCTGGACCGCCGAGTCAATCGTTCGAACCAAATGAAAGTGAAATAACTCGAAGAATATTGATGGGATGGGGCACATTTGGTAAGCATTCTGAATGTTAGTGTACCACTATCCCTCAAAAGGAAAGTATACAACAGCGGCATCTTACTGGTACCTATATATACTGATCAGAATTAAACCTGGATGCGGAAAGGAAAATAATTGGTGTACCTTTTAACCTTAAGAGACAGGAATAAATCAGAGTGCACCAAGGAGCAAATGGGGTTAACGAAATCATAATTGAAATCAGGAAAAAGAAATTGACATCAAACGCGTGAGAGAGGGACGAAATTGGGTGGGCAGATGACATTAAGATGTTTGTCGCTATAACGTGGCAGCAGAAAACACCATTCATAACAAAGGAGACGTAAAGTACTTGAAAAATTACAGGCTGATCAGCTTAATGTCCGTTCTCTGCAAACTATTTACAAACATAATAGCTAATAGAAATAAGGCGATATTAGAGTTCAGTCAACCAAAGGGCCAAGCAGGATATTCATGCTGGCTACTCCACAATAAACCATATTTATACTGTAATAGAGAAATGCGCTAAATACAGGTAATAGAGAAATGCGCTAAATACAACCAACTCCTATACATAGCTTTCATAGACTACGAGAAGGCGTTTGACTCAGTCGAGACATCAGTAGTAATGCAGGCACTACGAAATCAGGGCATTGACGAATCCTGCATAAACATACTAGAAGAAATCTACAGTGGATCCACACCCACCATATAGTTCTCCATAAAGAAAGCGATATAATCCTAATAAAGAAGGGTGTAAGGCAGGAAGACACGACCTCTTCAATGCTATTCACCGCGCGTTTACAGTAGGTTTTCAGGGCCCTAGATTGGAAGGAGTTAGGGATAAGAGTTAATGGAGAGTATCTAAGTAACGTGTATTTCATATTATCTTAGTAACCCAGGCACAAATTACAGCTCATGATTACTGAACTGGACACGAAAAGCAGAAGAGTAGGTCTGAAAATTATTATGCACAAAACTAAAGTAATGTGCAACAAGAAGAACGGCTATTTGGGCTAGTTGGTTGGAATTTATGGTAATAAGGGCTGCAGCGCGAGCACGAAGGTGCTAGAAGAAAAGTGAAACGAAAGGCGAGGCAAGGAAAGCAAAGAGGACAGCGCTCGTGTTGTCCTCTTTGCTTTCTTTAGTGTTGTCCTCTTTGCTTTCCTTGCTTCACCTTTCGTCTCACTTTTCTTCTAGCACATTCTTGTTCACTCTGCAGCCCTTATTACTAATGTGCAACAGTCTTGGCAAAAAAAAACAGCACTTTGCGATAGGTGGAGAGATGCTGGAAGTTGTAAAGAAATATTTCTATGTAGGACAGGTATATAGTAACAGCGGAGCCAAACCATGAAAGCGGAATAACTAGAAAAATGAGGATAGGTTAATGGCACTCGGCAAGCATTCTCAAGTCATGCATTGTAATCTGCCACTAACCCTCAAGAGAAAAGTATATACACAACAGCTGCATCTTGGCGGTACTTACTTGGAGCAGAAACCTCCTGGAGGCGCACAAAGATAGTTCAGCTTAAAAGGGCACTAAAGGCAACTATTAAGTCGGCGTTGATTGTTGAAATAGCAGTCCAGAAACCTCGTAGTGTTACTTTTGTACCAAGGAAGGGGTTATTTTTAAATAAAATCAGGTTATAGGGGTTCGCATCAGCTTAGCGCACTCCACCTTACCCGCCTCTAAAAGCGGACCGTTTCACGTCACTGTGGCCGCGCAGAGCGTTGTCCAGCTTTACTGCTGGGGCCGCCGACACTTGTAGCAGCAGAAGAAAAAAGCAGCGGCAGCAACAACGGCCATTGATCAATTTCTCGCCATTGGCTCCGAGATGACAGGCGTGTTTTGGTTCAACTCGGCCCCCGCATGACCTCTCCAGTTTAACCACGCGAAAATTGAATTTTCGAACCACTCGCACCATTCCCTATAGTAACTTCCCGTGCTTCACTTTTCCGTGAACCCAATAGAAACGAACACGCAGCATTTTATTGTGTCTCTTGATCCACGGAAAGTTATTTATTTAGTGCACCTAGATCGATTACTAGTGAATAATTGCAGACGGTTCGTCTCCCATCATAGGCATCATTTTGAAAATGTCCTACTGCGGCACGTGTATTATTGTGCACTTACCTTAATTTCTCGGTATGTAGGGCACTGCTGTTGATATCATTGTCGTTTCAGATGTTGTCATACATTGAGGTTTCACTTTGACGTAAATTGCTATTTCACTTTTTTTCAAAGTGCGATGGATATGAATATTATAGGTATAACCTTAAGAGACAAGAAAAGAGCAGAGGGGGTCAGGGAATTAACCGGGATCAATGATATCATAGTTAAAATCAAGAAGAAGAAATTGACATATGGGCCGGGCACGTAGCACGTAGGCAGGATAACCGCTCGTCATTAAGGGTAAATGACTGGATTCCTATAGAGAAGGCAAACGCAAAAGAGGAGACAGAGAGTTAGGTGGGCACATGAGACTAGAAAGTTCGCAGGTATAACATGGCAGCAGAAAGCGCAAGACCGGGTTGAATGCCGGATCATGGGAAAAGCCTTTGCCCTGCAGTCGGCGTAGTCAGGCTGATGATGATGAGAAAGCGCAGGATCGGGTTGATTGGCGGAGCATGGGAAAGGCCTTTGCACTGCAGTGGGCGTCGTTAGGAAGATGATGATGCAGATGTGCTTCCACCTCCAGCCAAATGTGTGTGTAACAGGATAGCGTTCGAACGCTCACGAGTCGACATACATCTCGCACTTCACCGCCTCCTGCGACGACTGTCATCTGCGCGGGCGACCACGTGTTTTGCGGTGGATAAGCAATAGACAGAAAGGCAGGGTGTGTTAATTAAGAGAGAAAATCAGAAAAAAGTGATTTGATCACACCATTTTTGTTATTTGGCAAAGAAGTATTCTATCGAACGCCGCATCATGAGGATTTTTACTTGGACCACATCAACACCAAAGATACTGTTAATTATCTGACAGACTGCATATTTTATCAGATTTCACCATTTTTATAGGGGAAATTGGAAGCCTCTTTATTTCACCTCTAATCACTTTTGTACGAAAGCACGCCGTCCTGAGAAGTGCACTAATATGGGAGAATGAGTTAGCCTAAGAAAAAATCATGAGCTTTGAATATGTTTGTTGTTTTAGGTATACGTATTGCTGGCAGTTAAAAAGAAACATTTGGAAATGGTTTAATACCAGAACTAAGCAGAATCCTTGAGTAGCGCGAGCGCTCTTTTGAATCTGAACACATGAAAATAGATATAAGGTAGCAAGGGAACTCTGAGGGGGCGCCATGGCTACCTGGGCTAGCCACCCGACCTGGACCACCATACCCCGAACAGCTCCTTGGCCGCCACCATAGTGATTTGCATAAATTGTAGTGACCCCCCAAAAAGCACACAGAGGCTCTGACCTTAGCGTTATTGTACTCTTACGCGAAACCCAGCATGACGACGTTTTTTAACTCCCGAGATAAGGTCTATACAAAAAAGGTATAAATTTTATCGGTAAAACCTCTGAAATGCTAATGCCACGTATAGGAGACACTTGGCATAGAATGACCGCTAAGGAATTCACTAGAAGCAAGGGCCAGCAACTGCAGCCCGCGGGTCCCCCCGGACTCATCGTCAAACGCTTCACATTTCATTGTCACTATGTAAAGTTTCACTTGGTCGTTTTGCGGAAAATGTGATTTGTGCAAGTAAGCTGTGTTTCACTGCAAGCATGGCTTGCGAGCTGAAAATAAACACGATTCCTAATCCACCCTTCTTTTTTTACATTTTCTTAATTTCCGATTTCTTCTCTTAGCCTTCAATGCACCCCCCCTCCCCGTCTACTATTTGCCATGTGGTCCTTGCTATATCGAGGCTTCATGCAACTTGGCCCTACTCCTCAAAAGGTGGCCAACCCCTGATTCAGAGCACAGTAATAAAAAAAATTGTGCATTATATAAAATCCTTAAACTGTTGAATTTGCCAGGTATATTTACATGCCACCGGCTCATTTGTAGACTTTGAGCTACACTGCTGAAAGGATAACAACTTTAATTAGACCATGGCAGTTGTGTGTCCCACGAAGAACATTATGCTTCAATATTTTTTCAATCGGTTGATTACGAGCTGATAAAAATGTTATTTTGAGGTGGCGCGAAAGGATCATGCGAGGAGGCGAGATCGAAACCCTTGCCTCTCGTCCCGCGTAGCCTTCGCAAGCCGAATCCTTCCCTACGCTCTCCGTAGTCCGACCAAGAGGTCCCGTGTGCATGACGCGCCCAAACGAGCCCAACCCTCGAGCATGTGAGCGGTGTTGTATTGTTGACCAGCGCTAACCACGGGGACACGGACACGTGCGAAACACAGACACATTTGCCTCGCATCTCATTGTAATTCACGGGAAAAAATATAAAAGACGCACACATTCGCTTTTTGTCTCAATGTTTATCTATAGTTTGATTCATCTATTCAACCAACAATTACACACACTACGCATGTCGTGCGAAATAACTTTTGCCATGTCACCTGCTACCTACTCTAGGCCTCGGTAAAGTGAGCCCTCACTTTCGCCACGACTAGAGTGATCTACAATAGGTCACTCTATGACAGAGAATAGTGTCTAAGCAGATATAACGTTGAGGGCCGACGTCACAGCACTACCGTCTACGTCTTCGTCATGCCCTCAATCACTGGGCGCGCGCCCACGAAAGGAAGAAAAAGCAGCGTCCATTTTGAAATTCGACCCATTTTCGCAGCGCGTAGCGCTGTAAATTTTGGCAGGCGTGATCGTGCGTGCCAAAAGTATGCATTACGCTAGTCAGCTCAAAATGTTCAAACCTGGAGAGTGGCTCTTTAAAGAATATGCTAATTTAATATGGACACCCAATAATACGTTTGTAAAAGATGCTTTCTAAAAGATGGTTTGAAAGATCCTTAGTACTTTTTCATCTGCACTACCACCTAATTCAGATCCCATCCCGGTCGCGGCGGCCACGTTTCCATGGAGGCAAGGTGCTAGAGTCCCGTGCACAATGATTTAAGTGCACGTAAAAGTGTCCCATGTGGCCGAAATTTTTGGAGCCCTCCACTTTACAGCGTCTGTCAGTCATGTTGGGGTTCCGGGACGTAAAACTCAACAATTATTATGATTTGAGGCGTACCCTCTGCGGGGTCTCGCTTGGGCTCTTGGAGTGAACGGACAGTGTAGACGCGGTCAGAACGAGCAAAAACAGCTCACACATTTATTTAACTAATTTCAGATCGACAGAATCGTCCGCCGAATTATAATACTATAACATCAATGGGGATCAACACGCTAAAGCAACGTTACACGAAATTACATAACACTCAACAATATGAAAAACACAATAACACACCCAAGGCGCCGCCGCCAACGCTTGACTCACCACGAGGGCCCCCGGAGCGCAACCCGATTTGCCGCTCACCGGGGACCCACGCTACAGCCAACCGTTCACCCCCACCCCCCCCGCCACCAGCCAAAGAGAACCGCTCATATGAGTCATC
Organism: Rhipicephalus annulatus; assembly: GCA_013436015.1. Classification (NCBI taxonomy): domain Eukaryota; kingdom Metazoa; phylum Arthropoda; class Arachnida; order Ixodida; family Ixodidae; genus Rhipicephalus; species Rhipicephalus annulatus. The sequence continues at coordinate 259,114 of WOVY01009444.1, forward strand.
TCTCCCGTGTGCCGCCACCCAGACTCGCCGCCAGCCTTCATCGCCGCCGCTACAGCTTTAACCGTGATGATGATGGTGGCGGTTATAACAAACGCTCGCGAGCATCACGCCACCTGCCGCTCGGTAATTGTGACCCCTAAGTGCGGCCTATGTGCGAGACACGTGTACCACGCGGCGCAAACAACCTTACAGAGTATGTTAGCATCCCCATAAACCATAAACCGTCCCATAAAACGTCGGTCCTACTGATTGACGAGTGTAAATCGTTTGCATCTAGTTGCATCGCCTACGTACCACACCTAATAGTAAAATTTTGTTTATTATTATTAGTTAACATTGATGAGGCGTGAAGGAGGGGTACGGGGATTCAGCCTATCCTTCGTCGATGTTTTTTAGATTATGCGCATATGTGCATGTCTTTAACGTATCGAGAAAACTACAACTCGAAGCTGGCAATGTGCACCATTAGGGAAAGCGGTGTCGGCGAAACCCCCCCCCCCCCCCGTAGTGATGCATAGGTAGGCATCACTTCCTGCCTTGTCGATGTGTCTCACTTCCTCACAGCTATGAACAGAAATTTTCTTGGTGCAGTGATTGAGCTTGTTGGTTTGCCATACTCGTTAACCATTTCACGTTAAAGATGGGGACAGAACACAGAAAGGCCTCTCTGTGTTCCTGTCTACATATTTTACGTTCAACAGTTTACGAGTGGCAAACCAACAAGATCAAGTCAGCACCCTTCTAACATGTTATATTGGCTTCTTTTGTATATTTATGCTATGCGTTTTGGTCCCTGTCACTTTTTATAGCACAAAGGTTTACGAATACACCTTCATAACATCTTTGGTTAGCAGCCTCACGACTACCAGAAAAATTAAAAGAGGACAGCAAGCGCTTTACTGTCGTTTTGCTCCCTTCCTTAGTCATCGATCGTGCTGGTGACAAAAAAATTTGGCAGTATACTTGTCCATCTACCCTACCCTCACAGACCTACATACAAGCATCTATTGAGCAGATAATAAATCTGATAAGCACAGTATTGACACTTCAGAATTCACTTTCATGTAAATGAACAGGCAGACATGCTCAAATGTACTAATTACTCCATTCTTTGTAAACGCGCTTCGGTATTAATAAAGTAGAAATGCACAAAATGGAATTAAAAATGGTGGCAGCTAGGACGAATCTGACTGCGCCTGCAGCCACAAAAATTCAGTTTCTCCATCATTGTGCTCCATGACTCAGGCTGCTACAGAGTCTGGCGCTGTAGTGTTCTCTACGTGCTATGCTTAAAAGCAGTAGTGAAGAAATACTGTCTACCAGAAAAAGCAAGTAAACAAGATAAAGTATTTACCAAGTAGTGTGGTAAAACATTTTAAAGAACTAAATATACACCATTGTACTAATTTGTAATATATTTCTTTCCACCTTAAGATATCCTGGGATCTTATGAAATTGATGATGCTTAGATTTCAGCCATCAGACAAGATACATCATAAAAATAACTGGATCAAAACTGGCAAGTTCTTTAAATTCGTACTGATCGAGACACTCAGACGTATTTTTAAAGACATACGAGCACAATTCAAGCACAAGATAGATCTATCCATTTTTGAAAGAGAGTGTGCAGAGTTATTAGGTCTCTGTTTGAAAAATGGAGAAATGTTGTCTGGCATGTGCACGGTGGTCACTTCACGCAAAATATTTCTTTGCGAACCATTCCTGGTGTCTTCCATTACAAGCAATGCCATTTCTACACAAAAACAAAAATACTCGCGAACAATCTTCATATTAACATCACATTAGAGGGAGACAGACACTCACATTGAAAGGCAGTGCAAACATTCGAGCTCTGCTTCACCGTGATACTGAAAAATGGCAGCTACGCAGCAACACGGCAATAAAAAAAGTTTGTCTAAAAAAACCATAACATAACAGTCGTTTCTTTGTCTAATCCAATACGACCAGACACGGCACACTCATACGAGTCTTGCAACACGACATTGTTGTGGCAAGTGCAGTACTCCCAAGCGAGTCCCAACGCACAATTCGTAGAGGCAACTCCACTAACATGTAGAGGCAACTCTACCCCGTTTCAAGACGTTTAGTAGAGGTTTTGTGTTTCGTGGTCCTGCACAAGACGGGTTTGAATTCGTTGCCGCTGAGCTCGCTTGGTTTTATAGCAGCAGTGACGAATGAGTCGCGAGACTGCGTCTTCGACCTCTAAAATTTCAAATGCATTCCCGGCCGACAAGAAAACCAGCTTCGTCTTCCTCAAACCAGACGCGCTGGCGAGTCCATTCTGCTGACTGCGCCAGTAAGTTTCGTCCGAAATTCAAAGGTTCTTTGTAGTGAAGCAAGCTTATAATAAATAGACCTATAAGAAATCCGGGGTACCACAGGGTTCAGTATCAGGCCCCACATTTTTCTCTCTATATATCAATGATATACCGCACATCCAACAGAGGTAAAGGGCGTTGGTTAACGCGGACGACACTGTTTTAGTTTTTACAGGACACTCCTTAGCAGCACTAAAAATGACGTGATTACCAATTTTCGAACATTTCGTCTAGAATTAGTTCACTGGTAACTGTACTAAAACAAAATACCTAGTGTTTCACTCTCCCAAGAAACACGTTGATATTGAATTTTTTGTCCTAGCAATAAACAACGTTCCGATTCAACAAATTGCTTCTTTTAAATATTTGGGCATCATTTTTGATAAGTATTTACATCGGCACGAGCAAGTACAGAGTGTGTGTGCAAAGATAGCCTATGGCTGCTATACCTTAATAAAAGCTCGTCGATATCTTCCACAAGCCATACTTCGTACACTCTACTTTTCACTGTGAGTTATGTGAGTTACTGCTTGGAATCTTGACGTGTTACGCACAAGTGTCACCTTAAAACTCTTGAACGAATTCAAAAGCTACATTAAAAAGTCACTAGCACAGGTGAACCTGTAGGTAACATTTTTGAATCACAACGTGTTCTCTCGGCTGCAATGTTGCAAGACTACAATATTGTCGTTTCAATAAATAACATAAATAATGGAAATTTCCCTTTGCCTACCGATATTTTCTCAATTCCTACAAGCGATACGTGACATGCATTTAATGGGAATTCTAATTTGCCCAAATGCTACAATAATTATGGAGAAAGGCTGATCGAATTTAATGGAACGAAAAGATAGAGCGTGATTCCTCTTGAGAATAAAGCGGCACGTAGTTTCGGTCGATAGCATGAAAGTCCCTTTTTTTATCAAGACAAGATATGTAGCCTGTGTTATGTCTGTTTCATTTTTAATGTCTTTTTTCCTAATGAGTGCTGGGTAAAGCAAGCTAACCTAGTAAGGTCGAGTGTTCGTAAAAAAATGTATACGTGTGTTGCTTGTATTTATGTAATTTGTTCCTGTTTTTTTCTTCTTTTTTGCATCCTGTACGTTCTCTATACACACCAGAATTCAAGCACTTGTTATACCATTGGAATAGTAAAATATGTCAAACGCGAGGAACGGAAGTCGCCTTCACTAGACTGCGCTGTCAAATTCCACAGCTGAATTTATATTTGCACAGGGCTGGTCTGGCAGCCTCCCCTCATTGTCCTGTTTGTGGAGTAAATGAGTCAGCTGAACATTATCTCATTTATTGTAGTAGATTCTCTGTCTTACGTAAAAACAATTTAGGAGCCATTTGCCCCCTTCGCGGAATAGATTTAAATACTGAAAATGTGCTTTCTTTCGGGGCTTTGTGTCTAGGCCACAGCGACGGGAAGATTGTTGACGCATTGCAGGAGTTCGTCAAAGGTTCAAAGAGGTTTAGGTGTTGAAATCATTGTTCGATAGATTTTGAAATTTCCAAATTCATATTAAATCAAATACAACGCTTTATTGCATTACACTACAGATTATTTACAAATCAACCATCAAATTTGTCTTGTCGCATCTTATTTATGACTCATAAATGGATTAATTTTAATCTGTTATTAAACAAGAAGTTCATGAAAACTATCCGGTTCTTGGCCAATCACCAGCGTGGGTATGCGCCACATCGTCAAGGATCTTGACTTGACTTGACACATTATACTGGACCGGTCGCTAGCCACTTAAGAGTATCGGTCATAATTTTCTGTGTTTTTCTATTCTTTTTATAACAAATAAAGTTCTCAAGATTGATTGGTTGATTGATTGATTGAAACTGGTTGTCTCGTGATGGGAACATTCACCATCTTCGTCGATTCACTTCCGGAAGGCGAGCCATCAAGCCTTGTGTACACGAATATTCATGGGCGTTCGCAATGGGGAGGGGGACAAGGGGGCCGTCTACTCTCACTAGTTTAAGGCACGACGATAGAATCAGCGTCTGCCAATGGGAATATCTGCATGCAAATAACAACAAAACAGTGACCTGCAGAGAGCCCTGTCATGCATAGAGGACATCCAACTAAAAATTAAGTGGTATTTGTATTGCTATTATTCCTTTCATTCCTCCATGGCATCATGTAAGGACCGAAGAAGGTATTTTAAATATGTACATCACTACGTGTCAGTATTATGTTTTAATTCTTGCAAAAAGAAGGTTTGGCTGATTGCGCATATCGTGGGAATTAATGTTGGGCGAAGCTTGGGGCGGCAAGGTGACGGGTTTAGTTTTTTTATTGAACAAAACGTTATGAAGTGACGCTATTATATTTACAAATATTGTACGCACACATACGTTCAATACTAATATTACCAGCTGTTCTCTACGGTTTGACACTAATTTGCATTCTTGTTTCGAGAGCAAGAGTTTGTGTCCTTATGGGTCACTGCGTTTGGCACTTCCTCCCATTCAGTGTACCAACGGGCAAATATCGAGAAACTAATGTTGGCGCCGGAGTTACCGCCATCGGTTTCTTCGCTAAATACCATCCGCTGCTAGGCAAGTTTCGTTCAATAGCTTCTTCGGTGCCCACTTCTCGTCTTCTTGTTTGGCAGTGCCGCGTAGGTCGTGAGCGGCAGACAGGAAGTGGGGAAGCACCGCGTCGGAGAAGACCTTGCCGATGCACGAGTTGAGGTCCCTAGGACTTGTTGCGAGGTGGTCAAATGAGGTCACCGTTCCCCTATATACCTTTGGATTGCTGTAGATGAGGCCCTTGATCGTGTTGATGGCGCCTAGACAGTTGCCGCCACTGTGGTACAGGTTCCAGAGAGCATGACAAAGTATGCGCCTGCATGACAAGTACTGCCTCCTGCCCACATTTTGCTTGGGACGATTCGCTAACTTTCAGGAGGCATAGGAGACTACTGCGAGAGTTCTTGGGTGGCGCCTTGGTCAACAAGGCGTTTGACATGCATCTCCATCTGTTTCCTGGTGGTTACCATTATTCTTGTCTTTGCCGAAACGTATTATTATATTGAAGGCATTATACCGAAACGGAACATGCGCAAGCAACGGCTCTTCTTGATGACGCCTCGTGTCCAATCCTTGCTTTTGGAGCCGCTACCGCTATTGCCGTTGCTGAAGGACAAGGTCTTGAAGGGCGCTTCTTTATCGGGTAAGAGGGCTTGCGCAGAGATCCCCGCGAAGCTTCAGCGGATCCATGCCACCTGTGGCGTTGCTCGGCGATGGACAGCCATCGAAGTTGCGGTCACACGCACACCTAGCACCACGAAGACACGGTGTGTTGGCTTCGGAGGAGGCCTCGCGTGCTTACCGCATCAAGTAGCAGGAGAGACACGTCGCATGGAGATGCGTCGGCACTGAGTGGTTACAGTTGACGCGCCTCTTCTTGCTCCACGAAGACGTGGTGCTTCAGCTGTGGCTCAGGGGCAGCGGATGCAGATGCACTGGCGTCGACCCTGGGTGGTTCCGCTTGACGCGCGTCTTGCGCCGCAACGACGTAGTGGGTCGGTTGAGGGCCAGCCCTCGGGGACGGGCCACATCGAGCGCCAGCGGATGCATATGCGCCGGCGTCGACCCTGGGTGGTTCCGCTTGACGCGCGTCTTGCGCCTCAACGACGTGGTGCGTCGGCTGCGGGCCAGGCCTCGGGGACGGGCCACATCGAGCGCCAGCGGATGCAGATGCGCCGGCGTCGACTCTGGGTGGTTCCGCTTGACGCGCGTCTTGCGCCCCAACGACGTGGTGCGTCGGCTGCGGGCCAGGCCTCGGGGACGGGCCACATCGAGCGCCAGCGGATGCAGATGCGCCGGCGTCGACCCTGCGTGGTTCCGCTTGACGCACGTCTTGCGCCCCAACGACGTGGTGTGTCGGCTGTGGGCCAGGCTTCAGAGACGGGCCACATCGAGGGGCAGCGGATGCAGATGCGCCGGCGTTGACCCTGGGTGGTTCCGCTTGACGCGCGTCTTGCGCCCCAACGACGTGGTGCGTCGGCTGCGGGCCAGGCCTCGGGGGCGGGCCACATCGAGCGCCAGCGGATGCATATGCGCCGGCGTCGACCCTGGGTGGTTCCGCTTGACGCGCGTCTTGCGCCCCAACGACGTGGTGCGTCGGCTGCGGGCCAGGCCTCGGGGACGGGCCACATCGAGCGCCAGCGGATGCAGATGCGCCGGCGTCGACCCTGCGTGGTTCCGCTTGACGCACGTCTTGCGCCCCAACGACGTGGTGTGTCGGCTGTGGGCCAGGCTTCAGAGACGGGCCACATCGAGGGGCAGCGGATGCAGATGCGCCGGCGTTGACCCTGGGTGGTTCCGCTTGACGCGCGTCTTGCGCCCCAACGACGTGGTGCGTCGGCTGCGGGCCAGGCCTCGGGGGCGGGCCACATCGAGCGCCAGCGGATGCATATGCGCCGGCGTCGACCCTGGGTGGTTCCGCTTGACGCGCGTCTTGCGCCCCAACGACGTGGTGCGTCGGCTGCGGGCCAGGCCTCGGGGGCGGGCCACATCGAGCGCCAGCGGATGCATATGCGCCGGCGTCGACCCTGGGTGGTTCCGCTTGACGCGCGTCTTGCGCCCCAACGACGTGGTGCGTCGGCTGCGGGCCAGGCCTCGGGGACGGGCCACATCGAGCGCCAGCGGATGCAGATGCGCCGGCGTCGACCCTGGGTGGTTCCGCTTGACGCGCGTCTTGCGCAACAACGACGTGGTGTGTCGGCTGCGGCGCAGGCCTCGAGGATGGGCCACATCGAAGGGCAGCGGATGCAGATGCGCCGGCGTCGAGCGGGTAATCGAGTATACACATTCATGGCGGCGACGTTTCTCGCAGCCAGTGTAGGAGGCTTGGCAATCTTCAGGGACTCTCCGTTCGTCATTTGGAGTAGAGCCGCCTCTTGCACACCCCGAGAACGACGGCATGGTAGTCGAAGCAGCGGAACACGCACGCTGGTCAGCTGAGGCGCCGGCAGCCGCTCTCAATCTCGAAGCCGATGGGCCAACAGAAAAGAATAAGCGAGCACTGAGGATCCACACTCGTACGTCGGAGCAAAAACGCAGCACGAGGTCGAAGAGGAACGAGAGGAAGTAGAAGTAGAGCGTGCCTGGAACCCACGCTAAAGGATGGGGCATGAACCGTTTAGTCCTAATTAACCCAGACGAGAGTCGACATCTTTTGCTCGTCCTCAAAAGGAACAAACGTACTCGCCCTCTTGGCAGCATCCTGAAAATGTTCGCAGAACACCGTTTGCAGGATTATCCTTAAAAGACAGCAACCAGCGTGACTATTTATCAATGGAAATTACATGATTTGAGCGTTGAACACTATTTGACTGCAAATGTATTATAAAAAATACGTCTAGTGATATCACAAAAAATGATTGCTGATCGCACACGTGTTGCTTTATTCCGAATGAATACATATGACTTTGGTACACAATGGCTAAGTTATTCCGTTTTAAAACGCACTAGTTAGGGGACAATAACTCTCGCGAAGTAATTCACTGACACATATCGCTCCATTGCGGTGGTCTAGGGGTAAGGTACTCGGCTGCTGACCCGCGGGTCCCGGCATCGAATCCCGGCTGCGGTGGATACATTTTCGATGGAGGCGAAACTGCTGTAGGCCCGTGAGCTCAGATTTGGGTACACGCTAAAGAACTCCATGTGGTCAAAATTTCCGAAGTCCTTCACTACGGCGTCCGTTATTGTCATATGGTAGTTTCGGGTCGTTAATCCCCTCATATCTATCAATTCGCAGACATATAATTGCAATTCTCTTATTTCTGACGCCGGAAGCGCTGGAAACACTGCGACTAAGTGACTCACAGGGTTCGGAGAAAAATAAAGGAGCCAAAATGATCCCAGTTATTGTTGCGCCTGTTTAGGTTATCTTTCTCGCATACTTTTTGAACTCTTTTTCTCCTCTCTATTTTATTTGTATTATCTTTATTTTGTTTCACAAATCCAACTGCCGCACGCATCGTGGCTGATCCCCCGTGGTGGGTAGTGTCATACTTTTGGGAATCATCATCATCATCATTATCATCATCTTCATCTACACACTGTGCCTACGATCTTCAAAGACTGGGCCTGCAACTATCACAACCTGATCTTCTTTATTTGGAGCCTCTACACTGGGTTTCAGCCACAGGGATGTTTTATTCGCCGTTCAAGAATACATCACTGCGACTAAACGATTTTCTTGCTAAATTGCTGTCTCACTATTTTTCTTCTTTTTTTTCTGCAAACTTGATACCGGTATTTCAAATCAAAATGAAGTTACAAAAAATTTTGTAGGAAAGACACAATCCTGAAAGTTTAGGGCAAACTCACCTTATAATCGGCCAATCCCCTTCTTCGATTGATTGATTTGTGGGGTTTAACGTCCCAAAACCACCATTTGATTATGAGAGACGCCGTAGTGGAGGGCTCCGGAAATTTTGACCACCTGGGGTTCTTTAACGTGCACCCAAATCTGAGTACACGGGCCTACAACATTTCCGCCTCCATCGGAAATGCAGCCGCCGCAGCCGGGATTCGAACCCGCGACCTGCGGGCGGATATCGAAATGGAGGGAAGAGAAAACATTCTCTTAAGGGCATCTCAGAAATTATTTTCGCTTTTCGTCCATAGTTTGGTAACATGAAGTTGGCTAGGGTTATGCTACAAGCATCATTTTTCTGCGTAATATTCCTCCTAATCCACTTGGCCCAACGGTTGACGTGCTTACGTATTCTTTTCAAATCAAAGGTTTTCCGGTTAGTCGTGAAGCCTCTTTTGCCCCGAATTTTCACTGTCTAAATCTGAGGCGAATCGGCGACCACGCAAAACCTTGAGTCACTTTGAGTGGCCCAAACAAGCGAAAGTCACATAAAGCTAAGTCTGAGTGGTTGGGAGGGTGTCCTTTAACTCAAGTTTTATCTTGTTGGTGGCTTCCATAGGGTGACGCGTCGTGTGTGGCCATGAATTGTCATGCAACAATAAATTTTCTTGGACAACAAACCTCGGTGTTTGTGGCGAACTGCGGATTTTGATAGCCCAAAACGCAGTCTTACGTGATAGTGCGCTGCTCCCTAATTGTGAACATAATCAGCGATGAATGTCTGCATCTCTGATAATATTATGTTAGTTGCTGTGGTTTAACGCTCCGAAACCCCCATTTGATTAGGAGAGACGCCGTAGTGGAGGGTTCCAGAAATTTCGACCACCTCGGGTTCTCTAACGTGCACATAGATCTAAGCCCACGGGCCAAAAGCATATTCGCCGCTATCGATATACAGCCCCCGCGGCCGGGATTCAATCCAGTGACCTTCGGGTTGGTAGTCAAGTGCCTTAGTGGTTAGACCACTGTATATATATATATATATATATATATATATATATATATATATATATATATATATATATATATATATATATATATATATACATGAGATCTAACAGACAGTAATGCCAAGGAATGTACAGGGGAAGTTATTAAAACCAATGGAATGTAAATAAGAAGAAAGAATAGTGGATGAAAAAATAACCAGCCATGAAATAACGGTTTTTTCATCCACTTTTCTTTCTTCTTATTTACATTCCATTGGTTTTAATAACTTCCCCTGTACATTCCTTGGCATTACTGTCTGTTAGATCTCATTAATATTGTGTTCAAACACGGAAAAATTAGCCCTTAGGTATACACTTCTCTCCCTTATATATATACATATATATATATATATATATATATATATATATATATATATATATATATATATATATATGGCACCGCGTACCTCTAAGTTACGGTTGCTTTTAACTCCATAAACAGTCGGTAGTTCGCGCTAGGTTCATTTATGTGCGTGTCTTTTCCTTGTTATTCTAAGTTTATCTGCAATGTCATGCGAAGAAAAGATCGAATGAAACAGGTCGCCGTCGGTTTATTACATTAGTTGCTGGCAACGAAAGTAACTGAATACCAAGATATACAAGAATGAACGCCCTCACAAAACTAAATAAGGTAGGTTTGAAACTTTCACCAACAAACGAGACGCTTGACAACTTCATCTGTAGTATATCCAAGGTGAAAGGCAGTGGATCTTTAGCAGTGTCTCCAAAATATATATATAAATATATAAGAGCTCGGCCACCGACGTCATATTTTTTTATTCACCATGCATAAATATGACAGCTCCGGGCGAAATAACTGTGTGCGTTAAGTACAAGTGCTGTATCCGCGGTAATCTAGCTTCAACCAGTACAGCGGCTGATGATTCATTGATGTCTCGTCCCCTGTCGATCTCCAAGGATGACAGATTCATGCAAGACCTCACTGTGGCATGGATAAACACAGCAAAAAAAAACAAAAGAAAAAAACCGTAAAACGCCACAAGTTCGCTCTGATTCACATTTGTAACAACCGAAATGATTATTGAAGTAATCTTAGTCTATAGAAGCAATTTTCGTAACAGTTTTCTTGCATATAAGAAAACCTTTTCTCTTCGAATAGTGCAAAAATCCGTGAATCTCCTGGACCGCTCAGCATAGCCCTAGTACCCACATCATTCATTTGTAGATTACAGTAACAATAACACTGGCACTGTTTTCACAAAATGCTCACTGGTTATACAGACAATAAATAAAAATATGCTAAATAAGTTCAGTATACGTGTACTCTTACAAACAGGTTAGTGTTGCTGTCAGTAAACCATGGAGAGGTAGCTTGTATGGCGGCTGATGTTCTTCCGACGTACAAAAGAGAAATCGTAAGTTCTTGAAAACTTCAACTCACTTTATCGGTACTTGTCCTAAAGCATGTAAAATTTTTTCAAAAGCTCATCAAAATATAGGGAAACTGAGTAGCAAGATTTTGAAGGTGAAGCTAACACAGTGTTATGTGGAAGAGTGCAAACAGCGAAGCTGGGAGGCGGACACAGGAGAGGCTCCACCCATGATTATTTATAGTTTAATCATTTTCGTTAATTTCTGCCCTTCGTGCTGTTCAGGTATGAGCCTCGAGTAATAAGACCATATAGCTATTTCAGATAAGGGCACGTGGACACCTACCAAAGGCAACAAACGGCTGAGGAATGCGGCACGAGGCTAAAAAGTGTCCATGAAGCCCTGTTAAATAATCTCACTTGTTAGCGCAAGGAAACTGTGGTTCTTTTTACTTGTTTATTTTATTATTTGTCGAATATAAAAGGGAATATTACACATACGAACGCAGCAGAAGCTTGCCAATGTGAGATTCCTGCCTCCAATGCACAGGACCTGTAATTCAGGCCAGCTCTTTCCCAGCATCTGGCAGACTTTGTGACCAGCATAGCCTTGCTTCTTTCTGCACACACAAAGTCGTGGCCAATGAACAGTGTAGCTGTTTAAGCCAAGCATAAGTGCGTCATCTGCGAAGAAAAAGTGTCATCATTATAAACCGGCACTCTACATCTTCATTCTCCTTCTCTACGCTTGCAAAACACGTACGCCGATGTGTCGGGAGCACAATTCTGATAACACTGGTTATGAGCGAGAGAAAGAGAGGGAGGAAGAGATAATAAGATAAAGAGAAAAAGTTCTGGCCGAAAAATTCTCTGGGATGCGAACTAGCATACCAAAGATCCGAAGGCTGCCATTCCATGCCACTCTCCTATTCAGGCATGTTATTAGAATACATACGACATAACCTTTGTATTGCATAGTTTAGTATAGTATAACTAGGTGGTGGGAAAGGGAAGTGTGGGTGAGGGGAAGGAAAAGAAAGAGTGAAGAGATTAAAGCGTATGGAATAAAGAAAGGGAAAGAGGTGTAAAGACCGAGTAACAGTGAAAAATAGAGAAAGAAAGGAATAAAAACCATCGAAAATGGAAAAGAAACACAGAAGTAGAACAAAAGAACTAAAAACATTTGGACCATTTTCCTGAAGGGAACCCTGATAAGATGCAAAGCAGCAGCATTGCGCACGGGTGGCACCACGGGTTGAACGGCGCTAAGAATAGTGCTGAGGTGAGCGCTGGAAGATTCGTTTGAAGCGATGGCTGGCGTCAGTCTTCTAAGTGACACGTACAGACATGTTTCGACGCGTACATTAGGCCCGTCCGGTTTATTGCGCGTGAACCGACGAGTCGGCGGTGTAGTGAGCGGCGGTGTCCCGACAGGTGTTGCGGGTGAACTGATGAGGTGGCAGCTACGGTTGCCACGGCAAGCACGCGGCAGGTGAGAAAGAGTGACGTCTGCGTGCCCTGCGAGGGAAGCGTCACGTCAACGCGAAACAGCGGTGTGACCTACTTTACACCGCGCCAACACCTACGGCAAGAGGCGCGTTCGTACGGAGGGACAGCATTACATAGGCTAGTCGAAGAGCTGCTTTGCTTCTAAAGATAAATAGCAACAAAGAAAGTGGCCCAGCTCCGCTGTTTCTTCAAGCTGGGCCGCACTAGTGTGGTGCTGTCTTAAGTTTTCTTTCTCTCTCTCTTTTTTGCGGAAAATACTCAGAATAAATGTGTCAGACAATTGCTGAGGCTGTAGGAGCCTAATGAGAATAATTTCATAATTGTTCTGCTTGCTACACTACCACGACAATACACATGACGTTCCGGGCTCATATTTCGCACGCAATGGAATCTCGTTGATACAATAACTTTTTTGGTGTAATATGTTTCCTTTTTTCTTTTTTTGTGGGCCAACATGTGTACGAAATAATGCACAGTCATGCGTTTATTGCGATCACTTTATTGCCTTCTATTCAATAATATGACCGCGAAAGTGGATTTTGACTGATTTATACAGAAAACTTACGTTTACTTCTCGGTATACTTGCTCAAATTGAGTTATAACAAGCAACAATCTGCTTGTTGCAGAACCGTTCAGGCTGCCGCAGTGTCGGCTTTCCTGCGAAACGGTCAATGCCAGGCATGGCTGCTGCGTTCATTGACGATGATGGTGTGCCGAGCGATACACCACACCATCTAGCAAAATTTTTCAGCCGTATTGTATGTGAATGCAGCGTTCCATGCAGAAAATATAAATTAATATGAGAATTTATGTTTTATTCGTTTCCAAACCTCTTTCTTTGTTACGATTATTGCATAATACGTGTATTTATTTTAATTTTCACTGACTGCCTTTAGGAAAAAAATTGGTGGTGTCAAAAAAGCGCATATAAGTTTATTTGTGCACAAATTCTAATTGCGTACGGTGGTGAAGTCCATGAATGCAGGTGTAAGGTCTGGCGTCGCAGGCCAGGGGAGCGAGTCTTCTTGGTTGCAAAAGGGCGCGCTTCCCGAAAATTCGATTCTCGGGAGACGATAATCTCGGCACAAGCGCACCCGTTCTGGCAAGAAGACCGCGGTGAGTCGCCACTTTTAACAACAAGCTAAGGGGTCCCCCGCCAGCCGATTGCCGGCGGGTGACGTGAGAACAATGTGTAGACACCCATCTATCAGGATTAGAGTCCGCGGGATGGATGTCATGCTGGACAGCGTAATCATCTCGCGGTAATGGCAGGAGGGCCGCAGCCAAACGGCGCCACCTTTAGTGCTAGCGGTTAGAAGACGAGAAAAGGCACCTAATTTCTGCAACTCGGTCGGTTAGTGGTTCGTAAGGAAAAGGAAGAAGGCACCTAATTTCTGTCTGCCTATAGGCGACACGGCGCAGTGTCTTATAGGAGTGGGGGGAAGGAGGGATAAAAAGAATAGATGGAAATAGATGAAGAAATAGAGAGGCAAGTGACGGAAAATAGAAGGAGATAGGAAAGTGGCCGGGGATCCGGTCCAAGCAGTCCAAGGGCGGGGCACCACGATGCGAGAGCTGAACGGCGTCGGGAGACCGCGGAGGGCGAACCAGTCGGCGGCAGCTACGCTGGCGTCGGAGATCGTGAGAGCACGACCATCAAGCTCGAATTGCTGCGAGCGAATCCCTCGGGAGCACGGCGCAGTGTGTGCGTTCGCACAGTTCGCGGAACGTAGTGTGCAGGCCGGTTCTTTCGTCTTTCTCTCTCCGACCGAGCGGTCGAGTGCTTGAATAGGAGAGCGAGAGGAGAGGACGGAAACAAATGTTTCGAGAGTCCAATAAACGGACTGAATTGCTTTGGTTGGCCGTGAGGAGAATCGGGAGGGGAAACCGAGAAATTAAAATCTGGCTCCCGAGTCCTCACGGTGGTTCGGGTCGCAGCAAAGAGTGCTCTGCACTATCGGCTCTTCCGAGGCAACATGCGATGGTTCCAACGGTGAAAATGTCTTGTAAATATGTACATAGGTTCCTGTACATAAAGTTGAGTTGTTGCAATGTATCTAAAGGCTGTGGTCTCCATTCTTGACAAGCAGGAGCAGCAGCCACGACGAGATAAGACGGACACCAAGCAACCAACCTTTTACTCCCTTCTGTAGCAACAGCCGCTACGCAGCTGAGAGAGCTCTGCTCAAGGGAACACAGAGAGTGGGAAGAAGGTTTGAGATTTACTGCAGAGGTCGAGGTCGGGCGGTCAGCCTAGTGAGGTCCGCGTTTCACGGAGGTGGTGAAAACGGCTTCATTGTAGGCCTGTGCAATATACGTTTCACTTCACATATCCCGCGGAAAACATATCAACACGATTTCATTGTATAGCTCGAACTGTTTTCCTCCGCACGGCTGCACACAAGGCTGGAAGATTCCGGTAGAAGGGGGTGGGGCCACTCATTTCGTAGAAGTACATAACCATGCGCCGACATCTAAGCGCTTATATTAGTTATGAAAATTGTCACACGTCGCGCTCCCTCACAGTGCATCACCCCAACAACCTGACAATGTGTGCAGAAAGGGGCATGATGACTGATCTAGTACGGTTGTCCCCAGGACTTCACCGAAGGCACTGCCCCGTGCTCTCTACCGGGCTGCAGAAATTAGGTGCCTTCTTCCCCTTCTAATCCCTACCACTGTAGCATTGATATATGGCACACACAGGAGCACCAGTGAAAGAAAAGGAAGAGTGTTGTTGCTGCTCGCACTCGCTCCGCTTGACAGCTGGTCGGTTTTACCTCTGCGTTACCCCCAATAAAAGTGCCTTCGGCTCACTGCTAAAGGCGTACTAACAAGTGGTGGAGGTGCTGGGTACATTTCACATCCTGGAACTCCGCAACCGAACTCTACCTTCGCCGTCAACGATGTCTACCGACGTTGCACAGCAGACCCTTCCTACATCCCCACCTGCCCGCTGTACCGGTGCCTCGAGAGAGCGAGACCAAGTCATTTTCAGCGGTACTGATGAGCAGGACGTCGAGGACTGGCTCTCTTCGTACGAAAAAGTAAGCATCAATAATAGGTGGGACGAAAACGACAAACTTGGCCGCGTCCACTTTTACCTGAGAGGAGTAGCGGAGGTCTGGTTTAACAACCATGAAGCTGAGGTTACCGACTGGGCCACTTTCAAGATCACCTTCGTGGACGTGTTCGGCCGACCAACAGTGCGAAAGCTCCACGCAGATCAGCGCTTGCGAGATCGCGGCCAGCCTTCTAGAGAGGGTTTCACGTCCTACATCGAGGACGTTGTGGGCCTCTGCCGTCGCTACAATCCCGACATGTTCGAAACAGCCAAGGTCAAACATATTATGAACGACATCGAAGATTATGCCTTGCACATACTGGTGGCGAAAGACCCGCGAACAGTTGCGGAAGTTATTCAGCAATGCCAAAACTGCGATGTGTTCCGAACACAGCGCATTTCAACGTGACGCTCTACTTTCGACATGACGACCACGTTACCATTGACCGTTGGTGCAATTTCACCGGAACAGATGGTATTGACGCCGCAATTCCAACAGTTCATCCGAGAGGAAGTGGCTCGCCAGTTGTCTCTTGCGCCCTTCCTTCCCAGCAATTACTCACGGGCTGACCTCGTCGCTGCGCCAAACCATCAAAGAGCAAGTCTGCGAGGCACTCCCGCCAACGTACGAGCCACCGCCTGTGTCCACTCCCCTGACTTACGCTGACGTCGCGCGAAGGCCGGCACATGCGCCGTCAAACGTCGTCGACTCTGCCCACCTAACGAACGCCTTCTACGCAACACGGGTACCGGCAGGTTCACATGTTCCCCTTTCCCGCCGTCCTTCAACGCTTCCCAGCAATTTTTGGCGCACACCGGATAACAGACCCATCTGCTACTACTGTAGTTTGCCTGGCCATGTTGAGCGGTTCTGTCGCCGGCGCGTCTCTCATCCAGGTACCATCGATGAAACCTACGGCTACGCCCACAAAGAGCTACCACAGACGCTGCCTCTCGATGCTACTTCGGATACCCTCCACCGAGCCGCCGCGCTTTCAACCAGCACCGATCACCCTCCCCACGTCGACGTTCGCCTTCACCGATGCTTCGGCGTGCACCACCTGCCCAAACGGAAAACTGACCATCGCAGTTCCGGAGGCAAGCACTGCGCCACCGTCGAACTCTACAAGGCCTCGTTCTCTACCCACTAACGAAATGACTGTTTTTATTGAAGGTGTTGCCGTTCAAGCATTAATGCTTACAGAAGCTTAACGTGCTTGTATTGGGTGAAGCAATGTGTCGCACGTTAGAGAAAGTTACGATTCCGCTTTCTGGCTTCTTCCTGCGTACGGCAACCGCACATCAAGTAAACCATTCTATGACGTGCATGGCTCGGCTACTTATCCGGGACGTTCTGTACGTGGTCGAATTGATCGTTTTCCCATACTGCTTGCATGACGTGATATTAGGCTGGGACTTCCTTTCCACACATACTGTCATTGTTGATTGTGCCCGGGCCCAACTAAAATTTTCATCACTAGCCGACGACGATTCTAACAAGTATTCCATTTTTTGTGTTGTCGTCACCGCAGACACGGATATCCCACCTATGTCTTCGGTTATTGTGCCGATCTCCCGCGACTATGCTGCTTTTTGGAACGTCATGTTCACGCCGTATGAAGACTTCACTTCTCGAAAAAACGTTCTTGTACCTTTTGCTCTTCTGATGGTCGAAAACACTTCCGCAACTATTTACGCCACGAATCTCCTTTCAGTGTCAGCCAGATTATTCAGTGTCGAATGAATAGGCCGTTTTGAGGACATTTATTGTGTTTGCACCTGTCAGCTGCTCGATCGCGCAACAAGCCTTCAGATCGCCAGTGTTACTCCCACTCCTAAGTCCAACACATCTCCTCTGGACGCCTTCCTTCCATCGATATATTCGGACCTTCTTGTCGAACGAACCCAACTCCTGACAGTTCTCAACCGCTGCCGGACATCTTTCGACTTCAAGCAAACCAATTTGGGCCGAACATCTGCAATTGTTCATCGCATTGACACCGGCGCTCACGCACCATTGCGTCAGCGTCCATACCGGGTCTCTCACTCTGAACGCCAAGTTATTGACGATAAAGTGTCCAGTATGCTCAATCGTGGCGTCATACGGCCATCCAACAGTCCGTGGGCCTCCCCAGTGGTACGGTCCAAAAAGAAGGACGGGAGCATACGGTTCTGTGTTGGTTACAGGCGCCTCAACAAGATCACGAGCAAAGATGTTTATCCGCTCCCCAGCATTGACGACGCTGTCGACTGTTTGCAAGGAGCAAAGTTTTTTTCCTCGCCGGATCTTCAATCGGGATACTGGCAAGTACCCATAGATTAATCTGACCACGCCAAGACTGCGTTTGTAACTCCGGATGGCCTGTACGAGTTTAACGTGATGCCGTTCGGTCTTTACAACGCCCCTGCCACCTTTGAGCGTCTGATGGACAACATACTTCGAGGCCTCAAATGGCAGACGTGTCTTTGCAATCTGAATGACGTCGTCGTTTTTTCAAAAGATTTCGATACCCATCTTCTGCGCCTCGCAAGTGTCCTGGAATGCCTCACATGCTGGGCTCCAAATAAATTTGAAAAAAGTGCCATTTTGCCACCCGGAAGCTCACCATCTTAGGGCATGTTGACAGCAAGGATGGTGTTCTACCTGACGCTGCGAAACTCCGTGCCGTCGCCCAGTTTCCTAAGCCATCGACACTAAAGAAAATCTGGAGCGTTATCGGCTTATGTTCATACTTTCGTGGATTCGTCCGTAATTTCGCATCTGTAATAGCCCCGTTAACATGGCTACTTTCTGACAGTGAAGGAATTTCGGCGTGGTCTTCCGCTTGCGATGACTCATTTGCGAAACTACGTCATTTGCTGACATTTCCACCAATCCTCCGTCACTTAGACCCGGACGCTCCTACCGAAATCCACACCGACGCTAGTGGAGTCGGCCTAATTGGTGCTATTCTTGCTCAACGCAAGTCTGGCTTCTACGAGTACGTGGTTTCTTATGCCAGTCGCACTCTTACTAGGGCTGAAGAGATTTATTCCGTCACAGAAAAGGAATGTGTGGCCATCGTTTGGGCAATCACAAAATTTCGACCCTATGTTTATGGCCGTCCATTTGACGTCGTGATTGATCATTACGTCCTCTGCTGGTTATCGTCATTAAAAGACCCGTGTGGCCGTCTGGCTTGCTGGGCATTGCGTCTCCAAGACTATGATATCCGTGCCATCTACAGGTCGGGCCGCCGACATTCAGATGCCGATGTTCTTTCCAGCTCTCCACCATGAACATGGAAGTGCGTTTGTTTCAGTCTCGATGCTGTGGCACCTTTGTTCACTGACATGCACTCCGAGCAGCGCCAAGACACTTGGATAGTCTCTATGATAGAGGTACTTTCTCAGCCACCCCAAGGTACCGCCAATCTTTCACTACGACGTACAGCTCGACGTTTCGCCATACGCGACAGACTCCTGTACCACCGCAACTACCTTTCCGACGGCCGCAAGATGTTGCTTGTGATTCCTCGCCACCTACGTGCTGCGATTTGCGACTCCTATCACGCGGATCCTCAATGCGTCCACGCCGGTGTGATAAAAACGTATGCACGCCTCCGGCTGCGGTACGATTGGCGCAGAATGTACTGATTTTTACGACAGTACGTACGTTCGTGTTCCAAATGTCAACGCCGAAAAAGCCCACCGAACATAGCCAATGGAAAAATGCAGCCATTGTCTTGCCCATACCGACCTTTTGCCCACATCGGAATAGACTTGTACGGTCCCCATCCCTACATTCCTGACGGGAACCGCTGTGAGGTTGTCGCTATGGATCACTTGACACGCTATGCTGAAATTGCTGCGCTGCCAGAAGCCACATCGCGTAAAGTTGGCTTGTTTAGCCTTCACAATCTTGTTCTTCGCCATGGCGCGCCTCGTGAGCTACTAAGCGACCATGGACGTACGAGTCTTTCCGAAGCCGTACAAGCCCTTTTTTGTGAATGCAACGTTCTGCATCAGACAACCAGCGCGTACTATCCGCAAACGAATGGAATGGCCGAATGGTTTAACCGCACACTGGGCAACATGCTGTCTATGTACGTGTCCGCTGACCACACCAACTGGTCCGCATACTACCCTTTGTTACTTACGCATACAATAGCGCCACTCAGTGTACGACAGGATTCTCTCCGTTCTTTCTCTCTACGGGCGCGAGCCTTCCTCATTCATGGACACATTTTTCTTGTACCGTCCGGACGCTTCTGAATCCACAACTCTATACGAAGTCACCACATATGCGGAAGATTGCAGGCAACTCGCACGTTCCTTGACCGCACGAGATCAAACGTACCAGAAGGACTGTCACGATAAAAACCAGCCCCCCCCCCAGTCATTTTCGCCTGGCACGTTGGTATGGCTTCGCGTTCCCTCATCTGCTCCTGGTCTTTCCACGAAGCTACTGCCGAAGTACGAAGGCCCCCACCGAGTCCTACGTCAGTACTCACCAGTTAACTATATTGTTGAGCCAGTTCAACCATCGACAGACCGATGCCGTCGTGGTCGCGAGACTGTTCATGTCGATCGATTGAAACCGCACTACGACCCACCCATCCTAACCGGTTCATAGGTCGCCGGGGTGGCTCCTTTTCTGGGGGGTGAGAGATTTGTAGCATTATTATATGGCACGGGTAGGAGCACCAGCGAAAGAAGAGAATTAAGGAAGAGTGTTGTTGCTGCTCGCACTCGCTCCGCTTGACAGCTGGTAGGCTGTACCTCTGCGTTTCTCACAATAAAAGTGTCTTCGGCTCACTGCTCAAAGCGTACTAACACCACCACCACTTCACCGACCACGCATTTCACATTGTAATCCCATATCACCCTATAGATTTATGTTGTAATACACTGGTTTTTAAATGCTAAACATTTATTTGTGGGATCCAGGCACATTGAGAGTTCCTATCTATCCATCTATCTATCTATCTATCTATCTATCTAACTATCTATCTATCTATCTATCTGTCTGTCTGTCTGTCTGTCTGTCTGTCTATCTATCTATCTATCTATCTATCTATTTATCTATCTATCTATCGATCGATCGATCTATCTATCTGTCTATCTACCTATCTATCTACCTATCCATCTATCTATCTAGCCGTTTACGTCTCGGTGCTCTCGTGATCTCCTCGTTAACTTGGGGCAGACCGAAGTTGCTACGTGAGGGGTAAGAGTGTTTGATGAATATGTCTGGCTGGTCTCGACTTGAATAACGTTCTGATTCCGTCGCGTTCTTCGTCAAACATTAGGAAGTTTTAGTTTGTACGTATACTTCTTTATGTTACCGCGTTACCGGATACCGGATAGAATGTGCGCATGCGCGAGTCTTTACGGAACGCGAACCTTTACGTAACGTAAATTACTCGCCGGATAGGCTTTACGTTCACGGCCCGGAGCAAGCCACCGAGGCAAGACAAGCCGAAGCAGAAGCGCCAACGGTGAACACGTTGTCTACATTCGCTTTGTCATCAGCGGAATCGATGTCTGGGCGAGAGTGATTTACTCTCAGCGATGACATCGCTCTGGTAAAGGAGGTATTATATGTAAATCCTTTCCTTGACCCTGCGATATGGCTGAAGATAACCGATCGGCTCTCCGAGGTGCTCAGCAGGTGCTTCAGCATTCGCAGAGTAAGGGAAAGGCTTAACTTAATCCTCCTGCGTTTTTTGCGAGATCAGAAGAAGAAAATTAAGAGGTAAGTGCGTATCGTATTGAACTTTGTTATGTACTGTTCTTTCCCATTGACAAAATTGTGATTACTGGCTCCGCAATAGCTCCGGTACAGAAGAGGAGCAGTCCGAACTGGAGGACCTCCTGCAGCAAGCGGCTGACATAGCGCGCGAGTGCGGCTACACGCCACCGCCGTCAACCGCACGACAGCTCGCTGAACGCGACGACATCAAAAAGAGAGCCACAAGAAACTCGGTCGCCTGCCCGCCAGCGAAACGTCGCGTCGACAACAGGGAAGAAGATGCCCTGGCGGCCTACGCGGAGTTAACAGCGGGGGACGGTGTTGAGCCTGGTAAGAAATGTGCTGATTTCGCAATTCTTACTCGTACTTAACTGATAGTGAGCCGTACACTTGGCCTGCGTTGAATTTACAGGTGGTGTCTTTGATCAATTGCATGATACTACAGTGCTTCACCGGTTGAGTAAGTTAAGAAGAGAGTATAACAAACTGAACAGATATTTGTAAACGTTTGCTTTCTGCACGATCATAGCAGGCACAACCTCTGGAAGTTTTCTGTGTGAAATCTGAAGGCAGCAGCCATGCTTGCAGCACACTTTGCGGCCTGTTGTATGACTTAGTTAGGTGCTACCTGTGTGGCACTGTTGTATATTTACCAGATAGGTGGAGACAGAGATATAGAAATGTATAATAAGATTCCCGGAAATGTTTGCTTGGTTGCCTAGCTTGCTACTTCTGGTGTCAGGTGATTACCGTGATGTAAAAAAGGATCACATGTGCAAAAAGATAGGTCTACTCACAAACACACACATGCTCAGAAAAGAGTCACGCAGAGAACCTTGAACATGAGGTATATCAAGTGGCAAAATTGACAATGCTATAGACATAACATGCAGTCTGCTTGCACAACATGGGCGAATTGGAATATCTTTATGAAAGCCTTCATCCTGCAGTAGACATAAAATTCTTATGAATATGCAATTGTTTTCTATGTTACAGAATCATTTCACCAGTTACATAACATTTTACTAGGTCAGAGCTTGAACTATTCTGCCAAAGGTTGAGGAATAGCTGTCTCACCAAAGAAGGCTGTGATATGCCATTTAGTGTCTAGCAAAGATTAGAACAACTTCACTCTTCTGAACCAAACAGTGGGATTCAATGTCAGACAGAATGTTGGGCTGAGGTACTTGCTAGATTCAAGAATCAAGCAACATGTGAATGTGATGAAATATTTTTTTCAAGGAATTAGGTGACACTTTTGCCTTCAACAGCTTTCCACAAGGCTGAAATAGACTATTTATAAGTGTACCAGAAATAATTGTCTAGCTGGAGTTTGTAGATGTTTTTTAGCCTGGTTCTCCATTTTTCTATAATTATTCTTATTTATGTGTAACCTACTCCTTATCTATAAGTACTTGTATTCCCTCTCTTTTGTTTCTTGTTCCTTGGTTTAGAGTCCTTATGTTATAACAAATGAAATTTCTGCTGGCTATATTAAATAGAGCTCAATAAAAATTTATGTTTTCTTCCTGACCAGCAAATGGTGCAAGCACGTCACAGGCTCAGACACTTCTTAATTCAATGTATGAGCCGGAGAACATAGAGATTCACATGGATCTGCCTGACTGTGGTGAGTGAAAATACAGTGAGAAACACTAAAAGTTTTTCATTACACACGTGCTGAATACACTGTTTCATAAACTAGTGGATGCTGTAGCACGCATAAGTGGGATAGTTGGTGTTAATTCATTTTAAGACTGGAAAATGCACGTACACGAACACACGGAAGAAATGGCAACACCATGAACCCCTTAAAATAGTCCTAAATAGTCATTTCCAGTCATGTGGGCCTCTCAGCATGGCCTGAATTTACTTTCCATTATTTTTCTCTTTTCTCCTACCTGTAATTTTTAGCCTTGCAGTGGGTTTTTTTGAAGCTACTAAGGAGGCAATAGGGGCTAGTTGATAGCTTGTGCATCACCCTGTGTTGTTTGTCATTTTTTGGTCCATGTTATACCTGGGAGATCATAGAAAATAAGGTTTTTCAAGTAATTGCACGGGCACTATTGAGCCCTAGCCTCCAGCATGTAAATAAGGCACTAGGAAGAGCCTGTATTTCTCATCAAAGGAGCTGCTGCATGAGAGGAGTTATTGCCGATGTGTATTAGAAAAGAAAGCTGGGTTCAAGCTCAAATCACACAGCACAGCTCTTATGTTGGTTCACTTGTGAAGTACAGAACTCGAAGACAACCGGATGGCCTCATGCCCAGCACCTGACCGCATCACAACTGCTGCACCCAGTCGGGCTCAACACCTCAACATCTAGTCCTTGAGATGTTGCTGCTGCAGGTTTGCAACCTCTAGTTTTGTTGGTGCATGTCTACAGATTCAAATGATTTTCGTCATTAGTGCTTTCAACATCAACAAAAGCGACTTTAGGTGCAGCTATTGAGTCTAGGAAATCATTCAAGATGTCCTGAAAAATTCTATTTTGTGCTATGAAAGAAATACAGGGTCAGATGTTAGCTGTTGCTAACATTTGCACCAAGTCCTTAATTAAATTAATATGAGCTCCGCGAAGAACATTGTTTTGTTTTTCAGTACAATAATTTTGTCCTATCCAATAATAAATTAATATGAGAATAAGTACCTAATAAGTGTAAGTAGTTTCAGTATGTTCAAAAACTAGTTGCGTAGTTTCATCATAGATCCACTTCTTTTAGTTGCCCTTGCTGCTTTTCTATCTTTTCTTTGTCTCCCTGAGAATAAGTCTGCTTTATGTGCATTAGACTGAAGTAGCAGCCTCCTTCTGAACTTGTTTACTTGTGATCTCTTGGACTACCAGGCACTGCAACTGTGCATGGCAGCCCCCCTGATTCCCACACTAAGGAAACCAGATGGGTGGCCAACACTCGTGTGCCTCTGCAAGGTGTGTAACAAAAAAAAGAAAGCTCGGTCATATCAGTGTATGTTGTATTTTGCCTAGTAGAAAACAAGAGTATTATTCAAAATGCAGGTGCACAATTGTAAATGAAGATGCTTGCTACTGAAGGCAAGAGTAAAAAAACACTTTAATTGTGTAGTAAATCTCTCTTTGCGAAAGCTTATTTCTCTGTCCCCTAAAATCTCCGAGTATATGGCTTTATCGCATCTTTAGTCTTGGCCAGGAAAGGAGACATGGGCAAACTGGTGTCTCATGTGTCCTTTTATGTTAGGCAAATTTATGACGTGGCATGTGCATAGGTGTGCCATTGCCTGGGTGCTGTTGTGGCCTTCAATAGACCCACACTCTCAGGGACATGTGGCCACTCTCACTGTGAGAAATGTTTGAGCACACGTAATCATCATCCAGTCGGTTGCAATGATGTGAACTTGCAGTGAAGTCAAGGTGGCAATAAAAGATGCTACTTTTTAGTGCAGTGAAGTGTTGCATACTACGATTGATATGAAGCATTTGCTGCACTAGGAGACTATGAAACTATTCCAGTAAATATTCCAGAACTAAATTGTTAATAAAAATGTCATCACCTTTGCTCTGCTGCCAGAAAATATATAATGTGTGTAGCCAGAGAGCCTTTGCATTAACTTTAAAGAGCCATAAACATAGAGTAGGTCATCTTTGCTTTAAGTATAATTTTTGAAAATTTGTGCATGAGTTTTTAGCACAAGTCCATGCAGCTTCATGAGTAATACAGAACAAGCTCGTTAATTTGACATCAATGAATTATTAAGAAAATTGGATGACTCGGGAGTTTTTCCTGGCCCCGGCCAGTATTTGTATAGCTTATTGCCATCAAACCTGTTGATTCGGTTACATTCGGTTCCAACGTGGGTAATATGAATGATCCGCGAAGCCCACCAAGCATGAGGTGCCGCATCCCCACAGCGGATGTGGCCGCAAAGTGCCTGAGGGAGAGAGTAGCGAGAGTTGTTGATTTATGACTTGTTTTAGTATATATCGGAATTCCTTATAATGAAAACAATAGTTCAAAAATAGTATGAGGACCGCTTTAGGCAACAGCGTAATTCTGTGCAAGCCACTGGGACCGAGGCTACAAACTTGGTCAAAGCGAAGTGAGGTTAGGGAACGCGCTTGCCAGCAAGTGCACTTTGCGGCGAGGGACACTAAACTTGCTCGTGTGACAACGCGCAAATGACACTCGCAGCTAAGTGTACTCGCTCGAAGTGCACTTATATTGCCAGGTGTGATAGGGGTATAACAGGCATTTCTTCGTTTTCTTGATACTATTGATAATTCAAGATTAAATAACTAAAGCATTTTTTGGTCCTGTGTTGTTTGACTTAACGAGATTTTACTGTATCAGAAATTGGACAGAATCAGCCAGTTAAAAAAAAGGGGGGGGGGTGAAATGTATTGCATAAATTCGCATGACTCAGTTACTGATTGCCCTTTCAGAGCTGCCAGTTGATTCGCAGCAGCGCAGGGCTTAAAGTAGCCCATGGTCACCATTGACTGCTGCGACTCGCACTTCAACACCAGTGCGTCCCCGAGCCACTCCAATCAGAGGTATGCATGTAGGCAGTTGTAAGTGCACCAACACCAATTTTCAAAGCTGGGTTACTCTCTTATACAAATCTCCTGTGTACAAACACGTCTCTGAGCGAATATAAAGGTCCGGAAGTGCTGCTAAGACTTGAATGGTACATGCAGTACGTCAGGCTACTGTTAGGTTTGGCCTGGAGATTCGCCTCTCAATCCCTTCGGCGCCCAGTCTGCCAGACGCTGTCGAAGATTTGGACAATTACCCAGACAATGCGGCAAGTAAAGGCGAGTTCCCGTCTTTCAAATGCGTACCCTCTTGTCGTCCCTTCCAGCAGCAGCGTGCCTAATGACCTCGGTGATTCGTCTGGCGACGGCGAAGCTGTTGTGACCGGAGCCAGAGCTGACAGGAGAGCGGCGTTCCTTTTTAATTCCCAATCACCAAGCCAACCAGCCGACTGCCTAAGCTCGTCAGGCATTGTACGTGCTGGCCGGAGGACGAGACGTCGTGTCGCCAAGACGCCGTTAACCGTTTGAGAGAGGCCAACAAAGACAGCAAATTCTTGGAAGAGACCGCGGCGGCCACCGCAAATCACCCCGCTTATGAAGCGAACAAATCGGCGGACCCTTTGAAGTATGCTGCCAGGATCGTGGGAACTCTCGACTAGCGGCACACACACGACGAGGAAGAGCCCTGCTGGCGCTACCTTGCAGTGCAGTGCTCACGTGGACCATGCATGCTCGTCCCCCTCACCTGTGTGGGTGTGATTGGTGCTCCACTCGGAGAGGAGGAGCCCGACAGGGCTTAAAACGACGCCGCAGAGTGCTGAACGTCGCTCTGAACTATGTAACGTTCAACCACCACGCTCGTGGGTTGTGAAACCCCTAACCGTTCTTTTCTGTAAATATGTGTAAATAGTGCTATAAACCTGTTTTGTTTCCGCATCATCCTGCGACCGTCCTTTCCGACCCTTAACAACTGGTTGGCAGCGGTGAGATGAACTTCACGACATGGTGCTGTGCTGTGGTGAGTGCTTGGTCTTTGCTTTGACTTTCCAGGCTTTAATTGTGTGAGTTTATTAGAAGCTGGATTGGGTGTGAATTAGGGAGATTACATTTTGTGAGTTTTGAGTTGTAGGGATCACCTAATTATGTGTGAAATGCAGGACCAAAGTACAACGGCATTCATGTCGTGGAAGGCAATGCTAAGAGATGAACTTTTGGGTGTGAGTAAGCATCTAGGCATTGAAAGAGAGGAAGGAATGGACAGGACAGCGATTTGGAGACTGATCTCGCAAAAAGCCAGTGAGGACGAGATTAAAAACGCAGTAGAGATTTTTGAAAAACAGGAAATGGAGGAACGGGAGTGAGAGGAACGTGAACGAGAGGAACGGAAACGAGAGGAACAGGAAAGAAAAGAAAAGGAAAGCAGAGATAGGGAGGAAAGAGAAGAAAAAGAAAGATTGGAACGACAGAAATAAAGAGATCAGTGGGAGGAAAGCCTGAAATAAAACAGGAAGAGAGAAAAAGATCAATACAGTACCTTAGATCGGCTCAAGTAAATTCGATGATGCATGCGAGGATTTAGAGAGTTATCTAACCTCTTACGAGAAAGTTTGCAGAGAACTAGAGCTCGACGAGGACCATTGGTCTTTCGCCTTATCGAGTGTCCTTCCGTGCAACTTAATGGGTAGGATACTCTACCTTTCCGAGGAACAGTTCAATAGGTACGATGTAGCTAAGGCAGCTTTACTGTGGTGCTTCGGCATCAGAGTTGACGGAAAGCGAATCGAGTACAAGCTCACGAACGCTCCCGTGAAGAACGCGCGACGTTGTGCTGGTAGTAAATCAAGCCTGAGAGAAATCTGCTTGTCTCTTATAGCACCAAGGTAGATAGTGAGCGAAAATGGGAGATAGAAAAACGGGAGCGAGGTGACGAGCGTGAGCGAGTACTCAGCCTAGAGATTGAACTCTCGGAACAAAAAGTCGAGGCAACGCGGCAGAAGATTCAGCCATTTGAAACTGTAGCGCAATGAGAAGTGCGATAACCAAATGAGTGAGGTGCAGCCCAGAGCTTTAGAGAAGGCTAGCACGTTTAAGAACATCAGCAGGTTCGATGAAGAACCAAATTTGAGTGCTGCCTAAAGATGCTGCGCTGCGTAGAGAGCCCTACGCAGGTTAGAGCGAGTGCGACGAGGTGCTGTGCCAGTGAAATACTAGCGAGACAGCTAGAACAGTGGTAAACAGGCTGGTACAGACCTCAACTGTGTTTGTCGAGACGGTTGATCTTGCAGACAATGTGGTAGTAGTCAAGTACACCGGAGAAAGCTCAGAAGCAGCGAAAGTAGGTAGCGGGGATATCAGTGCAGTCACAGACAGCTCTCAGCAATGCGAGCTAGAGTGTTTGAAGGAAAGCAGCTGCACTGTTCCTAAGAGCGTCAAGCTGTCCGCCGATCTAGAGTGTGAAATAGGTGATTTTTTTGAAAATCATTTAGACGGCGCGAGTTTGACAGCTGACGAATACTGGGTGAGAGTTGATGAGCTTGCGATGAAATCGGAAGGCATGGCAACGAGCCGCAAAAAGCGGCGCAGACGAAGGAGACGTCGCAAAGTCGCGAGTGAGACAAGCAGCTCTACGCATGTTCAGAAAAGTTTGAAGCCTGTTAGCGCAGCAAGCAGGACTAGGCATTTTGCGTCAGCGTCAAAGTTCATTTGTATGCGTCTGAACTGCCGGACGAAAGAAAAGGGAACAGCAGGTCCTTTGCAAATGATATCAAATGGGAGGCGCCAGGTTAGTTGGGTGCGTGAGTACAAAGTTAACACAGGTGAATCGGCGCGACATGGCAACAGTGCTAGGAATTCGAACTGCCAAAGTAGTGTGGCAGATGGTGCAGAAGCACCATTGAGCTGTAGAACAACCGATGACGCAACCCAAGACGAACCTCCTAGTAGTGGGGGAAAGTTTGGTCGCCAGCGTTGCCGCAAGAAAGCGGAGCGACTAAGGAATATAAAAGGCGGCAATCGGCCGGGCGAACGAGCCTAAGGGTAAGTCATCGGCCAGTTCAACAACAAGGTCTTTGTGTCGTGCAGTAAGGCACAAGCGGCGAACTGGTAGTGTACAGCGCGAGTCCTCCCGACGGAATGCGCGATGGAGATTTAGAGCTTTTTGTGGAAAAGAGTGTAGTCGTGGTCCTAGAAGAAAGGCCACAATAGCTAAACACCGCTCGTGAGCTAGACCAAAGAGGACACCGACGCTCTTTCCCACGCGTTGCTCGTATCCCCTCCGCCAGATTGACAGAAGTCGGCCGAAATCGCAAATGAGGCGTAACGCTGCAGTGCAGCTGGTAGCACGTACACCATGTAGTCTCGGGCGTTCTGAATATCCGCCAAGACCACGACCGCCGCGTGTGCGATTGAAGTGAGGGACAGCTGTAGGCTGGAGAAGGTGACACAGGAATTTACTGGGAAGCATGTTTGTTTGCTTATTTTTGGTTTTAAAAGGAATATTCCTTTGTCATCTCCCCGGCTAGGTTGTTTTGTTAGTTTTTCACTTCAATGCTTTTTTGTAAACTTTTTGAGGGCTTCGAGTTAAATTATTAAGCGTTATGCGGAAGCAGTGACCCGCGTTAGTCAGCCTATTGCGTGTAATGAGCTTCACTGAAATAAGAGCAAGTAAATCAAGGAAGATTTGGTACGCCCGATAAATTTGAATGAGTGGTGGCTATAGGTTATCACGATATGACCTATGATTAGGGGTGTGTGAGTATGCTAGCATTCTTTGGATGAGAGTATGATGTCGTGCTAGGGCGCACAGCAAAGTCCTGTGCGTTCTTTAAAGACAGGGGCTGACATGAGGCCACATTCAGTTAACGAGCGTGCTAGTATCTGAGGGTAATTCATTTTGTTGTTTTTATGATTGCTTATAGGGCTCATTTGATCACTTGAGGTGAGAGCGTGGCGTTCACCGAACTTTGAGGCTAGACATACGTTTCGAAGAATTTTGGGACGCTGTTTGATCTGCTGTGAGAGAGTTTTCATTGGCGTCAGGGTGTCCTACAAGTAGGCACTCACGACTACGTTAAGTATTGAGAGAATGAAAAATGTGCACAGATATCTTGTGTGTAGGGTCTGGCAGCTTTCGTGTAAAAACCATGTGTTGGTTGTGTTTAATTAAATTAGTGATAAGTCAGCGAATGTCAGTTACAACTTAATAGTGCGGGTGGTAGGAGAAAGCTAGTTTTGTAAAGAATAGGATTATTGTTATTTGGGGTCAAATTGTATTTGCCTTTGTGTGCTTTTCTCACACCGCAATTTGTTCCATTTTTGGTAAGCATCTCGACAGCCATGATTGTTGTACCTTTGGCGGCATCAAATTGTTTCAAAATTTTAGCGTACAGGTATTCCTTTTTGTGTTGAGAAGCCTGGAGGGTTTCAAGCGGGACCAATGTGCTTGACTTCGGCATGGTATTGTGTTGTGTGGTTCGCCTTGCTGTTGTCAATCATTTTGAGCTGGTTTGGGGAGTTGGTTTCGAGTTCGCAGCTGGAGGGAGAAAGCCAAGCCATCGTCCTCGTCACCAACCATTCTCTTCGTGCCCGGCGGTTGGGAGCGCTGGCCAGCCGAGATTTTCCGGGCAGCGGAGGAGCTGTTAGGTTTGGCCTGGAGATTCGTCTCTCAATCCCTTCGGCGCCCCAGTCTGCCAGACGCTGTCGAAGATTTGAGCAATTACCCAGACAATGCGGCAAGTAAAGGCGAGTTCCCGTCTTTCAAATGCGGACCCTCTTGTCGTCCCTTCAAGCAGCAGCGTGCCTAATGACCTCGGTGATTCATCTGGCGATGGGGAAGCTGTTGTGACCGGAGCCAGAGCTGACAGGAGAGTGGCGTTCCTTTTTAATCCCCAATCACCAAGCCGACCGGCCGGCTGCCTATGCTCGTCAGGCATTGTACGTGCTGGCCGGAGGACGACACGTCGTGTCGCCAAGACGCCGTTAACCATTCGAGAGAGGCTAACAAAGACAGCAACTTCCTGGGAGAGACCGCGGCGGCCACCGCAAATCACCCCGCTAATGAAGCGAACAAATTGGCGGACCCTTTGAAGTATGCTGCCAGGATCGTGGGAACTATCGACTAGCGGCACACACACGACGAGGAAGAGCCCTGCTGGCGCCACCTTGCAGTGCAGTGTTCACGTGGACCGTGCATGCTCGCCCCCTCACCTGTGTGGGTGTGATTGGTGCTCCACTCGGAAAGGAGGAGCCCGACAGGGCTTATAACGACGCCGCAGAGTGCTGGACGTCGCTCTGAGCTATGTAACGTTCAACCACCACGCTCGTGGGTTGTGAAATCCCTAACCGTTCTTTTCTGTAAATATGTGTAAATAGTGACATAAACATGTTTTGTTTTCCGTATCCTCCAGCGACCTTCTTCCTTCCGACCCTTTACACTACAGTATCAATTCTGGTGACTTCACCAGAAACAAGGCCTAGCTATATCAACTGTGAAGTGCGGGTTGATTGCGTTTACACGCAAACCAATGACGCCATACCCTGTTTACATCAATGGACAGAGTGTCAAATATGCACAGACGCATCCGTTTCCTGGGCATAATAATCGACAGAAGTCTTTCGTGGAGCCCACATTGTGCGTACTTGAAGAAGAGACTGCAATCTATTGTGCATATATTGAAATTCATGTGCGGGAAAGCATGGAGAACTTCTGTGGCCTCCATGCTACAGCTGTACAGGGCCCTATTTCTTGGTCTATTGCGCTACAGCTTGCCGGTACTGAATAACACTTGCAAATCCAATACTCATTCATTGGAGAGTTTGCAGGGTCAGGCACTGCGTATCTGCCTAGGACTGCCCCGATGCGCTTCTACTTATGCCACATACAGGGCCCTATTTCTTGGTCTATTGCGCTACAGCTTGCCGGTACTGAATAACACTTGCAAATCCAATACTCATTCATTGGAGAGTTTGCAGGGTCAGGCACTGCGTATCTGCCTAGGACTGCCCCGATGCGCTTCTACTTATGCCACAATCATGCTTGCCAAAGACCATCTGGTCAGGACATATAGAGTTGTGGATTGCCTCAGAGCGCACATTCGACATGCTAGCCGTGTCCCCGACCACCACTTAGGCCCTTCTACCCTCCAGAAGACCACGTGCTACATTTTCAGATGTCATAGCCAAGCACCTAAACAGCATTCCATCAGGATATACGCCAGCTGCGAGAATAGCATGTCATTTGTGGTGCCTCGACCAGCCGCAAGTACGTCTGGAAATTCCGCGAATCAAAAAGAAAAGCAATCACTCCAGAGTAGCATTGAAGCAAGCAACACTGCTATTATTACATCAGTTGTACTTAGACCCAACGCAGATATACACTGATGGGTCCGTCTCGTCCAGCAGTTCATCAGGTGCTGCTGTAATTCTGGCTGCAGCAATGACAATCAAGCTTAAGTTGTCGCATATGAAAACATTTACGGCATCAGAGCTTGCTGCTATAAGGGCTGCTTTACAATATCTCGTTCAAGAACGTCCAGGAAAATTGGTCATATTCTGTGATTCGAAGGCAGCGCTTCAGAGTTTGCAGTCTGCCATGCGTAGGAGGAGTCATGACCAATTAGTACAAGAAATAAGACATTTCCATCATGAAGCTCTAGCACGAGGGCATGATATTATATATCAATGGCTGCCTGGACATATCGGTATTACTGGAAATCAATTAGCCGATGATGCAGCCCGCTCAGCCCATGAAGGAACCCGTGTAGTCCCGATTCCTCTATCAAGGAAATATGCAGCAAGACAACTTTACCTGCTGGCTCGAGATCTCACACGTACGTTCTGGTCGTCTACCAGCTTCCAAAGGTGTCAATTTTATGAACTGGATCCTTCGCTCAAGCTAAAGCTACCGTCACAACTTTCCCGCTCCGATGCGACACTGTTATGTCGCCTTTGGTTGGGTG
This sequence comes from Rhipicephalus annulatus, assembly GCA_013436015.1. Taxonomy (NCBI): domain Eukaryota; kingdom Metazoa; phylum Arthropoda; class Arachnida; order Ixodida; family Ixodidae; genus Rhipicephalus; species Rhipicephalus annulatus. The sequence goes on from WOVY01009444.1 coordinate 291,962, forward strand.
TTGCGTTTACAAAGGTGTACTCCTTTCGCAGTGGTATGGCAGACACTTCTACATGCGACTACTGCGGAGCTGAAGGGAGCATCGAACACGTCCTGTGCAGCTGCGCTTGCTACGACACACAGCGATGCCAGCTCCGGATGGTTTTGAATCAACTTGACCCCGGACCATTTTGTGTGCAGAAGATACTAGGACCTTGGCATCTGCCTCAGTTGCGCAGAAAGCTACTGAAGCACTGCTAATTTACCTAAAGTCAACAAACCTGAGCGACCGCCTGTAGACTGTGTGTGCTCCCCGAGTGTGCTCGTGATTGTGTGTACCTTCTCATCTCTCTGCAACCTCTTTTCTCCCCTTTATCTCTTCCCCAGTGCAGGGTAGCAAACCGGATGTGCGTCTGGTTAACCTCCCTGCCTTTCCTTGCATCTTTATCTCTCTCTCTCTCTGGTGACTTCACACACCCAAATGAACACATGCGATGTCAGATACCAAAGCATACGAAATTGCTGCTTACATGTTGCTTTTCCTGTCACTTCTCCTCGCTGTTCGATTGCAGTAGTTCGTCATACCTTTCAATCGAGCAAAATAAAACATGGCTTCTGTCATTGTGTGTGCATTTCAACATCGTCTAAATTGATCACAAGGCAAAGAAATAATTTTATTATGATTTGTTGTCATGACAGCAACGTTTTGCCCTGTATAAACTTTCAGTAGCAAAACAGGCCGCAATAGATACAAGTTCCATTGAGTCCTTCACTATTGGGTGCTACAACAAGTGTGCAGCAACTGGATGCCAGCCACAAAAACACTTGGTCCTTCTTTGACCCATATGTGTATAGCAATAGATGATGAAACGTCCGTGTAATGTCACCATATCACCATATCGAGCGTGAGCATGTCGCCAACTCATGTGGCTACAGTGTGTCTTGACGTCAGTATACAATATATGAAACAGAACCAACTTTTTAAAAACGTTTTGCATTTGCTTTTTAAAGTGTAGTCAAGTATATAAGTGAACTTTCTTGGTTTTGAGGGCTTGACCTTTCAATTGATGCATAGAAACAACTTATAAGATTTCTCCCAATACTTTTTTTAGTAATCGCAACATTTTGTTGCAAGCAATTTTGTGTGTATAGAGGCAGCTTGACTATTATTACAGTATTTACCTGCCTGTGTTTAATAAGTCTAGTGTTTTGGAATAGTACTGTACAGTAGACTCTCGTTAAATGGAATGTGAAGAGACTAGAAAATGTTTTCTTTTTAACAGTAGCTCCGAGACAAAAAAAGTGGAGAATCTAAGTACGAAAGCAACCGTGTTGAATGAAGGTGTTTCATTTAGGCAACAATTCTCCTTTAATAGATTTCAGTTTACTGAGAGTCTACTGTGTTAAAAAGAACCATGTGTGCTCAGTAGAATATCATGGTGCTTTGTAAACTTTTGCACTTGCTCATCCTTTGAAACTAAGAGAGTTAACTGTTCCTTGTAAATTTGTGCAGGTCCACAGCGGTACGCTGAGGCAACATATGCCCTCATTGAGGCCCGCTGTGATCGGGACACTGCAATCGAGAACCGCCGCCTCCAACTTGAAGAGGGCCGGCTCCAGTTCGAGATAAAGCGCCATGAGCAGAAAATGAAGCTGAAAGAAATAGAGCTTCAACAGAGGCAGGCGGAGCAGGAGGAAAAATTCAAGCTAAAGGAGCTTGAGCTAGAGGCGCTAGCTGAGGAGCGCAGGCACAACAGGGGCTATCAAGAAGCGCAGCTTGAAATCATAAAGTCATTCATAAATAAGTAGATGTATCCGTTTAAACCTCCATGTAACTAAGTCCGCCATAACTAAGTACTTATTCGGGGCCATGACAAGGTCACCCTCCGTACTGCTATTGTCAGCTAAAAATTGTAGAGCGTCTATTGTGCCTGTAAATGTATGAAAAACAGACTATAAAAAATAATATCTAATTGCTAAGTCAGCTATAGAAGTCTCCAGCTATAATTCCGCCCACTGCCAGCTACTGTTATGTTGCCATGGGGTGTGGGACGTCATGTGTTTCATGCAGGAGATCTGTCTTCTCCCGAACTTCAGCCAGTGCAAATTCTTCAATTTTTCAATTTCAAGGCATACAAATGTTGAAGTAGCTCCATTGTACCGCAACTGACCATGAAACAGTTGTTGGGCGGAGTAGATACGCTCACAAAGCAAGTGTCTTATTAAGTCATGGTTCACATGTACTGTTGTGAGGCTACCGGGCCACATGCGTGTTTATAACAATCCTCATTATAAATTTAGTGTTCAGGCAAATGTGCTGAAATTTCACCACCTCATTTGTCAACAGCAAATGACCAACTTTTATAATACAGAATATGAAAATTGCTTGTCATGGCTCCTTGGAATGAACATTAAAGAGATACAATGACTTGGTTTTAGGTTGACAAACTGCACTCTGAGAACTCTAACCCCATGTTTCACAGTTGCAAATTAATTATTCGTGGAGAAAATTACGGGTGAAGTTTCATTTTTATTTAGCACCTGAATGTCCATGCGCTTTATAAACAAAATCGATAAAGGAAGGCAATACACTAAAACATCTGCTAGTGCCAGTGGTCAAAACATGTAGTTTTAGCGTTTGTCAAGTCATCTTCCGTGCAACAGAGACCAGCCACTACAGTTGAAGGGGAATACATTTTTCTAAATTTTCGAAAGGGTTGAAGTAGAAAAAATGCATTGTGGCAATCTAATACAGAAGTCATAAAATCACTTGAATAGCACTGCAGAGGGTTTCGCCATAGAAGTACCAACTCTTATGCGAAGAAACCTCAATGCGATGATTTGTATCGGTGATGTTTCGTACTTTGTTACATTGAGGTTTATGCATATTTTATGAACAATTTTATGGTTGTATAAAACTGCAACAGCTGCTCTTGATGATGCTTTGCTGTTAGCTGTTCAACAAGCTCTGCAGATAGCGCCTCCCGTTTGGCACTCGTTGTTGCCAATACATTGCCCCTCTGTCTCACATAAGGCCAGTGGAAAATGTACGAGGTCTGTTAGAAAAGTATCCGACCCCCCCCCCCTTTTTTTTAGCAAGCACTTCATTAATTTTGAACAAGCGCGCTTGCATTAGCCGATTTTGAACCTTCGTGTGCACGTGTGAATTTTTTTCCGCCTGGCAATTTCGTCAGTCGCTGGGATGCAGTGTTTGAGTGAGGTAAGCACAGTGCTCTCATTGGTTTTTCATTGCAAGGAAAATGAGGGAGCGACTGGAGCAGTGCTAGAATGCTTCCAGCAATAGCAGCACCTCTAAGAGCAGTCTCTAGAGTCCCAAGGGGACTACTTTGAGAGTGTTTAGGTTTACAATGCTTCAATAATGCCCGTTTTTGCTGTTCCACTAAAGTTTGGATACTTTTCTAACCGACCTCATATGATGCCTGCATGGTGAATATATGCTTTCATTGAGTTACAGGCTCCCCTTCATTGTTGGATTTGTTGTTTCCCTAATTTTCTTTCAGGCTGAGACATTTTAGCTATGGGGCACAAGCTCGAGATTCAGATGTTCCCTCTTTCTCTCACTTTATGGTTCAAAGGATACAAGTTTCAGAAGGGTTGACAGGCGGGCTAGTTGGTACAAATTCATAATGAAAAAATTGGAAGCGCAAACCAACGGGACAACGGGCTTGTTTGTCTCTTCTCTTGTGTCCCGTTGGTTCAATTCATAATGAAAAAATTGGAAGCGCAAACCAACGGGACAACAGGCTTGTTTGTCTCTTCTCTTGTGTCCCGTTGGATTGTGCTTCCAATTTTTTCATTATGGATACAGCTTTATCAAATGTCCATCAAGGTTTAATGAAATATCAGCTTGGTCTCGCACGGCGAAACGTCAAAGCTTTGCCTCAAAGCCACCTCGTGAGCTTGCTGGACTGCTCACATTTAGACGCCAAAGTTTGAGATGTGCAGAGCAGTAGCCAACCTCAATTAAAGGGTCTCCAGAGTAACTGCAAGCATTCTGGCAACATAACTACAACCCTATATCATGTGTTAGAGTGTTGCGCGTCCTTTCTGGTACGAATTTTACGTGTCGTCCTGATGGTTGTTCGAATATATCCATCTTAGACGGACTGGATTAGGAAAGTTGTTCATCTAGAGCTACCCCCGGCATATGGCCTGTCTGCTGTTTTGTTTGGGACTAAAGCGGTGGGAATATCCGTCTTGTGTTAACATATGCTTTTGTTTTTCTCATTATATCTAGTGATCCTATCCTTATACATGAGGTATGTTCCTTATTGTACGAGAGGCATGTGCGTGTTCAGCGCAGCATGTCTCTTGCCATCAAGTGTGTAGTCCCGTTTTTGTTTGGGAGGATATCACGGTCTGTGTTGATGTGAGTGGGGAACTACAAGATGGTCGAGCTCACGTTTGGGGATCTGCCCGATTTTGCCAGAATGTCCAAGGCTTCCTTGGGAATCGTGCTTTTAGCGTAGTTTTTTATTGCTGTTTCGGAATTGCATTACACAACTTCGCATACCTGATTTTTTAGGGCCAGTGGAATATTGTTGCAATATAGAGAACGAAGAAGCTCGCTCAGATTGGAAGCAGATGACGCGACTCGTCACCCCCTGGACAACTGCTGAAATTATTGTCAATATACCAACTATGCAAAATATTTGACCATTATTGCCCAGCTATGTGCATCACAATGGATATATATATCTGCATATTTTGCAAAATGGGCATAAAAGTTTGCTCTAAATATATTTAAGGTGTGTTGCAAATAAATAAAAATGTGTTTAGAGCACGAGCATCGGCAGAGGGTGCTGCTACAGGTAGTTGCTTTCACTCCTTTCACATGGCAAGGTGTCTGGCTCTCATCCCCGTATTTTCATTACATCGTGGTTCATAAAAAAAGTTGGAGATTTTTAGGTGTGGTGCGACCCGATAACACCACCATGATTACCTTGTCATGTGCAGACACACACGCACATGTAGTTCACCAAACTTAATCGCGGCCTTCAACAGACCATCTTACAATAGACTAATGGGAAAATGCAGACATGAGTAGTTGTTAGGTTCTGTTGGCACAACGAGCAAGTTTTGTTATTTTTGGAATGTCAGAGGCGTCTTCTAAACACTCCTTGAAGAACTGACACCACTAGAGAACAACTGCACTTAAACCAGAACACATAAGACCTAAAAAGACAGAAGATGACAGTGTAGAAATAATCACCCCTTCATCTGAAGATAAGTAATGAAGAAAGGCATAAGCTACATGCCTAGTGTCAGACAGTTGTACACTACTTTGTTTTTAACATACTGTTATGTGCAGAGAGAAGGGAAGACACAGGAGCTGATCTCATCAAGGTAAATTATGAAGAAGATGCCTAAAGCGAAGCACAGCAGCCTATAAAGGGTACCTTAGCCATTGGTGTCTAGCGGCTCAAGGACTTGTCATATCGGGCAACCTTCCAAAAATCATAAAGGTGCCATCACCGCACCCGCACAAGTGTGGATAGGCGGTCGACGGCGCATATACAAATACTCGCAGCCATGCTTCGTTCAGTGGCTCAGGGGCTGACACTATACTGCATTTACCACATGTACGCACAGGTTCTCGCACCAGTAATAACATAAAAAATTTATATAAGAGTTCAGTAGAAAGCTTTCATCGATTGATTACGTGCATGACAGTGCTACAACAAAAGCCTGATTAATGAGACAAGCATGTTTTTTTAAATGTGAATACACTTTATAAGCGACCCCAAACCATCCACCGCCGTCGGCGGCGTCCGCAGTCTTCTCTCTATCTTTAAAAGAAAGAGGACTTGGCGGGCCGCAGCGCGACGCTCTACCGAATAAGCTACGGATGCGACGCTGATATCGGTGTCAGTAACGCGCCTTATACCCCCTCCCCCTTCGCTCGCTCCTCCGCTCTCCTCGCTCACTGCAGCTGTGCGCGCACCCCTCTCTCTCGCGCGCGCCCGCCTTCTCTCTCAGTCTCCCGTCGAGAGCGGGTCGTGAGGGGGAGTAAAGTTAAAATCCGTTGGCATTCGCCAGTGAGTTAACGTAAACTCCCCCGTGTGATCAAATTGCGATTCCCAGGAACCATTACACCATAAAGGCACCATAGTGTGATTAATAAATATAATAGTGCGAATTAATAAACACCCCTCTTAGCATCACCCCATGTATTCGCACTTAACCATGTTCACCCTCGGGGAAATGCTTGGAAGTTTTTTTCAGACAAAAATTATTACTGCCTTCAGTCAGTCACTAACAATGCCACATACACGCTGAAGACAATGTAACAAAGATGAAATTTTCACTTAAGTTACACGACATTACATATAAGGCATGCCGTCTGAATTATTTCCAATGTCTGGCTTCTTTAAAGCATTCTTAAATCTAAGCACACGGTTGCACGCGGTAACTCTGTTTTCAGTACAGTTTAAGTACCGATGTGTCACTGTTTGTGTGGTAGTAATATTCCTATGTAGCGATACCACGGCCAGATAAACACAACTAAGTCTCCTAGCACGATCAATAAACTACAGTGCTGTAATTGTACACCTACCAACAACACCCAAATGTATGGCCTAGAGCCTGTGTTTTTTTTTTTGCTACCGAGTCTCTATAGTAACACGCTGCATTTATACACTATTTAATAGTCATCATGTTTGGGAGGATGCCCAGAGCATTTTGTGATATGCTTGAAACAGAAAGCGGCACCCACTCTGAAGTAATTCTGGTGAATGGAGGGTACAACGACAATAAACGGCACTTTGGAAAGTTGCACTCGCTGATCTTATTACAACGCATAAACATCCGAAAGATAAAATGCTCTCGTACGTCGTTATAGGCATAGGTAAAACAGTTACACTCGCACTGACATGACTGGACAAACCACACTTTGAAAATTTGCAAGACGTACGCACACATAGAAGCATGACGTGGCTAGCAGACGACGCACGGAGCAATCCACCAGTCGACGACTTCGCTCGATCTCGCGGCCAATAGATTTCTGTTAGACTCCAGCAGAATTTGAGCTCTGGCACAGAGCCCGACTGCTTACACTAGCCCAAGGGCACATGAACGTTTTCTCAGCAGCAGCAGCCTCAGCAACACACAGCCAAGAACAACAGGTGCTCAGGTCTCCGGTAGACTAAAATAGATGCCTTGGCTCATATCAGAAAACCCATCGACTGAGATGCATGGCCTGTCATCTTGCTGCTTTCCTACCTCAAGTTCTTCTTTTTTCAGTTTAATTTGCTTCCCTCTCTTCTCATGCTTCAGAACTATAGCCGTGGTTTTCTCCAAGTGGGATGTCATTTATTAATTCTTTTTGCTTCTACACGCCAGTGGCAGTTTTTCTTCACTGTGCTCCACTGTCATATCACGCCCCACAGTGGTGGTCTAAAGGCTAAGGTATTCGGCTGCTGAGCCGCAAATCGTGGATCGAAACCCGGCTACGACGGCTGCATTTCCGATGGAGGCGGAAATGTTGTAGGCCTATGTGCTCAGATTTCGTTGCACGTTAAAGAACCCCAGATGGTCAACATTTCTGGAGCCCTCCACTACGCCGTCTCTCATAATCATATAGTGGTTTTGGGACGTGAAACCCCAAATATCAATATATCAGGGTCATATCACGGCACACACTTGAATACAATACAATAACATCATTCGACACTAGACTTTCTGCACATATCAAATGTTCTTGTGTATAAAGAAAAAAATATTAATACAGTAAACTGAAAAGAAATAAAAGTAAAGCATAAGATTACATCAGTTAAATGGAATTAAGTAGTCACTGAGTGAGGGTGGCTCAAGTCCGAAGTTCATAGACACCTGTCTGTCGTACAGGCAGGTGCGGCAGTTGGTGTGAAGTGTAGCGACCTTATACATCCTTCCCACTCTCTGACGCGTCACTTTCAAGTTCTTGTGAAAGTCCACAAATGCGAAGTCTGCAGCCACTTTACCCAAGCCCCACTCAACAGCCTTCCGTACAGTGCTCATGCACTTGTTGAAGTGCGCCTGGTAGGGCTGCAAGCGGGCGCCTCCATAAGGCTTCAGGAGCAGAGGCTTTAATGGGTAGGCCGGGTCTCCATAAATCACATATTGGTTACCCCTGACTACCTTGACAATATTTTCGTAGAGCCCGGTGTCTTTCAGGATGCCTGCAACAAAACAAAAGGTGTCACAAGTTTTCTTATGCCAGAACTTGGCTGATGCATGAGTGCCAGTGCACAGCATTAACACAAGGTTCAGTGTCGACAGTATTTTTTGTGTCCATTTGTTGCAACATGTTTGTAAAGAATGGCAGAGAATGCCATGCTGGCTCTACACCGTGTCTTCTGCCCAGACATGCTGCATACCTGCACTTGACACTATATGCCATTTAAGCTAATCTAACAACTTTCTAGCAAAATAACTAATATATCAGCTAAAACGGGAAAAGTTGGGAAGTTCATTACACATGGCTGCAAGTGACAAAGTTTCCTTGAAGCCAGCTCCAAGAAACGAGGTAATTTTTCACATTGTAGGATCTTGAAGCAATTTGGGCAAGTTAAATTTACCAGATCAAAATTATTGTGTTTACCTTGCATTTAAGGAACAGTATACAGTGCAATTGATTAGATAATTGTGTGACAGATGTGAAAATACTACGTGTGACTTTTTTGCATGGCATGTAACAAAGAAATGTTTAGCTTGCACTGTAATCATCAGAATATTTAACTGCACTACCCTAAACCCTATAAGAAAATAATAATAAAGAACTTTTTGAATGACAAACAATGGTTTCCCAGTAATGAGCGCAAGTGGAGTGAACAATGCTGATGCAAACATAGTACCTGTATGTGGCCTGTAATGTTGAGTTAATGTTGAAATCAGAACATTCACCTCCCGACTGTATTCCACAGTGAAGAAGTCTGGTTTCACGCCATTGCAAAATTTGGTGTACTGTGAAATGAAAACTTTGGTAGATGGAATGGCATCTTGGCTTACAGTGTTGGTAGTCACTATATTTACAGATGAATTGGTTGAAAAAGATCTTGGTAGTCACTATATACAAAGATGAATTGGTTAAAAAAGATTATGCAAGATCAAGTAGCTTTCTTTCTCAGCAATCTGTACTTCAAGCAACTGTGTGCATGAACACCCTTTGGAATGTCACTGACCTTGTGGCATCACATTTAATTGCATGAATGCAATTATCCTAAGCTGACTGTTAAGCAGGGGTCACACACACACAAAAAAAATCTAGGAGTTGTACTCAGCCACACGGTCAAACATTAAGATGGCTTTTAGATGAGGAGACTTATTCATCGATATTGTTGAAAAAGATTTCTCAGAACTAACTAAAGTGAGTGGTATATTATTAGTAATTTATTCTCAATGCATTGGAGTGGTGGCAATCGCAGCTACCTACCTACTGCTGCTGCTTCCTTCAGCGGCTGTCCTAAAACTGAAACAGTGTTCTATGTGCTTGTGCCACAGAGGCTTCCTCATGCACTAACAGTGATCTTAGCCATATCTATTCACAGAATAGCTGGCTGCCGTCTGCAAGTCAAAAATATGATAACAGTATGCTGACATTATACTGCCCTAGACAAATAACAATAACACTACACCAAAAGCTCACTGCTTAGCTAGGTTCTTAGCACATGATTTATGACCTAGGTATGTTTGTGTTATGACAATTTGCCATTGTACAGCTACAAGGAGAGTTTCTGCAAAGGCAAAATCTTACTCGCAGCACTTACCAGCATCATGACGCCGTCCCCTGATTGGGCCATCTAGCTGGCAAATAATTCCATTGGCGCACATAACCGCCTGATATTTCTGGCAATGGAAGCGCTTGTGCCCAGAGTAGTGCTCCTGCTGGAGCTTAGACTGGCCGACAAATTCGTCGTGCCGTGCCATCTATGAAGCTCCAGCAGTTCTTCAGTGGAGCAACTTTTTGGTGCACTCCCTAATAAGAATAACAAAAGAACAGATGAAGCAGCTGCCAATAGCATTTATGCTCAAGTACAGTTTTCAGTTATAATCTTAGTAAAAAACATTGTCCATGCTCTTTTATTTGACATGGACAGCCGAGACACACAAACAAACAACAAGCATGACCAAACGAAATATTCTCACTTGCCTTCTAGCTGTTCTTGTACTGGTTTTACGCTACTGTCTCCACCACCCGCAGTGGAGGGCACTTTGCTTTTTACTCGTACCATAACAGACAGCAGAGTTTCACTCTGTCTTTAAAAACTCTAAGGGGCATCAAAAGTTGAATCATTTCATGCCAGGCAGTGAATAAGCTAACTCAAAATAACAAATGACGTTCTTAGCAGTCTAGGAGTGCACGTCACAGTGGCAGTTACAGTAACGGGTGATTGATACATAAACATGAACATTTTCCTTTTTGGACCAGGCAATATTCCAAAAAGGTAAACAGTGCCAAATATAACAATGAATGCAGTTAACCATATGTGAGAAAGCAGTAGCAATTATTGTTTATGATTGCTTGCTGCTTTTGTGAAGCACACTTATGAGTTTACTAGAAGCATTCATATTCATAACTTACTCAATGATAAAAGCAGACACAGCATGAGATTGGTGCTCAAGAACAAGCTGTGCCCAGTGCGTCAGTGTTGATTCCATTACTGACAAATATTTTCACTTAACATTTCACAAAGACGCACTGCAACATGCAATATATTTGAAGGGTGAATTATGCGTGCCTCTCCTAACTTACAATAAGACTTGTGCTCCTTGAATTTAAAGGACACTAAATGCAAATGACGTTTCATGTCACAATAGAAGGCCAACCATTAGGAGTACTTAAAGCATAAACATTATGCACAGCACCAATTTAGTAACAAATATAAAGGTAAACGTAGAATCAGAAGCCATACAGAGTATTGGAGCTCGCTTAGACTCACTCGAAAGATATATTTTGCTCTGGGCACTTGCTCCGATTCAGACTCGCCAAAAATTTCCCCCTCGGACTCAAAATGAGTAAGTTTTTTCTCCACTGCATTCACTTGAAATCAAACTCACCAACTATTGCTGAGACCAACCAACACAGGTGAACAGCTTGACCAGCGTCTCGATGAGCCTCAGTGTGTTGCCACATGAGTCTGCTAGCATAATATTTCCTTTCTCAGTGTCACAGCTGTTTGATGCCAATATCTCACATAATGGGTGCTCTACTTTCAATCTTGTTCTTGAAACACGTGTTACCGGTCCGGTAATATTTGTATTACATACATGGATCACACGGAATACCGTTATGGATGGATCCGAACAACTTTATCAAGGATTTCCGGTGAAAGAATTCAGCACAAGAGATCATTGCACCGCATTCTTGTGGTCTCATTGACCTGTTGTTTGTTGTTTTTTCGTGTGTACTTGTCTTCTTGCACAGTAGAAACATGGTTGCAAAAGAATAAACAGGCTGCAAAAACAACACAAGCTGCCACATTTACATGTAATGTGATCGCTGGAATGTGCCCATGTTTGTCCGAGCTACAAATTGTAGTAGAGATATATTCTCTCAGCGTGTGCGAATATGTCTTTAAACTCGCTGCGACGCGAACTGAACATTTTAAACTTCGAGGAACGAACAGACGCATTTCAATGCATTTAACCAGCCTGAACCAAGGTTTTTACTGCAGCGTCCTGCTGCTATGCCGTAAAATCGCCAATTTAGTAGACTCGCAATGCAACGAAATCGAAATCAGTAATTGAAATAAACGTGGCGTATTTTGTCGTTTCACGCCAACTTTCACGCCAGCTACTATGGATATTCTGCCAGTTTTTGGACATGTTACGAATTTGCTTCGTACAAAAAAAAGTGATATTCGCACAAAATCGATCGACTTTCATGCTTACCTGCGAAAACAGTTGCTGGTTCTGGAGGATCATCCAGCCATGAACCGTGAGATCTGCAAGCAGGTGTCCAAAGTAATATTCAATGTGAGACATTACTTTGGACACACACTTGAGATCACGGAGATGTGGCAGTTGAATATCGTCTCCAGGTCCCAAAGTCGCTTTGGATAAGCGAGGCGCCGTAGTGTCATACACAAAGCCTCGCGATCTGACACTCGGACGCGCTGCGCACGCATCACTTCGCCGGGAATGAGCAGGCCAACGATCAGGTCGTCCAAATCGCCTTTGTGGAACCTGAAGTTACGATAAAAGGTGGTTCCATCGATGGCGCCAATATCGAACACACCGTTCTCGTGAAGGTTCCTCCGCGGCTGCGGCTGTAGCAGATCCATAATCAGTAGATCGTCGATGTACTTCCACGGTAGATTTTGAGCCAGGAATGGATCTTGGAGCACACTCTTTGTCATATCGACGACCACTTCTTTGCGAATGCGGCTAGCCGCTGACCGTTCAACGAGAGAGGCTTAGCCAGAGAGGCTTAAAGAATTATGCGGTGGCTCCTTATAGCCTTCTGCACGCAGCCAACTTTAATGGGTTAGGTGATTATATAGCACCAAAACACTTGATAATTTTACATGTTAAAGGTTATTATATTTGCGCCGCAGTGCTGTTTAGGTTTTATTTAAAAGAAAACGAATATGTGTGCATCCATGATCATTATCATCGGCGAACGTAAACTTTTACGTGCGAACGTAAAGGTTCCCGTATGTGTAGAAAAACGCTGCTAAAGCTCGGGCGCCGGTAACACAGTAAACGTAAACCGGTAACACGGTAACGTAAAGAAGTATACGTAAAAGCTAAAACTCCCTATTTCGCTCCGGACATGAGCAGCAACCGTATTCTACGGGCATCGGTATGCGGGCATGAGTCACAGGTGGTTGACAGTTTATGTCTACCAAGTAACGGCGAAAATAGACAATAGTAATTGAAATGAAAAAGTGGCAAAAAAAACTGACTTTGGTAACAGTGACCCGACGAATGTGAAGAATTATTATCACAGTCCCAGCAGGAATTGAACCCAAGGATGCCGCGTGGCAAACAAGTATTCCACCACAGAGCCACACCATGTCTCGAAATTGCTTTCGAAAAATACCTTGTGTTGGCGTAATTGTGGGGAAATGTCAGTTGTGGTATTGTGCTGGATAATTTTCTAAACATTCCATATGACACAATTATCGTGAACTTGGTGCACTAATGTTTGTCGGGTTAACATTAATCTTATATTTAAGAGCCGTCCACTGAATTTGGTCTACGTGGCAATATCCGCTTATCCTCACAAGCACAAACGCTGCATATCAGCTTACTGCTTTTGGTGTTGGAAGTACCCATGTTGTGGTTTGCATTGTTACGCAACTGTACATCACTGGTTGATTGATTTATATGTGAGGTTTAACGTCTCAAAACCAACATACGATTATGAGAGACGCCGTAGAGGAGAGTTTTGGAAATTTAGACCACTTGGGGTTCTTCAACGTGCACCCAAGTTTGAGCGCACGGGCCTACAGCATCTTCACCAACATCGAAAATGCATCCGCTGCAGCCAAGATTTGATCTGCGGCGAACAGCCGAGCCGTGCGAATCAGCAGGGCTTTCGGCTGATTCCAACAGCTGAGCCCTGCGACCTGAAGGTAAGCAACCGAGTACCTAAGCCCTATACCACTGTGGCGGGGCGTAAAAAACGGCTTATATGAAACATATGTCACTGTTCAGCATATGTATGTGGGTAAAAGCACATATCTTCAGCGTCATTTTGGAACCCTCGCTCTAGGAAAAAATTGCACCATTGTACCATCCCACCGAATGCTTCGCATAACATTGATTCTCATGGTATGTGGGATCCGCCGATTTTTTCACAGGATCTCTTTGACAATATGAAATCATATATACGGGGCGTTTTACAGAGAAGCTTTGAAGGATGCAAGAAACCTCCGAAATTATCATACAAGTGTTTACCATGTCCTGGGAATAAATAAATGATTGCGTAGCTTATATTTGAAGGGGTTTGAAAGGCATGTTTAAAGGCGGTATGCAAAAAAAAAACTTGAAAGGCTAATAGGAAATTGCTAAAATCTGTTTTATGCTTGTTTGTAGGTGTTATATCGAATAAAACACTTACAATATTGGCCATTAACGGAAATAAATAGAAAGTAGTTGAGCTTACTTATTTACAGAACATGGGGCCCGTGATTTGCGGGGAACATATGCGGAAAGTTCAATATTTGTAAGAGGGTTACCGCTATCTTATCGCAATACTACTCACAAAAGCGTTCTATTACATCGCCAGAGTGTTTTTCAAACCACACAGGCGATGAACAGCGGGTTGTGATAAACCTTCCAAAAATTGCTATTTGAGAGTTTAGGAGACATTTTAAGTGTGCTAAAGTGGCAAAATGTTAAAGCTGTTGGTCAAGTAGTCTTATTTTAGTACGCCTGCGCGAGAAGACTCTAGCAAGAACAAGAGTTGGTGGAAATTGTACGCATGTTTTTTACAAAACACTTCTGGATCAACTTTGCGAACAGCTATTCAATATTTCCTTTCTACCTATCTTGGTTCATTGTCCGAGGGAGCGTATGGAGGGAGTTAAGTGATGCATCGCGTTTACATATAGTGAAAAGAGAAGCAGCATTATAGATCATTTTCAGGTAAAGCCGGAAGGAGCTGAGGCTAATTTAAGCCTTCGCATTGAGTTTTCTTTTTTCAATGAATGAAAGGTGTTTTGAAGTTTTCTCTTTTTCGGATGATGCTAATACGTTTAGAGCACTACCACTGAATGCCTGCAACTGTTGCAAAGAAAAAATTAAAAAGAGAGAGAGAGAGAGCGATCTACTTTGGTCAGTAAGCAGGCGAAGATAAATGAAGGAGGCAAAAATCACAAAACACTCAAAAACATTGTTCAACAAATGCTTGAAAGTATGAGTCAACCCTTCTTCACAATGCTTCCCCATACATTAGAATAACTGTATGTGGCGCAATAAGCCTCCAGTTAGTGAAAACTCCGGCGGTCTTAAGCATTGTTCGTAAACAACACTTTAGGTCAATCTTGCCCCGCCGCGGTGGTCTAGTGGCTAAGGTACTTGGCTGCTGACCTGCAGGTCGCGGATTCGAATCCCGGCTGCGGCGGCTGCATTTCCGATGGAGGCGGAAATGTTGTAGGCCCGTGTGCTCAGATTTGGGTGCACGTTAAAGAACCACCGGTGGTCGAATTTTCCGGAGCCCTCCACTACGGCGTCTCTCATAATCATATGGTGGTTTTGGGACGTTAAACACCACAAGTCAATCAAGCGGTGAATCTTTCATGATTTGCAGATTTTAGTGGCGGTGGCACAGTTAGCGTGACGCCCGACACCGGCGAGGGTGCGCGAACGAAGCCCTCGAAGGTGCGTATCTGCGTGCGCCGTTTTGCAAAAGTTGGTGATCCCTCACGAACGTGAGATTGTCGGCGTTTGAGTCATTTTTTGGTGTGAAATTCTGATCTTTTGTGGAGGTCACTGGTCGTTTCCCGTGGCCGACCTTTAATCATTGCCTTCATTGTTATATTCTATTGCAACATGCAGAATTATCGTTGTTGCCTGCAGCCAGAGAAGTGTTACCCTGCTGAGCATGTGGGTGTAGATTCTGTTCCAGGCATGGAATAAAAAATAGTTAGGAACGATGAATGCACAACGCGAAAGAAGGAAGGTAATAATAATAATAATATCTGAGATTTAACGCCCCAAAACCACCATATGATTGGGGAGGGCTCCGCAAATATGGACCATCCGGTGTTCTGTAACGTGCACTGACATCGCACACTACACGGGCATCTACCATTTCACCTCCATTGAAATGCAACTGCCGCAGGCCGGGATCGAACGCGCAACCTTTTGGTCACCAGCCGCGCAGCCTAGCCATTGTTTCACCGAGGAACAATGGCGAAGCTCCTATTCCCGTCCCTTAAGAGCTTAGAGTCGTGGCATAGCTCCTTGTTAGCTAAAGCCTGATCTTGGATGAGCTATAAGAGATCTCTGTTGTTGTAGTTTCCCTTAAAAGGAGACACCACTTTTGCGAGTCCTCCTTGGAGTGCGGCATTCACTTCTGAAGCTGCCGTTATGCCTGAAGGAACCGCAAATAGTGTAGCAATACGAGAAAAATTTTTATTCAACACTGTGTCAAATAAGCATTCCAAGAAAAGGCTGCCCAGTCGAATCAGTCCTAGCCAGACCTTTAATGTGGAGCGCCCTCTGGAGCTGAACATTCTCTAAGTCCCCGGGTTTTAGCCGGAAGCCAGACATGCAAAATTGAAAACCCGCCGGGCAAACGCAAAGCCTGTTTGATCTATTAGTGAAGATTGAGGGACGCACCCACGCGCCCCGATTCGTCTGACCCCAGTTTTTCCCGATAGTGGAAGTACTTCCAAATATTTGCATTTTTAGGGGCGAAGCTCCTCAGGGTGTAGGTCTGTCCATCCTCCGATGGTGCATGTAGCCAACGGTGGAACATACCCGAAAGAGCGGTTCTTAGAATGTCCGCTCGATGGGGGCACTTTTATATGATGAAAACATGATGAAAAGATGTGAGATGGCTGTACTTAGAGTGTTAACTAGATAGACGGACGGACGGATGGACAGATGGGCATACAGATAGACGGACGGACTGATGGATGCACAGATAGACAGAGGGGCGGACGCAGGGAGCGGACGCAGGGAGCGGACGGTCGGATGGACAGCCAGACAGAGGGACAGCCACACGAACAGACGCATGGACGTGCGGATGGATACATGGAAGGACGCGCAGAATGACGGATGCACCGACGGTCACACGGATGGAAGGTCACATGGACGGAGCGATGGACAGGATGCATGTACGGACAGAAGAAAGAACAAATTGGCGGATGAAAGTACGGATGGACTGACGAACACTTCGCCCTTCCAATTATAACTCACTCCGTGGATATGCTGTGATATTTGTTATAATTGTGGCCACTGAAAAAAATTGCACCAGTGCTTGTTAGCTATAGATGTATCCGGGACCCCTGTGGACTTGTGGATGTGATGGGGGACCGTTGCAGTAAAGGGGGGGGGGGTCATATATTAATAGAACGTGCAGCGTAAATTGGGTGCCTTGTATTTCTCCTTGGCAAATATTGGTCAAACTAAAGTGTTACAATAACTGCACCTCAATAACTTATGAGTTGCTCTGCATGCAGCAGCATCTGCCAGAATCAACCCGTTTCAGGCCTAGCAAAAGAACTGCTAGCGTGCATATGATTTCGAACACTGCCACGAAGTTTTACAACCACCTCACAAAGAAGAAAAGCAAGTTAGCTCCTGCTGCCATACAAAAACGTTATGCAAAAAAGCGCACTAAAATTCAAAAGGAGCTTTTGTTTTGGGGCAAAGTCTGCCTCCCAAAAACATTTTTTTAACGTGATAGCGTTAGAGAGCTCATATCGCAGAAATTCCGATGTCAGCGTTGGCACCGTTGGTTGTGAGCGAAAAATCATCCGTGACCGAAAAATTGAGAAAGAAGCAAAAAATTTTTATGAAATTTCGGTTCCACTGAGGATCGAACCTGGGCCGTTCGCGTGGCAAGCAGGGTGCTACCACAAAGTCACGAAGTTTTTTTTTTCTTTGGTCGACATTGTCACGATAAAAACAAGCCCATTCGGCATTTTGTAGGCGCATAAAGAGGCCATCAAACTACGTCGAAAAAACCCGGGATTGCGCAGCCATCGCCGCTAAAAACACACAGGAACTTTCAAACAGCTTTAAAAACGGACACATACTACCATCCTAGCGTAAAACATATCATGCCTTTCCAAAGGCGTTGATCGAGCAAACAAAACGCTAGATTATGTGCTGCCATCTGTGAGGCATTGTGAGACTCTTTACGGCCTCAGAAATAGATGGCCCGGCGTGTATCATGGAGGCCACGCGACTCTTGCTTTAGCTAGAAAACCTGTATGTACCATTCGCGCGTGCGTGGGCGCGCGTGTGTGTTTGTGTATCTGTTTGCCATCAAAAGCTCGCGCGTGCGCATTTGTGTGTGTGCATGTGTGTGTGCGTGTGTGTGCGTGTGTAACAAAACATATTAATAAGTATGCACTTAGCGGTTGAAGGGCGCATTAGGGGCCGGACTTCGCTATCGTGTTCAACTCTTAAAGAAGACGAAGCTTAGGGGTCCCCGATTCTTTTTTTTTTCGAGGATAGGTTTCTCGGATCCCCATTTTGTAACCACTTAATCAGGAAATAATAACTTTCTGCCCGTTTTCCTGCATTTTACATCAACGCGTGAAGTCTAAACTATGTGTATCATCTATCGAAATAAATTACGTATGCAAGCGCTAAATCAATAATAAAGTGTTTTACTGAATGAATTTTAGCCTCCGCACCTGATGGAACTGTGAGAGCCACTATTATCAAACTTGGCTCTAATATGGTGGGCAGCATTAAGGTTAAAAAGTCCCAGTCTCAGTGAGGCGCGCTATATGGAGAGCACAGGAGAAAGCACTCTCTCTCACAAGCTATTCGTTAAATTACACGGAACTTGTCATTCGAAACTCCTCCCTGAATATTTTCGCATCTCACGTGGTGTGGCGCTACCTCCGCGCTTCGTCCGAGTGATGATGACTCATGATAACGCTAAATATTTTGGTTATTTGTGACGTCAGGATGACGTCACACGCTAACGTTATGGATGACGATGCTATATATGGCGTCATCGGTAACGTTATGTGACATAACATTGGTGCCATTCTGATTGTCAACGCAGGACACCACATTTTATGTCTCGCGACATCTGTGAAGCTTCACGAACAGACGGGCCAACAACTGTTACACTCGAAAAAGTAGGTGGTAGTCGGGGAGTACGTGGCCCATCATCCTTTGTAATATGCTCACAGTGGGTCTAGGGGTGGCACAATGAGCGTCTTGACACGCCTGCATCCTGCTGCCAGGGATCACAGCGCTTCTGCAAGGGTCACGTGAGAAACCGTTACGTAGGCCACAACTTCCACAAACGGGCACGCACTCGCCGGTCAAAGAATCCTGCGTGCAGAGACAAACACGTTTTCCGAGCCATTTGTTGCACTGTGACACTCCTGGCGCTTCAATGTGAAAATATGGTATGAAAACAAAGCAAGCTTGCCTGTCCGTAAGCACGTTGTCGCAGCCGATTATTGTGAGCACCTTAAGCGTTTTACAACAAGCCCTCAGGAGGTTCTCCAAGCCGTGCTCAAAATGAGCCCTGGAGAAACCGTAGTTCGAGGATTGCCAGTGCGTAACGAAACTGCTAAGTCTGTGAAGACACTCGAGTGCAAGCTCACTGATATCATTTTGCGTAGTACACTGTGAATTAGGGGCAACGTATTTTCAGAACGTTAATGCAATCACGTCTGTACCTGGCAACATCACTGAGTGACTGCGTGTCAGACTCTGCACTATATGCGTGGTGTGTATTGGGCCTCTCTTTCTCTCTCTCTTTTAATCTTTTATTTCCCTCCACATCTGTAGTGTAGTAAAGTGGACGTATAGCATGCTTAACATCCCCACCTATCCTATATTCCTTATCTCGTTATCTTATCTGAATTTAGATAATACTACAGAAACAAGGCTTCACAGGTAGTTGACGAACTTGTAGTTTGCTGTTTATATTGTAGTTTATAGCTTAACTAACGCTCTTACTACACAATCACTATGAGGTACACGTCGGCAGTCCAACTGATTCAGCAGCCCGGAAAAGCAGAGAGAGAGAGAGAGAGAGAGAGAGAGAAAGAGAGAGAACGCTACTGCCATACCTCCGATTCAAAATACCACGCAAAAAATTGCATTTGAGTATGTATCGAAGGTGACTGTCTTCAGAATTTTTGGTACTCGCTTTCATGAATACGATTTTTGGATGACAGGTTTCATTTTCCGGTGCATGTGAAAAACATAGCAACGAAATTCCAATGTACAACAAGCAATTTGGCATGCAGGTTCGGAAACCTTTAAATCGACACCACGAAACTCCCTCCATACGTTACGAACACGAAAAGTCCACATTAATCTCCCTCTTCGGGGGCCGAAGGCAGCATTTCCACACACAATAAGATCTAAAGGTGCGTGAGTATAGAGCACGTGCGCATCACAATTTTGACAACTATATCTGAAAACATTTGTACATGAATGAGTGAGTGAGTGAGTGAGTAAATGAGTGAGTGAGTGAGTGAGTGGGAGTGTTGCTGTACTAAAAGCTTGATGTGCACCTAGCGTTAATTGGCTCTTGATTGAGATCCCCGAATGCTGCTTCAAGGGCTGTAAAAGGTCAAGAAAAATGTGAGCTGCGTGTAAGTAGCAGTCTTTGTTTCGACGTCAACAATGAATCGAAGCGTGTATAATGATTTAGAGCGCATTGCGACAATGATAAAAAGAGATACCTTCAAGCGATATGCTTTGAACTGCTGAGCACCAGCTTGCCATTTCGCTGAAAATCTGAAACCATCATTGCGGCACGTCATCATATGAACAAGAAAAAAAAATAGACGTCAGCTCACGACATCATCAATCAACACTGGCTGCTTTCTTGTGTGACTTCAAAGTATAGATTACATAGCATGTCGCCCCTTTCATCGTACTAAGGCCGCTGTGAGGCATTTATACAAAGTCGTGCGCATGTAGGGTCCGTTATGGTGGCTGATGTACTCAGTTTCATAACTTCAGCACGACAGCACAAAATATAAAGACACAGGATAAGAGAGAAGACACACCAAGTGAAATGTGCAATGGGTTTCTTGACATAATGCTGTATTTTTAATTGATAGCTTTTGAAAGCGTTGTGTACACTGATCCACACAGTGTGTGGAATCTGCACTTGTTTTTTTATATGATGGAACAATATTGGTGGCTGCAGGTAAAGGAAAAAATTAATTTCCGTGCTTAGCTATCAGGTAGCAGTAATATTATTGATGATTTGTGAAGTTTTGTGTAATAACCACGATATGATTATCAGAGACGCCGTAGGAGAGGCAGAGCTCCGGAAGTTTCGCATACCTGGTTTTCTTTAACGCGCGCCTAAATTCAAGTACACGGATAATCGCACCTGAATTGAAAGTGCGACCATCCAGTCGTAATCGAACACGCAACCTTCGAGTGAGCAACCGAGCACCGTAACAATTGTAAGACGACGGGGGCTGGCGACTGGCATCAGTGCCTATAATGAAAACTTGTATAGATGAACTGGTACATGCGTTTTCCTGTGCGGATATGGTCGTGTGCTTGAGATCAATGTGAAGCCAGTGCTGAGGTCTCTCAATGATGTGTTTCCAGGCCCGACACACTTGACGGCAAACCAGCATATCCTCGGAAGATAGATATTTCATTATCGATCCCAAAATCTTTTCTGCGTTAAATAAAAATGCAGATAAAATAGTTTAGGCTGTAAGCATCTAAACATTGAAGATGATAAATATTGTTTGCGGTTTCGTGGCCTGCACATTTAATCAATCCTTCTATCAATCAATCAATTATTTACGGTCCCTGGAACAACCGTTTGGTCTTAGTGCAAGTGCGCTCAAAAATAAAACAATACAATGCACACAGTCTGCGGAAAAAGAAATAAAATAAAGAAGAGCGAGCACGCATAGACAAAAAAATCAGTGCAAAATTAGAAGCATGAAAGACAATATAATGATGGAATAACAGAGAAAAATAAAGAGAATTATACACAACCATACGGCAGGCTTCCTGAAAGATGAAAAAGTGAAGGATGTGTACATTGTGAAAAACAATGTTAAGACAGTGGCAGAGATGAGATTAAAAAATGACAGAGGACTGTTGTAATAATACACAGTACTAGGCTGGGGTGTCAGCCATCTTCTTTATTTCTAACCTCTTCTTCCTCCTCGTCTTCCTGCAACCCTGCCTCAAGTCCACGTACACTCCCCCTCTTTGAAGACTCATCCCTCCAGGGGTGATACTTGAAAACGTTTCCAATGGTCGCAAACTCCAGCACACCATCATCGTTGGTGTAACCGACCCTTTTGAGAACGCCATGTTGCACTGCGATCTGCACCACGCGATAAGGTCCCATGTACACCTGCTTTGTGCCGGGAAGGCCTTTTCTGACAAGCACCAGATCGTTCAGTTGTATCTGAAGTATCCGCGTGTTGTGGCGACGGTCAAAGTTCCTCTTCATACTTTCCCGGCATCGCTGGTAGGCTTCCGAAGGTTTTCATTTTTCGCAAGATTGCAGGCGGTCTGCAATGCAATGTTCTTGATCAGCAGGAAGCACTGGTACCTTTCCGAACGCTGCAAAATATGGACTACAGCCGATGCTCGCAGTGTGCGACCGATTGTGATGAGCGACAGCTGCCTCCAAGCAGCACTTCCATCCACCCTGAAAATCTGGATACATTGAAATGAACTGCTTCAAATCCCGAATGATTCTTTCAGCCATGCCATTTCCTGCAGGATGGTACGGAGCACAGCGTCGCAATACAACTCCTCGTTCCTTCGCCCAATCTTGCAAACGCTGACTGAGAAACGCTAGCCCATTGTCTGATATTACTATTTTTGTATTCTTGAACATCTCTTGACTCAAAAGAGCGATCAAATTATTTGCGTCTTCCCTTCCCGGCCGTGCAGCCACTATTCTTGTGCACTGGTCTACTGCCACTAGGAAAGACTGCGTTCTTCTTACTCCTGCAGCCTTCTTTTTGAGCTCTGCGAAATCCAGATGAATGACTTCAAATGGTACGTCGGAATGTTGAGGCAAAACCATCTCGTCTGTTCTCTGAAGGTACTTGGCTTTGTGAACTTGACATTGATGACAAGACTGAGCATACCGTTGAACGTCCTCTTTCATGTGTTTCCACTGGAAACGCTGACGAATCTTGTAATAAGTCCTCCAAAAGCCATCATGTCCACCTGAGTGCGGGGAGTCGTGATAGAGCTCCGAAATTCAAGGCACCATTGTTTCTGGGACTGTGAGCTTTCCGTTATGGAACTTAAGTTCTTCAGTTCCCTCCCACAACAATGTTGCATTGACAAAGGATATGGGTGTTGCAGTAGGTCTCCAGCTTGCAAGCGGGCGTCGTTCCTCAGCTGGTGTGGCCCCTGGTATTCCTTGCAGCAGGTGTCATGGGTTGACGCTGGGTTCCTAGGTCTTGGAGGTAGAGGTTTCGCATTCCCTGCAGAAGTTCTTCGACCGTCTTGGGTCCTCGCATTTGTATTTGCTTCTGGAGGTCCGGACTTAAACCATGAATGATAAGCGGAACCACAGACGTCTCAGGCAAAGATGAGTCCGCCAGCTGTAGCAAGCGCCTTTTCTCATAACAATAGCTGAGTGCAGATCCAGACCTGTATTTGAACGTGATTGCTTTGTCCCATAGCAACACCTTGTTCTCGCTGAAGGAGCTCAGAAAGCTTGCTTTCCACTCTGTCCATGGTTTGTTGCTGTGAGCGTTGAGACGCCATTCGTACCAACTCTTTGCTATGCCCGATAGGAATAGTCGCATGTTTTGCACTTTATCTTCGTCGCTGTGCCAGTAGTTTTCATTGCATGCATACTCGTAAAACGTGAGCCAGGTCTCGGGACTACTAGACTCTCCGTCAAACATGTCTGGCTTCACTTGTTCGTGACTCGGTCTGCTTAATCTTTCCGTCGCGTTTACAAGCAAGCGCAATAAATCATTTTGCTGCCTATTCTGTTCTTGGTGCAGTTCAAGAAACTTGTTGATCAGCTCGACGGAACTGTCGGGCGAAGCAGCGGTAGCAGGCTTCGCATCGTTTCTAACTGGAGTCAGCACGAAATTCTCATAATCTTGAAGTTTCATGTTGATCCTCACCGTTCTTTTAGCCAGCAAATGGTCTGGAGGGAGCTTCATTTTAGTGCTTATATAGGAAACAAATGCGTCAGTGCTCACTGCTTCCGGAAGAGCTAGTTCCTCTTCATCTTGAGGCGTTGCGGTCAAGATCCGGATGCCACCGCGTTGATTTGCTCCAATGCTGAAGTCCACCCACATCTTGTATGTCCGCACAGAAAGTATACGCGGCTGCGCCAATTTGTAATAATACACAGTACTAGGCTGGGGTGTCAGCCATCTTCTTTATTTCTAACCTCTTCTTCCTCCTCGTCTCCCTGCAACCCTGCCTCAAGTCCACGTACAACTGTAAGTAAACATCAAGATCATGGAAGTTAATATTACAGAGACTTTGTATTCTATGAGCTTTAGAGTGTTCGAAAAAATTGGCAGGTACATGACATGGGTTCTCTTTGGTTAACTTACGTAGAATCCAAAAATTTATACAAATTAGAAGCAAAGCGCAGGATATTATACGGTGAACTAGTTAGTAAAAAAATTAACGGAAAGAGCGATTTCGTCCCGCAGTGAAGGGAAGGTAATGATAACAATCTGGCAGTGTCAGGGCAAAATACTGAGTAATTTCTAGCCAAACGATGATTGTCAATACCTATTAAATTTTTCTCGACTCACTCAATGGCGTCACTGCCAGATTTAGCGATGTCATTCTAGATCACAGATGCATACCCAAGTTGAGGCAGACATATTGTGGTGTACAATTTGCAATGCTGTAGGAGAACTGAGTTCTCGAGAGATTCCCGAAACACAGCCGAAAGAAGGGAGGCCATGCATGGTTGCGCCTTTAGAGTGACCAGAAAAAAGTTAGCTTGCTCTTTGAAAGAGTACCAAGACCACTGAAATCACATATCTTAGATAAGAACATGGTATTGACAGAGTATGGAAATGACACGATCAATGCTTTACGAGATATAATCATGAATTTGGTCTTTGAGGTATTTAGACAAAGGTTATTGTTATCACACCGTTCGGAGAAAAGAAGCACAAATCTGACTGCAGCAATTTAGAGTCGTTAGCTGAATGAATTTTTTTTAAATATTTTAATAGCATCAGCATACAACAGACAACAAGAATAACGAATTGCAGTTGGAACGTCGTTAACGTAAATTAAAAATAGGAGTTGCCTAATACCGACCCTTGAGGGACTCCACTAGTCAATTTCTATACAAGGAAGACGTTTGGCCTTTTACGGCCACTTAACATGATCTCTAATGCAGATAGCTGTGCAGGAGATTTCAAACAGACGAGTCAACATCAAAGTTTCCAAGTTTAAACAAAATTATTGAGTAGCTGACAACGTAAAGAGCCTTGCTCCAGTGACAGTACACTACATCATCCTGCCCTCTCTGCGAAATAGTAGAAGAGATTTGCGTCATGAAATTAGCAATATTTGTGTTCGTTGAGCGGCCAGGGAGAAAGCCGTGTTGATTAGGAATCAATGAATAATCCATGCAAACATATAATATGTTGTGAAGAGACAGCCCAAAGATCTTCTATGAGGCACGCAGTAGAGAAATCGGGTGATAATTTGAAACATCAGTTTTGCATCCAGACCTAATTACTGAAAAAAAACGCGCTGTTTTTCACATGCTGGGAAAGGTGAAAGCGTTCAGACATTTCTTAAATATTGTAGTCAGTACTGGAGCGAACAGTCGACCATAAGCCTCTTGTATGGCGGAAGGGATGCCATCTGGGCCATACCATAAAGATGGTTTTAAGCACTTAATGCATGAGCAGATGAGGTTTTCATCCAGCGATAGACCACTAGATGTGCTAACTGCCTTGGGCTGATGTACTATTTGTGTCCTAGAATCTGAGGTCTTATAAACTAATGAAAAATGCGGGGAGAACAGAAAGCGACGACATGCACTTCGACACCGTCCCAGTACAGTAGCCTGAAGGGCTCCCCAATTTTTTAAGACCGTTTGCGTACATGCTTCGAAAACGGAAATAATAATAACAAATTAATAATAATATTTAAGAACAACAATAATAATATTAATAATAATAATAATAATTTGTGCGTTTTCGCACTTTTTATTAGATTTTTTCTGTAGACTGTATAGCATTGTTTATTTCTTTGTCTTATTTTTGCGGGTGCATGAACAAAGACCTAATTATTGTCTCTGGGCATCTTAAATAAATTATTGATTGAATGATTAATTTGTTTGGCTTTAATGCATAGAAAAAACAAAAACACAGAGAAAATAGGGAGCGATCAACTGACAACTGCCCCCTAGAGGCGGCAAAATCCAGAACGATAAATACAGCGTGCAGCTTACACGCGTGAACACGCAAGCTGCGGTGCTTACATGTTCACAGATGTAAGCGCTGCAGCTTAATCGTAAACTGTAGCCAGCTTACCCAGGTATTCCGTCATCTAGGTCATTCTTTACTTCTACAAGAGTAATCTCGGTGACTTCGCGATAATGTGTGAACTTGCACGCGACTGAGAAGAAAGCATTGAGGACGTCTACCCCCACTTGTCTCTGCAAACATGAGGGTAACCAAGGGCTATACCCTATAAAACAAATGGTATATAGTGATATAGGAAGGTATATTAAACAACAATTGAGATTCTACTCAGACATATAATAAATGCGTTTATATATTATATGTATACTTGTTAGAGTAATGAACTTGTAAAATAATGTTACGGTTGTTTTCTATCCGTGTGGGAGTTTCCAGTCCCGTCCTTCGAGAAACAGCTGCTTGGCGTTTGTTTAGTAATACCTAATTAATAAGCGACGAATAAACTGAGTATCGGCAAATTACATCTCACTCTTCGGAGAAGTCGTGAGGCAGTTTTTCAAGCAATGTCAACACAGCGCACACATACGTTTCTTACCTACGCGGCGTGTGCATCGTGGAGGTCTGCGAGGTGGCTCTGGCTGCACCGTTGCGGGGTCATCGAGTGCAGACGTGACCCGATGCTTTTCTGCATGTCGTGTCGGACGTGGATTAGTCTGAGCAGCACGAGTGGTGGCCTTTACTTGGACACGATGATTCACATAATCAACCGTGTTCTTGGCGGCTTCAGTTTTTGCGAATGGCTCTGAGCTCTCATAGGTGGAAGCCTCGGTAGCTCCCTCGGTGACTCCTGAATTGTTCTGACTGCCAACATCGCGAGGATGCACCGCAGTAAAGCCCGGATCAGGCGCCTCTTCGGAAGTTGTGTGGGGCCAGAATTCTGCGTAAATGGCTGCCGGAGGTGGGCCCTCTTTGAAGCGAAAGCGGGGCTCTTCATTGCTGCGGTCAAACTTCAATCCATATTCGGCGCAGTGAAAGAATTTGTCCACCTTGGCACGCAGCTTGGCCTGTTCGCGAAGGTAGGCGTCTCTTTTTCTCACCAAGTCGTAGTTGGGCATGCTCTGAAATGCAAAATGATGAGAGCGAGGGGTGCACAGTCTCCGTTTGTAGCTCTCGCTCAAAACAGCGTCTTCGCTGCATAAAGAGTAACAGTGCTAAGAAGACATTGTACAAACCGCTTTGGTGATTCACATTTTGTCGGCTTTTTCTTAACGCTTGCGACACGATCATGCAGGTCTAATTACTTGAAGTAAGCTATATTACGCCAGTCTATAAACTTTATTATCGTATTTACCGGTGTAAAACCAGTGTCATAAGGTCACATGTACAGTTTGGATACACGGTGCACATAAACAATTTGTCATTTCCTTGCGTGTATCTTTCTCGTGAATTTTGCTTTCGTCGGGCACTGAAGCATCTATAGCCAGTTTTTGCCTAGAGATTTAGTCACCTCAATCATAAAGCAATTGTTAAGTGATCGAGTATTTATACAAAAGAAAATATAGTGGTAGGAGCATTAATGCACTTTTTCTGAGAGTAATCAGACACATTTCTACGAAACGACTGCATTTTTGTGCAAGCCAAGCGAACATTAGACAGCGGTATATACTTAAAAATAGTAGTCTAAAAAATTCCTTCCCTGACCATAAATATTTGGCAACTCCGCCAAGGGGTTGTGCATCTTCGTTGTCTCAGCGACGATTGTTTACATTTAAGCTATGAAAACCATACGAAAGCTCAGTCGTTTTTAATGAGTAAAGAACATAGCTGCAGCATTGCTGCGGAGAAAGTACTTTTTCAAGCGACCTATTATACACTGTACGCGTTTAATTTTTAATGTTGGAATAGCGCTTTCAACGCATTTTTATTTGCCTTTTCGCAGCAGATTTTCTTGTGCCGCGTTCATGGCAAATAATTTTTCTACAAAATTGCAGGGCGGGTGACGGTTTGTAAAGCGTAAAATTAAAACGTGTTTTCATGGTCTTTGAAACGGTGGGCAGAAGATTAGCGCGGTGACTGTACAGAGTACAAGCGAACGTTCACTGGGTATTGAATGAGTAAATTAACAGGGATCCAAATAGCCCTAATGCTGTCTCACGCCTCACAGTATCATGCGTTTAGAAAAGTCTTACGTTCCATAAGACAATAGACAAAATTTACGCAAACTCACATCCATATCGTGGTGTTTTGCGAAAGCACCTGTATAGAATGTCTCATTCATTAAAATTATGTCTCTCCTTTTTTTACTTTGTATTATTCCATTTGATATTTTTCTTCTCGATTTATTTGTAATTCATATTTAGAAATTTTTTGCTTCTTTGCTTCTTACATCTCCATGCATACCCATTATAGCTAAAAGCTTCACTATTTACTGGCAGGGCTCACGTTTTCTGGAACAGAAATTTTCTGTGGGGTCAGCCCCTTACAGCTGCTTACTCATTACGTTGCTCAATAACGTCACCTGTAGTTGTTCACGTGCAGATAGGCTTTCCCGGGGAATGCAGTCGTCGCGATGAAGGGTCTCATTTGTTGAGCTTTCGCGAACGAGGCAATGGGAACTCGCAAAAGGTGTTTTTAAAAATGCAATGGTGAAAGCAAGAAAAAAGAAAATCTGGCTAACCTCTTCCTCACCCCGTGGTTGCTGAGTCGCCGGGCCATCCCGGCAAAAGCCGTGCCACCACTGCACGTGTCTCCGCAGCGACCGGAAGCTCTTGCTGGCTTCCTGACAGATCGGGCAGCGGTATTCCGTCGGCGCCATGCCACGCTTCGGCTACCGATCGACAACACCCGTCGCTGCCATGGTTACTCGCCACATTCGCGCGCGCGACTTTTGAAGCCACGCTCTAACAATATTGGTTACCACAGTCTCAGCAGGATAATGCGAAGCCATGATCCATTGCTTTATGCGATGAAAAGGTCGCGGTCAATTTTTTTATATCTTTACTCTCCACAGAAACAGGATGCACAATAGACATAGGATAGTAATATGAAAATTTCAAACACAAGTCTTATAAGAAAAAATTTCTCTAGTACCCGATAGAACAAAATATAGAAAAAATTGCTCAAGCTATAGTTGGGAACGCATATGCACTACCTGTATGTATACTTGCGGCAGACGAGGATGACATATATATGAGTGTAATCTTTATTGGGAAATGTTTGCGGTAAAACGGGTGCGAGCTTCGCTTTGTCAGCAGGAGCACCTCATCGTCAATCATGTGGCTTGTCGTCGTTTCTTTGTATTTGTTGTTTAATGAATTGAGGAATCGGACTTATGTCATTCGTGTGATACTGAAGAATGTATTAACTTGGAGCTTTCATCACTGAGGGTATTTTTTTGTGAAATAACAGCCGTGAAAGATATTGACCAAACGCAGAGACTTCGCTGTTAATAAAAACGCGCTCGAATAAAGTAACACTGGTAGCGGTGAGGCACACTTCCCGCGGCAGCCCGCAGCGGTTTCGCCCTTGTTCGATTGGTTTCCTCCTTGAAGTGAAGCGGTTTTTTTGTGACACGCTTCATGAAACGAGAGGAGCCGTATGCCAGCACTGCGTATGCTTAATGCAATGTCATGTGATGCTGCTTGTGTTTCAGATTGTGTCGGTGGTTCATGTGGCGTCGGCAACCCTCGCCGTATGCTTTAAAATGGAGACCGCAATCAGCGAAAATAGAAGTATTCGAAGTACGAAAATTCGCCGCGTTTTGGTATTGCATTTTGGCTTTGCGACGCAGAAAAGAATAGAAGTGCAGTGTGGTATGAGCCGGTGACTTTACCTTCGTTCTTTGCATATTACGCTGTTCTGTTAGCTCTGTTATTGATTTGTGGGGTTTAACGTCCCAAAACCACCATATGATTATGAGAGACGCCGTAGTGGACGGCTCCGGAAATTTCGACCACCTGGGGTTCTTTGACGTGCACCCAAATCTGAGTACATGGGCCTACAGCATTTCCGCCTTCATCGGAAATGCAGCCGCCACAGCCGGGATTTGATCCCGCAACCTGCGGATGAGCAGCCGAGTACCTTAGCCACTAGACCACCGTGGCGTGGCGACGATTATAAACTGATGGAATTATAACCACGGTGGGGTGTGTGACTGTGTGTGCGTGCTCTCCTTTATCTCTTCACCTTTAAGACTCCCTCATCACCATCCCTATGGTACGGTAGCATACCAGTCCTTATAACGTGGTTAATATCCCTGCCCTATCGTTCTCTTCTATTTCTTCCATACTTCCTTCCAGGAAGGTATTCCTTTACGCAGGAGAAAGGTGGAGAAGTATTGAATAATGAATGTGATCCTGGCCAGCTGCTGTTTTTTTTTTATTTTGTCAGAAGAACGTATTCTATTGAGTTCTACACTCTAAGCCAAAAACGGCCGGAATGGGAGCAATGGCTGTTTTTACTCCTTCAGACCGACTGTTACTCTCCGAAAAGACCAAGCGGAACAAGATGACCGACTTGTTCGAAAATGGGGGAGCAAATGTATTCATCTTAAGTTTGTAAGGGAGCTACGGAAGGAGGAACCGCTGTAAATGCTCTCGTCACGCAACTGTTACTTCCCGGCAGGACACCGCACACAAATATGCATGCCGCCCACATTGATATTCATGGGCCAGATTATTGTTTGTTCTGTGTGCCAAACTTCACCAAACCAGAACAGTAATTTATTTTAGCACCCGCAGATAATAAGATAGCAGCGGTGGCTGAACACAGAAGGCCTGAGAATACAGCTACGGCAAGTACCTAACACACGCAGCAGCAGAATGGAGAGTTGGCACGTCATATCGGACCGAACGCCGAAACACGTGCAAAACAACAATAAAAAAAGCCTAGACACGCCGTTCATCCGCGAAGGAAGGGCGTCAAAGTCGATCAAGCACCGAAACACGTGCATAAGGACCCCCCCCCCCCCAAATATATCGGAGAAAAAAAAAAAGCGGACCCAGACGCGCCTTTCATCAGCCGTACACTTAGAAGCACGCTTCACCGTGTAGTTTAAGGGCAGAATGACAAATCTGCGCCATCTGCGCCCGCACGACAAGTGTGATGCTAGTGTAGCAAGCGATGTAATTTACAAAGCAATTTTTATTCAGTGTTTATGTTTACTAGCACTAAATAAAAATTACACTCAATTTTTTATATTTAATTATGAGTTTCAGTGTACCTCAGTTTTTTTTATAAGTGTATTAGAAGAACACACTGAAAGCATTGCGCTGACGCCTGTGCTGCCACTGCTCGACGTTTTTTTTTTTTCGGCGCAACTAGGTTCACGTTCGCACTACTCATATTCATATGAACTGTGGTCGGCGAGCACATGGACATGCGAGCTTGTGAGCTATGTTTTGATCGTGCGTGTGTGTCGCAGATTTGCGTTTCTACTTATTCGTGATGAAGGTTAGTGTATATTTATCTTTATGGAGCGCGAATTTGTTGTGGATTTTGCTGCTGGGTGGAACAAACACATCGTAAACACATCTTCAGCTATCTGCAAGCCTGTTCGCTCGTCGGACAAAGGACTGTGCATGCATCAGCGTGCAGGTGAGTGGCATTTCCAGCAATATTTAATGCTCTTACAGTACATTGTTGAGTGGTTGCGCTATTAAAAGAGAAATGATTTGCCCTTTATTATTTACCGTATCGATTGCTTGCCGTATCAGACTAAATTACCTCTATTATTACCGCCTGCATACCCTCTTGCTTCCCCTGTCACCACTGCAGTGCCAGTGTACTTTAGCAGTTAAAAGTTCATTTCCGCAACACTACCTCGCTTGAAAAAACATTGGGGCGGGCTTGTAGCTGCCTTCATACTGGCACTTTTCTACCATTGCCTTTATGTAACGTTAACGGCTGGGTGTTGGGACCTTGGGCCGCAGTTTTTAGAGCTGTAATTTGTATGTAAATCAGTAAGTGAACAAATCATTGTCGCATCACTTCACTGGCATAACCAGGCAGTTGCAAACAGAATTTTTTTAGGCCGGGCGTAGGGAGCCCATAATGACGACCATATGCCCGGCCTCCAATTCCGATAAGTGGACTCCCCCCCCCCCCCGCTCCCCGCACGCCTCAAAAAAAAATCTGCCCACATCACTGCGTCACTTGCTTCACCTCCGCGCTGAACGTACTATTTTATAAGCGCACCATCAAGCGAGCAGTTTACATATAGACAGAACAATTGGAGGAAGAATGACTCAAATCTTTCAGATTTCTTTAATGATGCAAAACCTTCGCAAAACTGAATATTGTAAAAGACAATCATAAATGCTGTATGTTCTCGTTAGCGTTGTCATTATTCTGCATCAATAAATCTTTATGCGCTGTGTAAACTTGGCATGCCGTTAAAGTCACATATCGACGTTAATACTAATCGATGAAAATTTCGACAACCTCAATAACGCCGTTTGGAATTTGCCGCATGCACATAATTAGGCTGATTCCCACTTGGCTGTTCTTAACCTGACTTCACTGCTACCAAATGAAACAATATTTGATGCATGTCTTTTACTACTTTTTTTCAGGGATATGACACAAATTTGGTTATACTGCAGATAAAGATGCTCGCAACGATGCTAAAGTACAGAAAGCAAGTGAATTTTGGTCAGTGCAGACTTTTTGTACTACGTATATGAAAACATCGCTTTTTAGGGGCCAACTGTGCATGTGTTGGCCAGAGAATAGTTCATCATGCCACATGGTTAAACTGGCATTGACAATTTGACATGGCTCCGCTGGCCCGTGTGTGTGCTCACACTGTTACCGTTAAGATAAATTGTTTATGTTTTCATTGCAGGGATTGCTGTTTGTACTAGAAAGCCAACTGCCAATATTTGTTTATGCTGGTGCTCCTAATAGTATGCTTTCCCTATTTACATGGATTTTGGCTTGCACAAAGCATAACACTTGGGCCTAGATTCACAAAACTGTCCGTGCGCAGGCCTTCATAACAGCGTTTCTTGACTTGCCTTTACCCTGTTTTCTGCAGATGTTTAATGGGTTTAAATGTGCCACAGCATGTTGACCTCCCCCACTCTGAAAAATTCGCGTTCAAAGTTTTGCAAGAGTGGGCTTAACTTTCTTGTGCACCTCCTTGCTGTTCCAAGATCCTGAAGTGTTATGCTCTTACTAGAGGTGGCAGTGTTTCTAATGTTTGTATTTCCATCACATTGACCAAGTATGTGATCTTGGCTTGACTGGTAGCACATCCTCAACAAATGTCTTTGTGGCACATGTAGAAGGCAGTACAAAATAAATAGGCAGACATTCACACCGGGAGCTAACTTCTAATAATGCTTTTTTTTTGGAAACCACGGTGCGCTTATTCCGATTTGTCTAACAAAGCAGTAACCTGTTTGGCTGTGAACCAACAAGACGTTAAACTAATAAAAGCTTCACATCTTGTTGCTCTCAGATATATATGTATTGGCAAGCTATCTGTGACACTGTCAAACAAAGAATCAGAATATCTGTGCATGCCTTAAGATATATTGTTTTGTTCACATATCTCGTGGCTGTGACTCGTCAATCGAGTGAACAAATGCTCCCTAGTTTACTAAATTTAAAGCATTTTTTGAAGGTAGCACGGTCTACATTTATTTGTCTATAATTTTGTCCAGCCGTTTGCATCAGGTACAATGAAATATACTGAAGATTATCATGTAGCCTCTGTAAATGGTTGCTTTCAAGCAGGCTTTGCATGCTTGGCTTGTGTCTACAGGTATTGCACAATTCAAGACGCAGCAGCGTATCATAGAACAGTGGAATCGAGAGCAACTATGTGCACGAGCTAAATAAGTATTTTAACATGAGCAGACGGTACGTGTTATTTGCCACACACACGATCTCACTTAGAATGCCCATTGGTGAATTGGCTCATAGAAATGTCACTCAGCTGTCTATAGGAAACAAGTAAACTGAACCTAAGGGTATCTTTAACTGCTACAAATATGCCTTGTTGAGGTGCTGCACATTTTCTTCCAGAATATTGCTATCTCAGACATCATCTGAAGAGCGTCTTCCACATCAGCATTTATATGACATGCCAAGTAACGTTTGGCCGAACCCTCCTTTTTTTTCACATTTCGTTTTGCAGTAGACATCCTAGAATGTAAGCGCTGCTATAGTATGTGTGACGCATTATTATGTATTGATTCTGGCATGTTTAACCTCACACTCCTATTTTTTTTTCTTGCAGCAATGAGATGCTTTACATATGCCTGCAGTGACAGTCCGCTGCGCTAGCCTGATGGAAACACCAGCTACGAAACTTGATTTCTTCAGAATTGGAGAAGTTGCCCTTTTCTCACCAATGATGACACAGACTGCCCTATGCTAGAAATTCAAGATTGTTTTTCCACGGATGACGCAGAAAACTTTTGATGTATTATGGTGCTTGTTTAGTGCTGGCTGTGGTGTGGCGAAGTCTACTTCTACGTGTGCTTACACGTCGCCTCATAAAAAAAACAATAAAGCATTTATTTTCTTTTCAATATTGTCCACTTTTTGTGTTAGAAGCACCCAAGCAGTGCTCTTCCAAGGAGCTCTCGCCATGTGTTAAGCGTGTGACAAGCATACTCGAGATAGTCATTTCCCCAAGGAGTAACTGGAAGCATGTGCAGTTGGTTTTCAGAGAGTAACTGCGAACACGTGGGAGGAACGGTAAAGAGTAACTGTTGCTCTTAGAAGAGCAACTGGTGGGAGTAATGGTTGGTCTGCAGGGAGCAACTGGTGGGAGTAACTGTTGGTCCGCAGGGAGAAACTGGAGGGAGTAACTGTTCATCCCCGAAGGAGGAACTGAAAGGAGAGCAACAGTTCGTCCCTCAGCAGTTACTCCTTTTAGGGAAGTAATGGGAGTGGCAATGCAATTGCTCCCTGAAAGGAGCAACCCCTATACCCCTGTTGCTCCTTTTTCGCTTAAAGTGTAGAAGTG
The DNA here is from genome assembly GCA_013436015.1 of Rhipicephalus annulatus. Lineage (NCBI taxonomy): Eukaryota > Metazoa > Arthropoda > Arachnida > Ixodida > Ixodidae > Rhipicephalus > Rhipicephalus annulatus. The sequence goes on from WOVY01009444.1 coordinate 326,962, forward strand.
TTATGAGTGAATTACAGGGCTTATGTGATGACCCTGCGATAGGCAATTATTGCCTCGCTGCAGAATGTTTGTATTTTAGAAATACCTTAGAAGAGTTCACTGAGTCTGAAATATTGTGGCAGTGTTCACCTAGTATGTAAGCTTGTTTTTGTATAGTGCATATAGGGTGTATGCTTGGAGCTTTGTTGAAGGAGGTTGTTTAAGGTGGATAGTCACCCTAGACTTCTTCAGATGATTCTATACCTTTTTTGATCGGACAGAGCTATTAAAAGAACCCTGAAACGGTTTTAGCAAATTTTAATAGCACATTCGGCCGGTATAACAAGTCCCAAGGGTTATTTAGAGACCGCTTTGAGCTCTCTGCGTGTATTGTGGGATTTATTACAAAGCTTTAAAGCTGCGAATTTCTGCAGATCGGTGCAGATCACTGCGACTCGGCTAAACGCGTTTACAACCAACCCTTCACAGAGCGAAATGCTTTGGCCCACTTGACGAGGCTAAAATACGTCAGCAGTGACGTCACCGTGGCTGCTGATCCGATTGGCTGTCATGACCTTTAAAATGCACGGAAGTAAGGTCTGCTGCTAGGGTGGCGGCACCTCTCAGAGCAAATATTAACAACTTCATGCTCCTTGTCTCTGTTGCCAGACGGCGAGTGCGCAGCCGGGCGCACTATGTGATGGCCTCCGAGACTGCGCGCAAGCTGTTGGCGCACAATTTGGGAAGTCTAGACGGGTAAAAGCTCAAATTTTCGATCGCGCTTATGACAGCTCTGTGATCAGCAGCGTGCTTCACGAGCGCTCCTCATCGCTGTGGTCTTAAGACCACAGTTCACGCATGTTGCTTTTCCTCGGCATGGCATAGACCCATGCCCGTATTTTTGGCACTGGAAGCACCTTCGTGGGTTTGCTACACACGGCAGTACAAGATGAAGGTATGTTACCTGTACCGCAGACGGAAGGTTTGGGCTGGCGATGGTTAATACTGCATGCCTTGTTCCGATTTCTTGCCCTTGGCTTTTCATGATTATGTTATTAGCGGAGGGAACTGATTGATCAGCTAAAGCGACGGTTGTTTTTGCGTCGCTGAATTTTATGAGATAAAGATTACGCCCTCATCGTAATTCATAGATCACTTTGGTGTTACACATCATGTTAACCTATTTTACTTAGTTTCCTATTGTTGGTCTACTGCTTGTTATGGACTTCAACCAAAATTTCGCCGGAACGCATTTTCTTAGCACCATCGTCACCATGGTGACGGGCAGCATTGCAATGCTGCATTGCAATAATGCAGCATTGCAATGCTGCATTATTTGATAGCTTTGGCGATAGGCAAAGGTGATACGTCCTGCCAGTGTTGTACTCTTTAAAATTATTACAAAAAACATGAAGTTGTTGCATGTAGATGCCAATTCTTTTGTTGCACTGGTGCCGATCAGTTTTGGGGATAGAGTGGTCTTTGTTTTCACAAACGTTCATTGTTCGGTTGCGAATGTCGACTGCCTTCGCTGGCGCACGGCAGGCGTGCCCTCATCTTTGGTGACGATGTATGTGACACGCTAAGCAACGAGACGCTGTACTCTACGGTTGCCAAAGTGATATTTGCAAGGCTGGCGTCTCGTGCACTGTACTGGTTTTCCAGGATCGTGCAACGTGAGTTTTTGAACTGTTATGCCTTGTGCTCGTGAACATTTGTGCAAGAATTTTATCTGCGAAGTTTTCGGCGTGTATAGCAAGTAGACCATTCGGTTAAAAAAATAACATTACTTCCACAATCTTTCTTGTTGGCCTTTCTTTTCTCACGCGCACAATAGGTGACAGGTAAACTGGGCAATCGCAGGGAACTGAGGAATACGACGGCTTCCGGTTCGACGTACCACACGGGTCAGTAGCGGCACGCGCGCATTTTTGTTCTACTCCGTTGAAAAAAGCACCTCGCCGTGCAAAGTCAGTGCTTTAGAAGTTTTTTTTTTGCAAACCGTGACTGTGACGATGACAAGCTACGAAAGCCATGAACGGTCCGGAAACTTTTTTGTCGAACCAAAATGATGTGCAATGCTTTTATGCTGCTCGGATTGCTGTCAGTTTGGCTAGCAGATCAGTCGATACGCAAAACAGTTTTCCTCGTATGATACGGTACTGCAGATAAAAATTCACCATTTTAAAGATCTGATTGATATGCGGGGTTTAACGTCCCAAAACCACTATATAGTTATGAGAGACGCCGTAGTGGAGGGCTCCGGAAATTTAGACCACCTGGGGTTCTTTAACGTGCACCCAAATCTGAGCACATGGGCCTACAACTTTTCCGCCTCCATCGGAAATGCAGCCGCCGCAGCCGGGATTTGAACCCGCGCCCTGCGGGTCAGCAGCCGAGTACCTTAGCCACTAGACCACCGCGGCGAGGCATTTTAAATATCTCAGGCGATGGGGATAACTGTAGCAGTGTGCTAAGTGTTCATTTTGGGATCGCTGCTACGACCGAACTCGACAGTCGATCGGCATGGAGCACAACACTTACTGAGCAGGTTTAGATTTTTTTCTAGCCTTCAGTGCTCTATATGAGATGCATTTCTTATCGAATATGGATGCTTATTTGAACGCTGATCTTGGTCAAGCTGCATGGCATGGCGGCACATAAGCAATACAGTCAGACCTTGTTGGTGCCGAATAATCAAAACCCTGCGCTTGTTTAACGCACTTCTTCCTTTGGGTGTGGTCCTGGCTCACAGTTTGACCAAGAAAAACGCAAATGGACTCGTCCAGTGCTTCGTGTAAACTTACTCTTGAGTGAAGCTTTCGCGTTTTTGGTCATGTCTATGGGTGCAATGGCCGGCGCTAATCTCGTATGGCAGGTAGATTTCACCCGCGCGTTCCCATAATATTTTTGCTTGGCGCACCTGAGCAACAATTTATTTAACCATTCTCCATTCGCAGCAAATTCATGCGTAAGCTTTCTTTAGTGCGGAATACACGTGTATCTGTCATAAAATGGTTTTTGCACACTCTGGTTTCAACGTTCCGTACTCAAAGGCTACCTGTGGCTGTGGCTCTCTTCGCAGCCGCAGCCCATCTCATTTTTCTTTCTTCGTTTCATGGCAATCGATACATGCGTTTGCCTTTCACGCTGAAGTCGGAGCAGCCAACGGCTGAACAACTGACCATGGTTTATCGGGATGGAGATAAGTTGTCGACCGCGGGTGTGAATCCCGAATAATCTGAGTCTTGCGACGAAGCGCTTCACCGTCGTCTACTCTTCTCGAACCGGAAGCCGGTAGCAGACGGTGCATCCCACAATCCCTCGCTCTTTTACTGTTCACCTATTTTATTTGTCGCCATGTAGGACAAATATACGACCTCGCTACCACTTCAGGTTGTGACTTCATTGTTTATATTTTTTTTTATTTTTTGTTAGCTGTTAATTGTCCCCTTCATACGTAGATAGCGATGGTATTGTAAAGAGCCGTCAATCACTGCATGGATACATGGGCTTTTATGGAAGTACCGGTTCCAAGGTACATATACCTCGCATGACTTCCAAGATCGGCACACAAGTTTTGGAGGCAACAAACCAGGGCTCATCAAAATGCTGCAGCAATTCCACTTTTTCGGCGAATAGAGCCCTGATAAACGAAAACGTGAAAGATTATGGACCGAACGCAACACGCTGGTCGCTACACGTGGTGAATCAAATATTTACTTCTGATTTTATAATTCTCACGAAGTTCCATCGGGCATGCCGCAAATCGCCATAGCCGACGGTATTTTCCGTCGTCCCGGCTGAGTATTGAGTAAAGTTTTCAACAAGCATCGGTCACCCCTCATTATAAACTTTATTAGGAAAAAGTGGTTAGCGATTTAGAGTACTTAGTACTCTACTATGGGAGAGCAGAAAGCCGTCCCGTGAGCCTCACACTCGATGAGTCCGTGTTGGAACAAGGAGCTACATGTCTACAAACACAACGAAAATGTCTGTGGTAATCGCACGAAGCATCGCTTACGACAAATCTCCCATTCAAGCATAGCCTACCTTCCGACCCAAGCCAGAGAAGAGATGCTCTTCAAGCTAACGCTGCACAAACTGGATGAAAGTAACGTTTTTCGCGAAGTTCTTCTTTTGCGAAGTTCTTCTTTCCAATTTTATTTTCCGACCATCTTTATACAGAAAGTTCAGCAATAACGTTTTTTTTTTCAGAGAAAAAATTACATTAGTAGTGCCGTAAGTTTCTAGCGACCAACACTGAGCGAGAGACAGACGGGTGACTGCGGGTGGTTCTGTCGCCCGTTTTTTTGTATGTATCTTTTCTTTTCCCTATTTATTTCCATTGCTTTATCTATTACTTTAACCTTCTTTCTATTTTCTCCTTCTCTCTTTCTCTTTCTCTCGCGCTTCTTCCTCGTTTCTCTCTTTATTTTGTTTCTCTGTCGACCGAGTTAGGGAGCCTACATACGCCGCGCCGTCGTCGTTTAGGGTGGCGACAGCAGAGTCCAAGGTTGCCTAACGGTGGCTGTGGCGGCCGCCAAACTTGACGAGCCGTTATATTGGTCCCCTAGTGCCCGCCCGACCCAGGGAGCCGGCATGCGCCGCGCCTCCGTAGGCGCGGAACAGACTATCTCTAGAACGACATGCTTCGAAACGATCGTACGTGATTAGCGGTTATCGCCAAGAAGCTTTCCAAAAACTTCCTGCTGCTAGGAACAGTTGAGATCACGGGATTATTCGTTTAATGCGGCATTCACGTTCTTGGTAAAAGCTTGCCAGTGCCTCCTTTGGAGGCACTAGCTGCACGTAGAAGCACGTAGAAGCGCGGAAATGGCCGGGGATTTTATGTCACCTTGCTTCGCCGTCGTTCTTAACCCGGAAAGGTTCTGTGTTTAGGTAATTGCACGATGACGCCCGATTAGAGAGACGGTAATTTCATTTTAGTTTTGGTTTTTGCCTTTTATATCATTTTAATTGTTTTGACACTATTACCCTTTTATTTATTATGCACTATTATTCAATTACGCATTTTTGTGCAGATACAAGGCACTACATGTTATTAGGTTACCCCGCAAATGCTTTAGCATAGAAAATATCGGTGTGGTAGTAAAGTTTCTGATACAAGAAAAATGGCCCTCACAGACTAAACCACTGTTGCCCATAGAACCTCCCCAGCCTATGCTTGAATCGTTCTGCCCGTACTGGGCACGTGCCCAATGTGTAATTTAACATGTTTACACACACTAACAAAATATTGTTGAGGTGGCAACACAAAATATTACATCTATGGCTGAACATCCAAGTCATCATGCCTTGTAGCGTACTTTTATTACATGCATAAAGCAAGACGAAATTCACGTAAAATTATTTTATTGCACTGCTTGCGTGACATGGAGATGCCCCCTTCTTGAACAACGGGCATACATGGGAAATACAACAAACACACAAAGTAAATGTGTCCGAGCTAATAAAGGCATGGAATTTTAAGAAGCACTTTATGTAGCAGGCTAATGCATGTAAAAGTGATATCACTCATTTGTGACTTTTTTCCAATGGAACTGTTGAAAAAAAACTGAACACACAGGCAACGAGCAAGATTAAAGCCCAGATGGGCTACACAGGTGGACAATGCTGATGAGACCAACGCAGAGATAACTAATGAAAGAGAAAGCAAAGTAGAGAAGAATACGGCTTGCTACACTGATGACAGTGAAAAGAAAGCATTTTACACAACGACTGCATAAGTAGTACTTTGAGCACAGATACAAACATGAACCAAAATATTGGGGAAATAAATCGATAAGAAAATCCCCCAAGCCCCACTGGGTTAATTTAAATTACCCCACTGAAAATTACATGACATTAGTCGAGAATAAAAACACGTCGTGAGCAACTGGCACAATGGAGAGCAACGTCTCAAGAGAAAGGTGCAATGTGAATGAAGGCACACCAGTGTTCCTGGTTTTGAATGCTTTTTTCGGGCTGGTACTGAGATATTTTACCGCTATTTTGAACACACTATGATGTAAATTATACAAATAGGCATCAATTTTCCTTTATCATCATTGTACGGCAATGAAGTTGCATAGAGTCCTTATCAAAGGCAGTTCTAAATTATGATTGAACGTACCACCCAAGTCGTTCAAGTGTCCTCACATAAAAAAAATAATCGCAGCTGCGTACGCTCTATGGTTCTAGCTGGCTGCTAAACTACTCCAAGTTTGCCGCAGCACAGGTTTTGCTTGCTGCCCCATTTACTCTGTGTTTATGCTGCTGTCTGAGGTAAATCTTTAGTCTTGTTTGGACATATTTTTCGAGAAGTAGCTTCTCTACAGTAGGCTTGTGCAAACTGCAACATTCCAAGTGCATTTTTACAGACTTCTGCAGGGCACTTAGAATGCTTGAAAATGGTTTTTTCACCTTCATGACTTCACCCATTTCAGCAAAAATTTTGAAGTTTTCTTCACAATCCATCAAAATTGTCATTACAGACATGCTTGGCTGGATGAGATTTCCGGCATTTTTTACGTATTCCTTCAACTGGATGAGGCTGCTGTATTTCCCAGGAGCACTGTCAGTCAGTACTGCTTTACAGCTTTTGCAGTTGTCTATAAACTTTAAGACAGACCTCAGAAGGAAACCACCGATGCACGATGTCGCACTCTGCTTCCGTCAGGCCAATCACAAACAAGTTCTCTAACTCCTCAGCCTGCTGAATGGGGTCTTCCTCTAGCTTTTTTATGCTTGGGTCAAGCAAGTCAGCCAGATGACTGCTGTCATCAATGTTGTAGCTCGAAGTCTTAGGGGTGTGTACAAACTGGCTGACACAAATGGCCTTCAGTGCACATTTAACATCATACGCACTTGGAACTGGCTTCTTTAATCTCACAACTGAAAAAATGTTTTCTAGGCAATCTTGTGTCAGCCTAGCAGTGAGGAGGTACAAGTACCCACGCCTCGCCAGGAACTCCTCTGACAGGCGCAGCACAACAGTCGTCGACACCAAAAGACCGGCCTGCGATGGCTTCCAGTGTGCAGTTGCTCCCATGTTCATCCGAGTGAACGTAGCACATGCCAGCTGCAATGTCCAACTGCTTCCTGGTGCTTTGCGCGGTCAAAATGACTTAAAGCAACGATGGGGTGTCGTGATGACATCAAAGTGTACCACTTAGTGACACGGTCAAAAAACCAGGCAGTTGCTTCAGCTTCCGGCTTCAAGATTTTGAGCTTGATTAGGTAGCGAATGGCAGGAGGCGCCTCACGAAACAACTGCACGGCGATGTTTACTTCATTTTTGCGAAATGACCATCGCTGACATGAATGTCCGACAGCTTGTTAGCGATTTTGAGGTCATTTTTTATCATATTCGAGAACAGCCTCAACATGTTCAAGGCTAACAGTTTTTCCTGGGATGCAATGCTCGTCTGTCGTCTCCTTCCCCAGGGTAAAACTTCCTGAGCGGAGAAGCTGCCCACGTATGTTTTTCAAAACGTGAGCAGGATCAGCCATGAAATACAGCTCCCTACCATCCAAGTGAGGGTGTGGTATAGAGCCGACAGTTTCCGAGTGCCTGTGGCTTGAAAACTCCAGCAGCTGCCACACTTTCCTGTTGGCACTTCCCATGTCACTTGTTACAACAAGAACTCTCAAGGACACCTCAAAACAAAGCGCAATTAAATAAATATAAGCTCCTTTAAAAGGCTTCCGTCAGTAGAACGACCAGTGAAGTGGTAAGCGATGACCTGTCTCCACCTCGTGTTTAGACCTCCAATTATAAACACGAGAGCATGGTTTGCAACGTTGTCAGTTGACTCTGGAAGTGTCGTACCCCCAAAAAGGCAATCCAGAGAGTGGTCATGTTCAAACCCTTGACTAATTTCCATCTCATCCATAAAGAGGACGCAATCTTTCTCACTGTCCTCCATTGTTTCTGCCTTGCGCTTCAGAACACCCAGCACTTCAGTAAGTACACCAGGCAGAAAGCGAATGTTTTGCATTCTTCGAATCAATGTCCGGTTAGATGGTAGTGGGTACGACAGAGACCTGAGCAATTCGTAGCCTGTTGTACCACATGCGTGCTTTATTTGGAGGGCTACGCGTATAGTCTGAACTGACCACTTGCGAACCCTGCCTTTTGTTGTTAGAGCCTTCGTTTGATGTGCAGCAAGAAATGTCGATGATGTTAATGCGTTCAGTTCTTGCTGAACTAACCTTAGTTTCTTATTTAGACTACGTTACTTTTGATCTCGTCTGCTCATGCAGTTTTACCAAGTTTTTAAACCTCCTGCTTAAGTCGGCGTTTTTTTTTCCGGAGCTCGGAATTTTCCCGATGCAACATCGACAATGTGGGAGTTGTGCTGCCTCCAAACATAAATGCAGCTGGCATGGTTGACTGCTCTTGTGCAGGAGTGAGACCTGCATTATTTGCTACGGCGTTGGGAGGGAGCTGCTTCAGAATGGCTACGGATGCACCTGGAGTAGAGTTTGTGTCGCTTGCTAGATTGTTGGCAGACAGGTGTGGGTGGAGAGGCGGCTACAGTCTCATGATGACACCGAAACTCACCAGCGCTGTCTGCGTCATTGGCTGGAGGAACAAATGGCAGGGGCACACACATGATTGTACACTCGCACCTACACTCAGCAGCACTGTCCGCATCACTTTCTAGATTATTTGTAGGCGGTAGAGGAAATTAGACGGCTCCCAATGCGTGAGCAAGCCTGGACTCAGGATCACTGGTACTGATGCTTGCTGCCTTGTTGGTGGGCCAACGTGACAGCAAGTGGGCTTCTGGAGGATCACCTCTCGCGAATTCAGCAGTGTCATGAGGAAGAGCATCTGGCTGTAAAACGGCTGCTGAAACATGAGCACTCAACTGAACACCGTTCTCAAAACTCGTTATGTCGCAAGGATCCATAGGCAGCTGTGGAATGTCTCCAGATGGCAAACACGTTTGGTGTTAGAAGAATTCGCAGGTTTCATGGCAGAAGTGCGCTTCTTCGGGGACTTCCGGTGTTTTGGAGCTGCTGGAAAAAAATTAAACATACGAACATTACAACAATAACATGCTTGCCTATGCAATCTCACTCAGCAAACAGTTCCAATACTCATTTTCGCTTTGCAGACTAAAAATTACAAGCAAAATGTTATCATGCACTTTCTTGCATGGTCTGCAACACACAAAGTCATATTACTGTTCCTTATAGTTGTTCCGAGTAAAAAATAAGAGCGAAACGCCACAGTGCATTTGAGGCAATGCATTTAGATGAGTATGTCTTTTCTCTGAATGACCCAAACAAGATTCACAAATTCAAAGGAAAATTAAATTTGTGTCCATATTACGGCTTGATATAACGAGTTCAGATATGTTCTTTCCACGATAGGGAAAGAGAGTTGGGACAGCATCCGGCCTAAGCTTTTTCAGTCCATCTTGTCGGTGCTGCTCAAAACTTGAATCTTCAAAATGTGCCTAGAATAAAAAAAGTCAATCTTAACAATATTTGAAAACCACATAATGCATTTGAATTACTCGCTAGCGAGGCAGAATGCTCGCTTTCGCGCGTTTTTTATCTTTTGGAATGAAAATTGTTTATGCCCTCTAATTGCAGTACGGGGATTTTTATGGGGCGGCTCGCCACAGAAATCTTTGCAGACTTTAGTGACCCCTCATACGCAGTTTGGCAGTGTTGCAAGAAAGAATCAATCATATATTCCACCCCCGCGCGGAATATCAGCACAAGCCACGCAGGGAACAATTGCCCGTCTGCGGTAGGGGAGATTTCACAACACCTACGAGGAGAGTCTACGGTAGAGGGGGAAATCGCCAGCCAATTTTTTCGGCGACCCGATGAATATCCAGCCCACGGCAGCTTCAAAATCGATTGCCGAACTCTGAATTGCAGCGCGTTCGAAGATTTGGCAGTCACTTAGTGACCGCTTTTGTCGCTTGGTCTCGACCAATTTTTGTCGCAGTGGCGAGAATCGCGTGTTTTTTGTTTGTTTTTTTAGCAAGCGTGAACGGTCCGGGCCTTTCGGGGATGTTTTATAACCAGGCTTAGTTTTGAACATTCACGTTCTATGCATGCGTAATCCGGCATAATCGAACCACGCAAAGCATCCACTGCATTCGCACGCTAAATTGCCGCTCGGCTACGCGCAGCCGTCGCTGGAAGCCATCAAAACAGGCCATGGCCTTCGCTACCGACGCGCAACGGCGCTGCGGCGACGGAGGAGAGGTTGAGGACACGACGACGCTCGCTGAAAGCGTTGCAGGTGCATAGCACTTACATATTAGAATATAGCTGCAAGTACGCGTGCGAAAAACATGAAGCGAGGTGCAATACTCACAGCGCAAACACGAGAAGCAGCAGTGGGCTCCCAGCGGACCCTTTTCATTTGTACGAGCCAGCGCTTTCTTCGGTTCGGGCTGGCCGGGAAGCGGAACATCCGTATGCCTTTTCTGCAATGGTTCGTACATTGCGGAACGCAACAGCCGGGCACTTTCGGTGCTCATACAACTCCCAACACGTTCACCGAGCTGGCGTGGTTACGAAAAGCTTCCCGTGGTCAACAAAAGTCACGGCGAGTTACAGGCGGCAGCACGCAGACACGCGCACACGGCGGCAGTGAACTGACTGGGGAACAAGATGGCGCCGCGTCTGTCCCATTACTATGGCAACGTGTGCTGACAACGCTGCCCGATGGCGAGAGGCGGCACGAGCTGTGTCAAAGAGTGGCACCACCCTAAACGACGAAGGCGCGGTGCGGCGCGGCGTATGTAGGCACCCTAGGCCCCATTGAGACATCTCTGCAACGCAGTCGGCTTTCAGCATTACTGTAAGCTAAAAATTGCCGCATTGCTGTATCACTTCCTAGCTTTATTCTAATCTAGTTCAAAGCAAATGAAGGTTAACGATATACTTAGGATTTTAATTGTTAGATGATGTTGCATGGTTTTAACACTTACCAGTGGTGCCACATTGCCATTCTAGGAGCACAAAAAGGCTAGAATTTCCAACCAGCCTAACTAAATATAGACAAAACATTGCACTGAAATATTTAAGAATCGGCATCATTTGGCACCACTGTCAGATTGTAAGAAGAAACCCTTTATTTACGAGCACGCATACTGCAGTGAGCAGTAACACCGATTAAATTCGTCGCCATGCCGTGGAATTATCAGTTCACGATCACTTCATAACGGTGGCAGTCTTTGAACACCGAGTGATTTTCGCGTGCAGCTTTTTTTTTCTTTTGCCTCTCGAGACTGGTTGATACCCTTCACGAAAAAATGAAGCTGTGACAGCACGTAAATTATCGCTCCCTTTGACACGAGATGCGGTGCGATCGAGCTCATATAAATTCAAGGTAAACAAAGCTTGAGTAAGCGTTCCAGCGAAGCTGCACTCACTGTAGTGTTCACCACCTCGGGTTCGTCGTCAGCAGGAAGGTCCATCGATGAACCTGAATCAGTGGCCTCGCCGTCAACACAGGGTGCTGCAGTTTTCTTGGGGATGGTAGATTCGACCGCCGAGTTCTTCCGCTTTCTAGGAGGTCTTGGATGCGGCGCTTTCTTCGATAAATAGCTTGGAGCGTTAGGCAGTAACATCGGCACTGCGCCCGACGTTAGCTCTTGTCTCCTACGTGGTACGCGAACTTCTTCGCCGTTTATAACGTGCACGTAGTCTCCGAGAACAAACGAAGAGTCGAAGTGTAGTTCACATACAAAGCAGCTTTCATTCAAGGTCCCATCCTTTCAATGTAAATTCTGTTCTCAAACCTTACTCCGTGCTTCGTCTATGGATGCATCGAAAAGGGACGGCTGCTCACCTTTTTTCTATTTTTTATTTATTACATACTGCAGACCCTTAGGTCCAAGCAGGTGGGCAGTTACAAGGGGACATAGTCGAAACAATAAGTGGCATAAAGATTGTTTGGGGTGAGTGTTTCATACACTCATAGTGAACACAAAGAGCGACATAGCAAATTATTTCATAATAACGCATGTACCGGACAAAAGAGAAACAAACACCACAAATTCATACTTCATATGTTGTGCGATAAAAGTAAAAATAAGTACATAATAAATACATAACAATAAACAATTATTTTCACCTTTCAAGCCAAGAAAGTGATGAATACATAAGTATACAACAAGTACAGCACATACAAGATGAAAAAGAAAATGAAAAGAAAAACGCTGTAATAAAAGATCGGAAACCTGAATTTTCAGGACAATGCTATTTGGAGCGAAGGAGAAATAGATTCTCTGAGGATGCCCGAGTTGTTGCGTTCCAATCTGAGACCGTGCGTGGAAAATATGAGAACTTATAAGTCTGTCCTACAGAAGTAGGGTGTTAGAGATTTGGCGTGATGATGCCTTGTGGGTCTGGTTGATAACGATCTCAGGTACGGCGATTATTCCAAACGTATACCCTGTTTCGCACCAAGGTGCAAAGCAGTGTAGTTGCCGCCGATGACTCGGCATTGCCTCACTGTCGCGTGGCCATCAAAAACATTGCCTAAAAAACTTTCATTAAGTAGGCACGAACACAAGCAACAGGTCACTGAACAGTACCCGAGAAGGCACAGTGGCGCGGAGCTGGCAAACCTGCCAGCCCATGCTACGGCAGCGCCGCCTTGAAAACCGGTTTTTTGTGCACGTGCGCCGCTTCACGCGATGCATGGCGAGAAAGGGTGCCTGAACACACTACCCCATATTCTAGTCCACTATAGTCGCGCGCACAGCACCCTAACGTTACTATAAATATTTCCACTATGCCGCCAGGTGACCGATAGGCATCAACTAGAGAAAAACACGCCCAGCAAGTAAGCTTACTTTGTTTATTGACAATTGAGAAAGCAGCAGTATACTTGTAAACAAGAAACACTGTATCTCACAGAGTTGAAGAATACATGAAAAAAAAAACAGTGATAGCCATCTGTTTATTAAAACTACCCGCTGAAATTGCGCAACTTTGTCTCCTGGCTCGTTCAGTCAGACAACGATATTTACACTGGACACCCCTTGCACAGCACTTGGTACTGTGCTGCCCATTGTCGGTCTCACCACACATGCTCTCAAAAAGTGCAGTGTTAGTACGATTAGCCTGAGCCGCAATATGATATTTGACAACGCATTGGCGAGAAGCACATCGCGTTGAATAAAAAGAAATGACCCCACACTGTTGTGCTAGGTATCCCTGCATATACCATTGTTCTCGATATTGTGTTTAGAACCTGTGTTCTTACCGGCACCTCCGATCTTTTTACGACTAACTAGATCAATTTCCAGTTGTGTTAAGCCAGTGCTTCCTGGGAAAACACCATTTACAAGATCATGTGGAAAAGAAAACTTGGTTTACATTTCAAAAGACGTAAAAGGGTTGCAGCGACAGGCCCTTAATCAAGTAACAGTTGGCAAATAATGAAAGCATCAGTCAAACATTTCAGCAAGTCAACATTCTTGTCAAAGATCAGCTGACACACGAGATAGATGATGCCTGTTGGTGCTCCCAAAAGCACTCATTTGTAAAAAAGAAATTATGCATCAGTGGATAGCACTCGCAATACACTGAACATGACATATACGCATACAATAGGGACATATGAAACACTAATAACACTAGACAGCTGAGAAGTGCTGGAAGTCACGGTAGCAATGTTAGAAAAATAGGCAGTGAATAATCATTACAGTCAAATCTACATAATGAAATTTTCTACGATGTTTATTCATAAAGTAAGGGCCATTTCCTAATCTTTATTTGCACGTCAGACAGAAGAGTTATGTGCACAGCACAGTCTGCTACTTCTCAGTGAAAGTACTGAAGTGATTGTTCTGGCTCAGTAGTCATGTTCTTGACGGAGAACGCAGACAACAATTTTGGCGAATATTGTTGCCCCTGCCTGTTATGGGGTGCACAGTGTATTTACATATTTGCATGCAAAAGAATCACCAGCTTTTACAATTCACGAGGAGTTGTGCACAGTCCATGGACCAACTGTGAGAAATTAAACAAGTGTCGGAACACGGTGTTGAGACTTCCGAAATGGCTGCACAAACGCATACAAAAAAGAGTGGAGCACCACGCCAAGCATCCAGACCAACCAAACTGTTCAAGTGGAGGGGATATTGCAATAGATCGACGACTAACAGTTAGTGGTCTGTCAGACAAAGTTCCCCTTGTTCGCCTCGCTACAATTTGCACAAATGTAGCCGATATGCCCAGATATCGCAAAGGTATGTTCCAAAAATGCTTACGGACCTACTCAAACACTAAAGGACATCAAGTAGATGAGCGTTTCTGGACTGCTTCCGATAGAACAGGGATGATTTGTTTTCGCACACTGTTGCACAGGGTAAGACACTTCATAGTGTACGCAATTGCCAAAACAACACATGGTGCCACCACTTCTTTTCACAAAAATCGAAAAACATTCAAACAATTATCTGGCTCCAGTTCGAAAATGATGGCCACTATTTTTCCAGGTCAAAACAGGAATTTTTTGTGTTTAATGTCTTAAAATGTGGGCCACACTTACAGCTGACATGTACTGTGAAATGGTCATCAGAGTAATAAGTACGATAAACATTGATGACGTCACAAATTCTTATCCGGAATCGTCCTCCTATATGAAAACATGCATCCTTGCACCACAATCGGAACCAATGGAAAAATCAAATAATTTGGTAGGGAACACTAATTGCTCGCCCAACTGTCCTGTGCCAGCACCGTGTGATTATTTTCTCTTCTTTCACTTGAAACAGTGGCTCGGGGTACGATTTGAAGACAGTGAGAAATTCAAGATCACCTTTCGCAACAGGTTCAATTACCAAGCGGCAATCTTTTATTCATATTGAGTAAAGAAACTACTGCGACGGTACGAAAAGCGCAAAGAAGTTAGCAGTAATTCTGTAGAAAAGTGAAGTAGGTTTTTGTTAAACTAAGCTCACCAATAAGAACTTTAGCTAATGAATATTTACTTGCTTGGAACCAATTGGCCCTTACTTTTTGAATGACCTTCAAATTTTTTCTGCTTTGCATTGACAGGTGAATAAATCAGTTTTTTTGTGCCAATGGTGCAAAGTCATCAAAGACACTGCTCAAATGATGAACAACGGCAGAAGCTGAATTCACATTTTTATTTATTCCTACTTCCAGTCTGCCTTACTCTTAACATGGGTATCATACAAAGCTATAGTCCTTTTGGCTACATATTTTGCAGCAATATAAAAGAAACAGCTGTTAGTAGACATTCGAAGTATCATGTACAAACAGTGGCCAACTTTTATTATACCTAAGCATGTGCGTCACGCAGCGCCCCTTCGTCTCTTCCGAAATGCGCCACCGACATGCCCGGGTACCTACCGACTCCGTCGCCTACCGCTGCCGTGTTGTCTCCTCGAGCTTGCGCCCGTTTAATTTTGCCTCACGATGCAAGTTTGAGGGCTGCTAGTGAGGCAAGTTGATTTAGTAGCCGCCGAAGAGAGAGCAGAGCTACGGGGTGTTTCTCCGCCGATAGTTATTGCCCGAAATTGAGAACGCAAATTGCGATTTTCCGAAGAGTATCGGCGTGTTTGGCTGGCGCGGATTAACAAAAAAAAAACTACTTGAAGAAACTTGGTGGTATTTGCGTCTTCAGGTGTCAATTCATTCCGGGTAAGTGCTATAGCCAAGCACTTACCTGCAAACAGAGATACCTTACCAAAATACTGATGTACATACATACTTGTCCGCGACCACTGCGAGCAAAATCAGCGTTTCAGGGAGGCGGTTAAAGTCGTGATGGCGATCGCGCAAATTCGGGTATTGCTGAAACATACAGTGAAAATGGCTGCGAAACAATATTAGTTCACTTTGAAGTATAGCCGATCGGTTCGAGTTGGGGGTTCAGGATTTTGAGAAGTTGGTTAATTAATTCCCTAACACGGTCTCCATCATTTTCAGGGACTCCACTGTACATTAGCGTACAAAAAAAGTAAAATACAATGTGAAAAAGGTGTCAAAACATAGGCGAAAAAAAAAGTGATGACCGGCATTACCGCGGCATGCACCAAGCGAAGTCTCTATCTGCCTCACATAATATTTTCCTCGGCTGTTTCCACGAATTTCAATCAAATAGGCTCAACATCAGCGCTGTATAAAACACTTGGGGGGGGGGACGGTGATGGGGGGACGCTGCTACCTTGGTGGCGTGGGCCACAGCAATATATTAATATTATTATTATATCTCTTGTAAACTTGCCTAGCTCTGCACGACTCGTTTTCGATGGGAGCTGCTGCGCTTCGCTCATCTACTCTTAAAATTGCGGCTCGAGAGTCTTTGGGCTTTCACTTGTTCTTGGGCCACGCGATTTGTGGTGTTTGTAGTCAAAGCGAGATAATGGGCCCTCGTAGGTCGTGGCGGGCAGCCGGTGTACGCGGTGGCTTGTATACGTGTCGCACATCTTGATTTTCTGGTCTTGTATCGAGTGAACAAACGAGGCCTTCCTGATACGATGAACTCGCTAAAGTACAACAACAAAAAACACAATACTTCCCTTTAAACGTCATATACAGCAACAGATGATGAGCCCCCAACAAACCACGCTGCAGCACGCGAACTGCCGTAGGCACCCAGGAATGGCGGGAGAGGGCGACAACGGTGGAAGTGACATCACATGAACACTATGTATATTGCAACATACTCATTTTGAGCAGAAACAGGTAGAACTTATGCTGTGATCTGTGCTACAAATTTTAGCAGTAAAGATATCTTCAGCGAATGTGGCAACGAAGTAAACAATCTCAAACATTCACAAGGTGTGCATCTCATTAGCTGTACCAACGCCTCCTAGATTTCGCGTGCCTGTCGGATGAGTGCGAAACGCTGGTCATCTATGGCAGCACTGCCTATGTAGGGATAAAGGTCTTTGTACTTGGCCTTTGAGATTGGCAATTTTGGCGTTTGCTACTGATTTCAGAGGATGCCTGGTATTAAAAAAATGTTGTTTGTTGTATGATAGCGTCATTTACGTAGGGTTCATTAAAATTAAGTTTACGCCTTTTAAAACTTTTTACGTTATTTTTGTTGCATATAAGTTCCAAGAACATAAAAACCTATTTGAAGACACCCCTACTTGAGTGGCGCCACCACCGTAGTTCCGACGACCGCCACTTCCCAAGTGACCGCCGATAATCCGGCAGGCACGGGAAATATAGGAGGCGTTGGCTGTACAAGTCGAATAGTCTTATGAAATGACAAAATCTGTAGCGCATGCAAAAGAAAACGGCCATGTTCAGATGTAAAGCAGCGCATTTTCACTCACCGGCGAACACGCCCACATTGTGCAAAAATATTCCGTCCTTGTAGGCAGTCTCCGAGCGATTTGCCGGCGTTGAATTTTCACGCTGGGGGCTGCGCAGCCGGACGTCGGTGAAGCACAGCAGCTGACATGGTTCATGGCACGGAGGAAGGAAAGGTAAGGAGAGGCTCTGACGTCACCCGTTGTGAAGCCGCGATGAAGCCAGAAGTCGGCCATATTGAGTAGGCAAATTCTCCTCTCTTGTTTACATATGAATGCGAAGCAGAAGGCGTGACTCCCTCTCTGTCTCAAAAAGCACGTGGCCTGCGCGCCACGTGTGCCGGTGCTACCCGAACCAACGGAACGGATTTCAACACGCTGTCTTGCCGCGATACGGTTGACGAAATCTCTGCGTATGGCTGTTGTACTCTTGCACTGCCGGCGTTTACGATGAACACGGCAAGTCGCACGTTAAGCTTTTTTTAATTTGATGTGTTCTTTGTGAAAAAAAAAAAATGATAGTTTGGACATTGTCGCGCGACGAACCAGGCACCGAAATTTGTATAGCTTCTTTCAGATCACTTTTCCCCCCTTTTTCGCTTCTCTTTAGGCTTTATGAAATTTTCGGTCAGGCTGTGGGCTAGACACAACAATAAACAAAATAAAAAATGTCTTCCCTGCGATAAACCCGGAGGTCCGTAATTATGCCAGTGACGTCGGTGGAGCTTGTGTGCGTGGCAGCCGTTGAGTTTGCGCCGGCCTCTTTGTTTTCGCCCCTCTTTTGTCCGACGTGCACTGGTTCCTACGGATATCCCAAAGGCCATGATTTCATTAGGACGAAAACAGCGAAGACAGCCCGAAAGTGCGTGGGAACACGTCTTCAGTGTGATTCACGCGCACTAGTAGCTACGGAAACGGAGACCAGGATCACGTTAGGGCGAACGATGGGAAAGTTAGCCGAAGAAATGCGTAAGAAAAGGTCAACATCACTTGGTCAACATCGTTCGAACGGCTTTGTCAGCTTCTGAATGCACAAGCACGCGCATCTAGTGAGGTGCACCTAGTTACCTTGTGCAGGTGCGTGTAGACATTTTAACTAGTTTTGCTACAATACAGACAATATTGCGTAGAGCGAGACAATATTGCGAAGAGGGAGCATCTTAAGCGAAGCAGAACAGGAACTTTAATGCGCAGAAGCATGTGGTAACTGTACAGGAACATCAAAGGCAAGATTAGATTACAGTCTTAATAAGGGCCTGTGGACCGCAAATGCATCGTCCGTTGTCATAAGAAGCAACACCGCATAACTGTCACTAACCTGCAAGGCATTCATTGAACGAATTCTTGAGCACAGTCGATATCTTCAATGATGGCTTTTCAGCATAACTTTGACGGACGCTGAAAATTCGGAGTACGTATACGCGCGCTCGTTCCGTGGTTTCTAGTTCAGACACCTGGTTACAACCACCACCGGGGGAAAATCGCGTAGCTAACAATGCGGCACAAAGAATGGATGCTGTCGAACACCTGCAGTGCGCCATGGTTAGGTACGAGGCCCATGGAAACGCGCACACCACCGCTGGACCACCTGAACGGTGCCGCACCGCACTACATCAATAATAACAAAACGCCGCCATTGTGCCCAGTGAATATAGCCGCGCGTGACGTAATTTACGCCATATTTTTTACGCCCTGCGCCGGCTTGGCATGCCCTCTCCTTACCTTTCCTTCCTCCGTGGTACGCAGCCTCTAGACACGTTCACTTCGTTGTAGCAACGCCTCCTCTAGAAAGATGCCTGAGGAATGGCTCGCGCTCCCAGCGGAGCCTGGTCTGACTGCAGTTTTAAACAAGCTTCGTGCGGTGGCGCTCACGACCGACACTTTCAGTTCGGGCTGTCAAGGTGGATGGAGGTGTTTTTTGAGCGCTCCGGATCGACTGCGCAGATAAGTGTTTTTGCATGTTTTGAGCTTGTCTTTATAATTATAAGGCAGCGGTTGAAATCTTCGTAGCACTTATTTTATGGTACGGCTTTTTCGAGAGCCAGTCACCAGGTATTTATTAGTTAGTGCGGGTGTGTGTGTTTGAATTTTTTTGTTATTTTTTGCCACCCCGTGGGGGAGGTGCGCGTACATTGAACACGCAAATTTTTGTAGTAGAGCTAGACTTTCTTTTTTTTCGTAGTGCAGGGCTCGAGTTTAGTAATTATCGAGTATAGGGACAATTGGTGTCAGAAAGGCATGGTTAAAAAGACTGTAAAGTGTTCAGGATGTGGAGTGGGTTTAAAAGTGGACCCAAGCGTAGAAGCGGATGGAGAAGAGGCTGACGCGAAGTGTAGGCAATGTGAGGTCGAGGAAAAAATGGAGAAAATGATGGTTGCCCAGAGTGAACTGCTGATGAAAATCGCCGAGCTCGAGACTGCGTTGGCGACAGAGCAAGAGAAAATGAGGGCAATGGGAGAAAGACTGAAGTCCGCCGAGGAAGCGCTAGCGAAGCTGAACAAAGAAGCGACCTACCGAGAGAACAGTAGGGAACCGGCAACCAGAACGGTGGAGAAGGAAAAGCAAGCAAGTTTGGAAAAAACAGGTTTAGCCGGTTCAACTGTCGCAAGGCCCAGCTTCAGCGAGGTAGTGGTGGGGCAGGGAGGGAACAAAGCAGCCGGCGTCACAGGTGCAAGTAGCCCCCAGGTGCAGAATGCTCCAGCTGAAAAGTCACAGCATGTGATAATCGCCGGGGACACGAATTTAAATCGATGCACAGAAGCCATCAAAGAGAGGGTAAGAGGTGACAAGAGGGTTGCAGTAGGGGCGTTCCCAGGACGCAAGCTGGAAGCATTTATGAGGCAAGCGAGCGCAAAGCTCAAAACGACAGCTGATAGACGAAACCTCATGATAATTTCAGGCGGTTTAAACGATATCCTAAATGAAGATGCAGCAGGACTAGCAGCTACACTGGCGAAAGGCAGTCGATGACATGCGCGCCACTTCTAAGGTACAGGTAGTGATATGCACGATACCGGAGGTACCGGTGCGTACCTCCGGTACGCACCGGTACCTTAGGCAGGGGTGTCCTCTTGTCACCCTTGTTATTCATGATGTACCCACAAGGATTAGAGGCCAAATTAGAGGGGAGTGGACTTGGCCTCAACCTCTCTTTCGTCTAACAAGTAAAACTCATTGAACAGGCACTACCAGCATTGATGTACGCAGGTGATATAGTGCTAACAGCCGACCACAAGTAAGATTTGCAGAGATTGATGAACATTTGCGGTAATGAGGAAGATAGGGTAGATTTGAGATTCAGTAAGAAAAAATCAGCAGTCGTGATTTCTAATAATAATGAAGGTAGTGAGCTCACGATACAGGAGGTGACGCTAGAGATAACAAATAAATTGAATTATATGGACGTATGAATAAGCAATGGGACCAAGTACCTAAGGCAGCACAAATTATACGTAACGACTAAAGGAAACAGGAATGCAGAAGTGATAAAAAATAGGGCACTGTGGAATTACAATTGGAATGATGTTGTGAGAGGAATTTGGAAAGATGTCATGGTTCCTGGTCTAGACTTTCGGCAATGCGGTCATGTGCATGAGATCAGAGGTTCAAGCAAGATTAGAAATTAAGCAAAGAGGAATAGGTAGGCTTGCTTTAGGGGCTCAGATGAATACACCAAATCAGGGAGTACAAGGTGATATGGGATGGACATCATTCGAGGGCTGGGAATTTAGCACCAAGATAAAATTTGAAAAGCGATTGAGAGAAATGGGGGAGGAGCGTTGAGCTAGGAAGGTTTTCAACTACTTGTACACGAGAAATGTCGATACAAAATGGAAGAAGTGAACCAGAAAATTTACGGGTAAATGCTTAGAAAAGAACAGGGGGTCTAACCAAAAAGAACTATCGGTTAGGAAGAAGGTGGAGGAAACGGAGACCGATATGTGGAAAATTGACATGACTAAGAAGTCCGAACTAGAGATCTATCGAACTTTTAAGCAGGTAATTGCCAAGTAAGGGAGCTATGATAATACTCGGGGTAGTTCTCTATTGTTTGAGGCCAGAACGGTAGTATTACGAACCAAGACATATCGGGCCAAATACGAAGGGGTAGACACGGTATGCAGTGCGTGTGGAGAGGAAGAAACTGCCGAACACTTGATAATGTTCTGTAAAGGGCTTCACCCTATAGTTCAGGATGATGGCGCAGAGTTTTTCAAAGCACCGGGGTTTAGTGACAGGGAGGGAAAGATAGGCTTTAAGCGGGTATAATTAACTAGAAGGAGGATATCTGATTGGTGGCTGAAATCAAGGCACGAGTGAAAATTAAATCCTTCACTGCAAAGTACCAGTCCTACACTTCAGCATTAAAAAAAGATAAATCTAGTCTTTGGTTCACTATGTATTACGGCTAGGTAGCATCAAGAAGGTTATACTAAATGTTTAGTATAACTAGGGTGGCTAGAATGAGAAGGTCTGAAAAGCGAGCCGTGTTTCCCTTGCCGAGTGGTGCCGCGTTTCGCGAGATCTCCGCTAGGTCGTGATTTAGTACGGCGATCGGAGGCACTGCTGATAGGGCGGCTACTAGCGCTGTGGAGACGGCTGCAGGTGCAGTGTATGCCGGGGGAGGCTGCTGTTCACTCGCGGCAAGTGCTTCTCAGCATCGTTTGTTTTCCACGTGGTGTGACGACTTTGTTGTGTTTGCCTTTAAAAGACTAAAGAAACGCTGCGTACTTGTTTTGTGCCTGGTTGCAACGCGGGATACAAATCGTGCGCTGAAAAATTTTCCCTTTTTTGTGGGGTCCAGCATGCAAAGACAAGTTAGCAAAATCGGAGCGCACCATCGCATGGGCGGAGAAAGGGCTCCCAGGAAAATTCAGCCGTCAGCTAAAAACATTTCGACGCATAGTAAATGTTTTGAATTTATTGAAGAGCAGAAATCACTTGTGTGCATGTGTGGAAGGCATCGGAAAGTGGAGATATCGCAGGCTTTTTGGCGATTTTAACACCTAGGCCATTGCTTTTGGATAAATACATTTATTTACCTGAAAATTATGTTTTCTCACTTGGTTTCTGATTCAGCGCGCGGGAATTCATGCATATTGTGGAAGGAAAGGAAGAATGCAGCGTGATAAGACTAATTAAAGAGATGATGCTGTACACACCTTATTCCCAAGCCTGCCCAAATATATAAGAGTTTGCCTAAAGAACGAAACAGATGAAATGCTTTTTTTATCGGACTGCGTACCAGCAAAAAGTGACCCGATAACCCTAGTACGCTGGAGGATTGCCCAAATGATTCGACGAGCTGCCAAGGCAGGCGACTAGAGATTGGGATCTGGGGACTTCTGTATCCGTCAGAGTCTCTGTAAAACTTGGTAGAGACTATGGAAAGCAAGTTGACACATGTGTTTAGCACAGTGCGCCTGCATTCAAATTCAGTAGCCAGTCTTCTACGATGTCTAAGCAGTTTCGAGAAATTGGCTGCATTGAACATTGTAAATAGTTGAACGAAGCAGAGGTCAGATTATTTTGAGTGACGAGAGTTTTTTTTTGAAGAGTCTGAACCAAGTAAAAAGCGAGACAAAAGTCAGGCGATTGAAGCCCTTTGTCACGTTAAAAAATGTCCATTAGTGACTTACGGTAATAAATGTTGTTACAGCCATAAAATTAAGTGCTGTCTCAGTTTCTACACATGTTTCAGAATACTGCCTCAAGAGCAATACAAGTTCAGCATTGAGAAAGTGGCAATGCGTAACTGCACTCGGGAAGTTGCACTGTTCAGGCACATTTAGCAGCAAACGTTGTCACAATCTATCGCGGGTTAGGACAAGGTAATGTTGGCAAACTAACGTCGTCAAAGGTTCCCCGTTCCACTAGAGCAAGCTTCTTTTTTTGACTCCATTAAGACGTAGTTCAATGTTATAGAAAATAAAACCGTTTTCGTTTCACCAAGCATATAAAGAGGGGCGCTGTCGGAATGACGCTCCCTCGAAAACTTCGCTCTAATGGAATGTTCGTTCAGCGAAAGATGCGTGTATCCATAATTGGTGGAATCGCTGTTTGATATTTACTTTGACGAAACTCTTGTACTATAGCAAAAAACTTGAAACTACCATCGCGGGTGCGTAGCTACGGAGAAAGCTGGCAGTGCCTCCGACTACAGCGCCACCGCTGCAGGCTCGCGTGTGGGAGCCACCTTAGAGCGGCCGGTTTTCACACCGCCCAATTCTAGCCACCCTAGTTAAACCTTCTTGTGTAGCGCTAGCCGCCACCCGATCTGAAGGGTACGGCCTAATCATCCTATCCATTCATCCACGCACTGTATACGGCTAAATGGTAGACGTCGGTACAGTGTACTATAAGGGGGTGGTACACACTAAAGTTGGTGCGCCCAACGTTTCCAGAACTGGGTAAGTTGCAAAGCTCCCCAAACCACCTGTCACACGGCGCTGAGACAACTTCTGGTTTGGTGGCGCTGGCGGCGCAACAAGCTTCTGCTAGCAGACAAAATGCGCAGTCGTCGTGGCAAGACGCCATGGTGGCCGTTCTGAAAGAGCTTTGCCAACAGTATATTATCAAGATTTCTTGTTGAGCTGCCACCGAAACTTAATACTGCATAATAGTTAGCGGTGTAAAGCAAATACAGTATCATTATGGCTTTCTGAACTACCCACAACAAACAATGCTTGATAGCATAACACAGGAGTCTGTCCGTTAGTTGCTAGTTGGCGAACGTTCGCAACTAATTTTTAGGCGCGAAAAACCAAATTACAATGTTTTGTGTTCTCTCTTGCGACTGTGTTTTTCGCGCCCTAAAAAACTACAACTATGTGGCGCAATCCCGTGGCTTTTGTCTGGTTCTGTTGTCAGCTTTTTTTTCATGTCAGTCACATTATTTAGCAACTTAGGCCGTCGAAAAGCTGCACGTAAGGCGTTTTTCTGAAGCATGTCTTCCCTCTGCTTCTTATCGAGTACCTCCAATGAAACCTGCTAACACAGCTGAAGCCAAAGCTTCGAGCAGGGGTCGCACTTTAGGGTATCGGTGAGCACTTCGTAGTCATTACTCACGAGGCTGCCTGCTGACGCATTGGGAGAACACGAACACACTTTCAGCTTTTCTATGTCCTCCAGAAGTTCGGCCGATCGTGTGATGGTATCTGCATGGCCGGGCGACTTGACTAAGCGATGGTGATGGCTGCTAATGGTGACTGTCATGTCTTCTGCAACGACCGCGCATTTCTCCACAAATAGCGCTCTTTTTTTTCTTCTTTGAGCACTAAAAACGCCACAAGACGTCTTGTCTCGCAATTCTCAACCACTTTCCGCCAGCATGCAAACAAACGTTTTCTATGTCTTGAAGCAAAATTATGACGCCACTCGTTGACGGCATGTCGGAACTTATTTTACCGTCTTCGAATACAGTGCTCGGAGATGGTCTATTCTTTTTCGCCGATGATATTCTGGAAAGTACCCCACTCATATCGGGCAGCTTTCGCTTCTTTGACATGGATTTCGAAAGGTAAGCGGGCAAATATGGGGATATCCGTGGAACGCGTTCTTCGACGAGGTCCCACTTTCTTCTGGCGGTTTGCATCTTCTCACTATTGATGACGTGAGTGAAAGTCTTAAGAGGCTTTCCTCATGAAAGTGCGTGTCACACACGCGTGATGTGCTGGGCATTTTCTTATACACACGAGGGATAGCGTGGCCCCATGCCTCTCACTGCTCAGGTACACGTGGGGCACACACACACAAAGAAATGCCGTGGTGTTTCTCATCTCTTGTAGCCACTCGTACAGCCGGGAACGCAACATAAGGGCATTATGAAAACACGCAACACATGCAAAGCAGAACAGGGCACGCTAAAGCACAAAACTGTTCACGCAGAAAGAAGCCTCCACAGCTAGCGACGCAATGCACCTGCAACAAAACTGCAAAACTGCAACAGTCGACGGAGGTTACGGGAGTGACACGAGCGAGCATGCAGTGAGTGAATCCGGATGCGACAGCAGCGCCACATTTGTCGCTGGAAGCGGCAGGGCTGCACAATATTGCTCCGTTTGGAGCTTACCTTGTTCTAGAAACGTTGGGCGCGCCGCCGATGAGTGTTCTCTCGGCGCGCCTACTTTCCTAGCGGCGGCGGAGAAACTGAATTCTATGCACAGCGACGCGGCGCTGTTTGTTGCTGGCGCGCTGGCGAGTGACGGGGGAGGTTGACGACGGGGTACATTGCTCTGCGGCAGACTGCCTTCCTGCCGCAATACTACAGTGCCTTCTAGCCACTGTAGCAATGCTGCTTCCCGAAACACTTATTTTAACCGTAGATATTGTCGCTAATTACCTTTGTGGCAGATATAGAAGGAAATAAATATAATTTTTACTGTTCATATAGCCTTCTACAGATGTACAAATTCATGCGCGCACACAATTTTAATTGTCTTAGGATGGCATCTGCCTGACATCATGAGGTTTCGCCAGTGCTTCCCCCCCCCCAATGTTAATGTTTCAGCTGACAAAGTCTGGAATGGTCAACAAGTAACTGCCAGACCGATAAAGCATCAACGAAAAAAAAGGCTCCATGTCTGTTAGTTTCACTACAAATTTAATCGAAAGATAATAGTCTTGCGTGTGGAAAGAGCGAACAAAACGTTTATTTGATGTTCTGCGGGAGAAAATTGGTGAATTGTATTCTGGAAGCACTGCGTTAGAGAGTCTTGATCCGTGCAGCGAAGGCGAACGAGCGCATTGAGGCACGCTAGACACGAACGCTATCTGACAGTTATCTTTGAAAACAAAGGAAGCACTGTCTATTTCACATATATAGTAGTTGTCTATTTCAGATATATGTGAAGTAAACAACTACTATCTGCTCGGAGATGCTGCATATGCCATTAGAGAGTACTTGCTCACACAATTCAAGGATTATGGCAATATGACACTATCTAAAACTCGCTACAACAAGGGTCACTCAGTGACAGGAGTCATTATTGACTCCTGAAACAAAGGTTTCGCCAGCTTCGGTATGTCGAACTTGAAACAGTAGATAAAATAACTGAATTTATTATGAGTTGTTGTGGTCCTGCACATTCTATGCTTGGATGATGGGGGCATGAATGCAGATGATGTTCTGACTGAAGCAGAACGACAAGAGGACAATGATTTGAGCGACAGTGTCCAAACAGATGTTGAAGAAGCAGGAGATCGAGCACTAACGGCATCAGAGGGTGCACTTCGACGGGTTGGCGAACTGAAGAGAGATAGAATAGTTGCACTTTTTTTGCAAGGTGCACAGGGACAGTCAACGAGACTCAAGTGTTCTGTGTTTGTTTATTTATTGAAAAGTCATACAAGAAAACACAGGTGTGTGAACGTGAACATAGATGTGTGGTTATTGACCTAATCATAAAGATGCCAGAAGTTGTAACCCACAAACACAGTAATGGGGGTCTTAGGTATTGAAACCGTGGCCGGGGACTCCGAATAACTTTTAGGTACAGGGTTAAGTGATAGCACAGCTGTACAACATATCAGTGACAGCACATTTAGCCCCTCTGAATGCGTATGAATATAATTTAGGATCAAGTAAAGGCCGACCCCAATTGTCTACCACATGCTGTGCACAAAAGCATATACTACTTGAATGCAAGGCAAGTGACGGACTAGAACACTAGGCATGAGTTCAACAATTAAGAAGTAACCTAACCATGTAATGCGCTACACAAACCAATTAATCAACCAAAAAACGTAAATGGCCAAAATGTTTCAACTTTAATCTTGCTTTTTGCCCACAAATAAAACTGGACAATCAACGCAAAGAAAACGAGCTTGCATAGATATTGTAGTGGGCTGTCTATAACCGGGGATATGTTATCTTCACCAAGAATTGCTTGAAGAAGTTTTTTAAAGAAAGATTGAAATGATTGATTGATTGATTGATTTGTGGGGTTTAACGTCTCAAAACCACCATTTCATTATGAGAGACGCCGTAGTGGAGGGCTCCGGAAATTTTGACCACCTGGGGTTCTTTAACTTGCACCCAAATCTGAGTACACGGGCCTACAACATTTCCGCCTCCATCGGAAATGCAGCCGCCGCAGCCGGGAATCAAACCCGCGACATGCGGGTGAGCAGCCGAGTACCTAAGCGACTAGATCACCACGGCGGGGCTAGAAATATTGAAATGAAAGCAGCGTATAATTTTCTGAAACAATCAGCAGTTGCAAACGGCCCCTTATCACAGCTGGAAATTGTGTTAACCAGCGCGCGAGATGTTTACCTATTTAGAGATGTTTTTATTGTGACAGGTTGCACCTTCGGTCCCAAAGGGTACCAATAGAGGTAATACAAGGGTGCTTTTGTGAAACAGCGTGACTGTACAAAGCAATGCTGCACACCAACAGCAAGCCAGCAGTCAGTTTTGATCAACGGTTGACGCTAGGTACGCTCACATTAGCCTAGTGAACCTGTAAGTCCATAGCGTTGGGTAGATGTCTGTAATTTAAAGGCTACAAGTGCTAAAGGGTTTGCGCTTTAATTCTGTGTCTGATCGTACTACTTTAGACCCCGAGAAAGTGGCTGGTGAGCAACGACAGTCTGCAGCCGTCAACATGTTTGAAACACCTTTCCGTTTCTGGGTGCACCTGTTCATCGGTTTCTTCGTGTGGAACAACCTCACCGACACTGCGCAAGTGCTGGTAATCTCGGCAGCTATAGTGATGGAGGCATCTATCTACCCGCCGAGCAGAATAACGGAACCCTTGTCAAGAATGACAAGATGAAGAAAAGAGGAAGAGAAAGAAGTTGTCTTGAATAGGTAATTTAACATGCTGGAATGAGGGGGAAGAGGAGGAAAAAGAAGAGGGCGCGAGGCGAGTGAGGAACGTGAGAGCCGGGACGTGGCGTTCGAGGGGACAAGGGCTGCGGAAGTGCGGACTGGGTCTCGCTCCAAGCTCCCTTGTCGAGCACCTGACTCGGCGAGCAGTGCAAGGAAGTACCGCTGCCCCTGGACGACAATGGTTCTCGCCCAAGCATCTGACTCGGCGAGCAGCTCACGGAGCAACCGCCGATCCTGGACGGCAGTTTCCCGCCCGAGCACCTGACTCGGCGAGCTGCTCACAGAGCAACTGCGGATCCTGAGCTGCAGTTTCCCGCCCGAGCACCGACCTCGGTGAGCAGCCCCGGAACCACCGCCGACCCTGGTCTGCAGTGTATCCAGCCCGAGCACCTGCCTCGGCGAGAAACCACTGGAGCTACCGCTGTAGCGGGTCTTCGACATCGTCGCCACCGTGGAGCATCGATATGGCGTGTCATCCCGCCTGAGAGGGACTCCCAGCGGACCAGAGGCCACGCCACAACTGTAAGGCGAGACTTAGAGAACGCCAACGGAATCGGACGTTGAAACACGCGTCATTAAGACGTCTCCTTTTCTGTGTTTTTCAACGTGTGCGTATTTGTGTTGTTGTTTCGTTTTTTGTGATTGTCATGGTAATGAAACGATAGTTTTAGTTTCGTACCATCAGCCTCTATGGCTCGTTTCGCAACGCCCTGCGAGCGAACCAGGCCTCAGCATATATTCGTGACACCCCTGTTCCACTGGGAAGCTACTGAGACATTCTGTGCGAACTGGCAGCGTATTACTGCTGTGCTGTTATTCCCGGCTACCAAGTTGACCGACGCATCGTAATCGGCAAGCCGTTAAGGCTGCTGGAAAAGTTTGCACAGTTTTAGTGGGAATGGAGGCAGTGCAGCCGTCAACATGATTGAAACACCTTTCCGTTTCTGGGTGCGGCTGAGTACAGCACCGCAACTTCACTGTAAAAAATCAAACAATGTCTGGGTGCTGGTGCTTCCAGGCCCCCAAATACTGTTTCAATTAACATGTGAGTGTGTGTTTATCGCCAAGGTGTTATTCATGTCCGCAGACGTAGAGCTAAACCCTGGGTCCCCCAGAGACGATCCTAACAAGGAATTGCTACAGCTTGTTAAATCACTTCATGATAAGTTTGATGCGAAACATAAAGAAGTCATGTCTGCCCTGGGTGAAGTAAAAGAAGCTCAATTTTCGATGAAGCAGCAAATCGCCGATGTCAATACTAGGCTTTCTGCCATTGAACAAAGCCTTCGATCGTCTGAGAGGCAAGGAGGGGAAAGCGTAGCGCCTCAAATGGCTGTACTGAACCGACGGCTAAATGAATTTGAAGACCGTTCACATCGAGAAAATTTAATATTTCACGGCAAAGCTGACATCACTGCTGAAACTGGGGCACAATCGGAAGAAAAAAATTGCTCGATATTAAATTCAGCATTTAGCCTGAACCTAAACAACAGCGATGACCGGATTTCCCGGCCCCACAGACTTGGCCGTTTTGTCACTAAAAAGCCCTGACCAACTATTATTCGGTTTTCATCTTGTAAACTAATAGAAACGATTTTGTCTTCTAAAAGTAAGTTAAAAGCAATTGGTGTTTCCGTAAGCGAAGATTTTTGTAAGGCAACCAGAACTCTCACGACAAAGCTGTACGATTTTGGCAAGAAAAGTGGCGAAGTTTTCTCTGTGAGGTACCACAAATTATACATCAACAAAAAGTGTTACGTTTACTCCGACACCAACAGTGTCTGTAAATTACATTTTGGCAGTGCTCCAAGTAAAACTGAACTATCGTCTGGTGCTGCAAACTACCGTTCTGGCGGTTCTTTTTCGCGACAAAGTTAGACATCAGCCACGCAGCCAGTATTCTGAAGGCTTATTCTTTTTGTTGTCAAATGTGCGCAGTTTAATCAATAAACGCGACGCTCTAGCCCCTATATATTCTTGTTTCATGTGCCGCTGACGTGACTGCATTGACGGAGACCCGGTTTACTGATAACATTTTGAGTGAGGAGTTGTTTTAGTGCGAGAAGAATTATGTTGTGTACCATCACGACCGCAATATAAAACCGGGTGGCGGCGTACTGATTGCCGTCGCCGATAATATAGTGCCTGCTGGGATTGCATTTACGACGTCCTTAGAATTAGTATGCGTACGTGCTGTCTTAAATCAACATCTATATTGCTCTGTGCTTGTTATCGTCCGCTAAATGCACCAAGTGCTTTCTGCGATCAACTTCATGACGTGCTTAATTTTCTTGTCTCAGAATTTCCCCACTCTCCTTTGCTTCTTTTCGGTGATTTTATTTTCCTAAAATAAATCGGAATCTTCGCAATATTTCTTTGTTGTTCGTTCGCTCACCGAAAGCGACTCTTTTATTAACTTGTGCCTAAATTTTAATCTTACGCAACTTGTTTCTGGACCTGCTAGAACTCGCGCTACTTCGCAAATACTCTCGACCTCATGCTCGTCAACAACCCTAACTTAGTACACTCATTAACTTGTTTGCCCGGAATAAGTCATCACTCACTCTTACATTTTTTATTCTAAAGGGCCATGTCACACGCCAGAAAAGCACTCTAAAATTGATTAGAGATTATGCGAGAGGTGATTACACAGCAATAATAACGAGCTTGCACTGTTAATTGACCATGCCAGAATTTTTCAGCCGTACCGTAGGAGATGATTGGAATTAGTTTAAAAATAAAACCACGTCAATTGTTGCTAAACACATTCCACTGCTCAGGCTTTCTGAAAAGAAACGTTCCCCTTGGTTTTCAACGACACTAAAAGATTAATAAACAAAAAAACGCCTTTTTCGCCTTGCGAAACGCATTCAAACATCTATCCGTTTGAATGCCTATTTTCACGCACTGCCTGCATATCACATCGCGTTGAAAGAGGAAAAAGCCATATTTTTAATACTTATCTACCATCACTTTTTTCTGCTAATCCATCAAAATTTTGGAGCACTATTCCAATAAGAACGAAAACTAGCATATCTTTTACAGCTTCTGATGGCTGTGCTATGAGCAATGAAGAATGTTGCATGGTACTAAATGACACCTTTGCGAAATCGTTTTCTGATAGCTATACTGACACGGAGCCGCACTTGTACAAAAACATTTTTTTATCCATGGATCAATTTGTAGTTGATTTTGCGCGTATTTTGAAATTAATTCATGGTTTAAAACTATCGTCTTTCTGTGGCGCTGACGAAATTAATTCCAAGTTCTTGAATATAGTGCTGTGTGCTCCTTTGTATTTCTTATACGCCTTTTCACCCAGTCTATTGAGTGCTCGACATTACCTGCAGATTGGAAGGGGGTGAAGGTGGTGCCTGCGTTTAAATCAGGTGACCCGCATTCCCCTCTCAATTACAGACCCATTTCGCTCAGTAGCATTCCTTACAACGTCCCCGAAAATGTCATATTTACTAACCTCGTTTCAATTCTTAAATCCAACGTATTTTTTCACTTCATTTCAGCATGGGTTTCGCAAGAACTATTCCTGCGAAACACAACTTGTATCGTTTATGCATAACATTTCATCCTTCTTAGATAAAGATCAGGTTATTGACTGTATTTTTTATATTTTGCTAAGGCTTTTGACAAGGTGTGTCACCGCTTACTACTTCTTAAACTCAGTACTCTTAATATTGACCCCACATCTTGAAGTGGATAGAATGTATTCTAACTAACCGTACTAAATTTGTAACCGCTACTGATGCGGTATCCTCCCACTGTGACGTAAAGTCTGGCGTTCCTCAAGGCTCTGTTTTGTGTCCCTAGCTATCTATAATATTAAATAATGAGTTACCTACCGTTATTAATAGTTATATTGAACTTTTCGCGGACTATTGTGTTGTTTACCGTGAAATAACTAGTCTGCATGATAACCTCATTCTTAAGTCCGATGTAGATAACATATCAAAGTGGTGCTCACAATGGCTAATGTTATTAAATCCCACGAAATGCAAGATTGTCACTCTTTCACGTCGCTCTGATGCATCCATTCCTCTCACCTATGCTATTGATAACATCCACCTTGAATACGTAACCTAGTAAAAGTATCTCGGAATTCACATAACGAATAACCTTTCTTGGCATACACACATTCAATACATCACTAACAATGCTAATAAATCACTCGGGTGCATACGCAGAAATTTTTCTAATGCCGCATGCCATTTAAAATATCTACTTTACAAAACACTCATTAGACCTAAACTTGAGTGTGCGTCTTCTGTTTAGGACCCCGGTCTAAAAACATTAAAAACCATTACTGAGTCCGATCAAAATCGATCAGCAGGTTTCATCATGTCAAATTATTCCCGCAGAGCTAGCGCTAAATTAATGAAATCAGATCTCGGACTACGTTATTAACAGCTTAGAACAAAAATTTCTCGTCTATGCAATAATAGCGAAAGTTGGGCAAGTTGGTGGTTCGCACTTGGGAAGTAAAAACAGCGCACAAATATAGACAAGGACAGAGGAAGAGACGACACCACGCTTTCTTCACTTGAACAATTCTTTACTAGAACAATTCAATTAAACAGGAGCTCATATCGCAACCGTCATACATATCGTCCGGTCTTGATCATGAGCGTAAAGTTTTCACTCCTCTCTTTCGCACTAATGTTTTTCCGACTCCTTTCTGTCATAAACTAGTGCTGAGTGTAACCGCCTTCCCTCTTATATCTTCAGCATTGAAGACGCATCATCAATCAAAGCTGCACTGACAGATTATGTTATGTGCCTTAAATAACTTCTTGTTGTTAAAACATGTATTCTCACTGACTTGTATTTTTATGTTCTATTTTTACTGCATTTTTTGTTGCATTACCCACTCCCCTCTGTAACGCCTTTATGTGTCCTGAGGGTTATCGAAATAAATAAATAAATAAATAAATAAATAAATAAATAAATAAATAAATGTGAATGTAAGAATCCTGCTGTCAACTACGGCAGAGTATGTGCCACACAAGCAGCATTGAACAACACAAACTTGTGGGATTGGTGGTCATTCCTATAAAAGGAAAGCAATTATTTTGGCTTTGCTGGTAAGACATTAGGAAATATTTAGCCCCAGGTGACACAAGGACGAGAAAGGAGAACACAACACGTGCGCTAATTTTTCAACAAAACGGTTA
This sequence comes from Rhipicephalus annulatus, assembly GCA_013436015.1. Taxonomy (NCBI): domain Eukaryota; kingdom Metazoa; phylum Arthropoda; class Arachnida; order Ixodida; family Ixodidae; genus Rhipicephalus; species Rhipicephalus annulatus. The sequence goes on from WOVY01009444.1 coordinate 360,249, forward strand.
GTTTCAACCAAAACCTGAACATGTACAGTGGTGATGCTCACTCACTGCAGATGTAATGCGCAGAGAAGTACTTTTTTTTTGTCATTCTGAGTTTTACAGGAGACATGCAGAGAAGTGATGAAAAAGGTTATGATAAGCAAATATCACTTCTCTGCTTGTCTCCTGTAATAAGAATGACAAAAAAGTACTCTGCCCATGACATTTGGGTGTAGAGTGTGAGCACCAAAAATGTACATGTTCGGGCTTCGTTTGAAATGAACGGTTTTGTTGAAAGGCTAGTGCACGTGTTGTGTCGACCCATGTGTCACCTGGCGCTAAATATTTCTTAAGGCTGTTCCTAGTTTAAGTCAAACCAGAGTTGATTTTGACATCGAGAGGTGCTCAGTTTCAGACTCAATTGAGAAGCATACACAGTTAACCTAATATATTTGCCACTGATACTTTTGCGCTTATCTACTCCAGTCCCGGATCTCACAAATTGCCGCTCCTCCTTTAGAAGTTTATGTTAGTGCTTATTTAAAGACCCAAAGTTTACAGGCACTTCCAGACTGCATCAGTTGTGAACATTCAATAGACTAGAATGCAACACAACCTAATAAAGCATCTGACACTTGGCAAAGCTGAAAAAAAAGAGTCAGCACAGTGTTTACTCTCACATGCTGATCATGAGACAAAAAACAAACTCTGCAATATCACACACTAAGCATAACCGAATTAAAAAAAGCTTCATCTGTAGCAGCCACATCAGAACTGCGGAAGAAAAAAAACTCTGGAACACACTGAGTACAACAAAGCAAAAAAAAACATCATCTGTACCAGTCACAGTAGAACTGCGAAAGAAAAAAAAAACTGTAGCACACACTGCGCACAACAGAAGAAAAAACAAAGCATCATCTGTACAGGGGTGCAACAGCCAAAATACAATTTGGAGCAGCAAAATATTACTTTTGGAGCACTAAAATCTAAATTTGGAGCAGGTTACTGGAGAAAAATAACACACCTTTTTATCGTGAAATACCAAATTTGGAGCAGTGTAAAAAACAAGGCTTACGTTTTGAAAAAAAAAATGTATAAACCATTCAGCATCACCTAAATCATGCTGTGTGAACATGAGCACTGTTATTTCAATGAAAGTATTGTATTTTGAACCACCCCACTTAGCAAACAGTGACGAAGCCTATATTAGCATTTGCTGTGCCTGTCAAATCATTTGACAAACTGTGAATTTAAATATGCATCTGCTAAGCTCGCGACTTCGAAATTCGGGAGATTCGTAAAACTTAAGAGTAGGGGTGGCAAAAAAAAAAAAACACTGGCACACAATTTAGTTTCTTTTAGAGAGGCAGAAATGTCATACACTGCTCCATATGATTGCCAGTAGCTTGTTTAGACGTCCGTTATTATACTGGTACTCAGAATTATGCAGCGTACAAAGACAAGAGTAACCTAGTAAAATGCGTAGTGTCGCGTGAGTACGTGTCTTGCCTGCTCCATCGTCATGGGTGCAGCCATGTTTTCTGACGAAATCACGCACGAACCAATGAACGTGCAGCTTTCGAGAGCCTCGTAAGCCTGGCACAGTGCATTGGGCGGGGGGGGGGGGGGTCTATCTACTTGCCTTTGTAAACTCGCCGCTCGTGCCAGTAGCATGGAGTTGAAGAGGACAAAGCAGATAAACTGGCGCGAGCTAATCTGTGTGGTTGGTGCTGCTCGCTTAACTGGCTGTAAATATATCTCTGTCTACTCTTCCGAGTCGGTCTCCTTCTCGTAACAATATATTAGCATATGCTACGGAGGTCCTTTTGTCATGTAAGTTTGCCAACTACGAAACAGTGCTACTATTAACTGCTGTGATATCTGTTGCTTGAATAAAGGCACGCTTTTTGAGCACTCTGGTAGTGTACGAAGATGGCACCTTGTAGCAGCTAGGACTTCTGTTGAGCCTGCAGCTTCATTCGGCTTTCATGCCTGCTATATCACTTGTCGCATACAAATTGCTTGTCAGGCGTGTGCTTATCACTTTTCTTGCGCTCTTCAGCTTCCCTTTTAGAGCATTATGATGACTTATGATTAGCTAATGGTGCACACAGCCTGAATGCACTCTGAACCTGATGTTTCGGCACTCCTCACTTAAACATTTTCAGAAGGTTTTATGATCCATTTCATCCACCTGTTGAAGGCCCTTACCTCTGTGGCACGAGTGGACAGTTGCCGAGGATATTTGAGAATGGTTCATGTGTTTCCAGGGTCTTTGCTATCAGTGAGTAAATGCTTAGTTTGTGAATGTAGATTTTATTTGCACTTGTTGTCTAAGCTGAAAGAATTATGGGAAAACTGAACTCCTCATTACGAGGCAGTGTAGGGCGTGTTTTGTAAATTTAGACATCATGTAAAGGGCAGTTAACTGTGTGAAAAATATTTATGTAAAAGGTCTTTTTGGAAGTGCTCTGAGGAGCTTCTGCTGCCTCATAATTAAGAGTCTGGAGGGATTCAGACCTGCAATTATTAGCATAGATGTATATGTTTGTTTACTAACAGGCCGTTTTTACTGGTGTTTCGGTTGCACTGGTTACGCAAAGACCTAAAAAATGTGACGATCATTCTCGTATATTCATACGAGTGTAACATTAAATATAATATTAGCTGAAAGTAACCCTTAAGGAAATGGTTATGTTTTCATGTTTAAAATAAGCTTGAGAACAAACAATAACTATACAGTGCATGCTGGCTTAGCAGAGATTTCGATTGCAGGGCTTCGGGCAGCAAAGAACCGTGAAGAGTTGAACAGGTTCCTCAACCCTTTACTGCCTAATGTCGCGAATTCGTGACTTACCGAAAAACTTCCAGCAAGAAAGTTACGGAATGGTTGCCGCGTTTAATGCCAGCTGTAAAATACTCACGGGGAACATTGCTTTCAGTCTAGAGAAATTTAGCGCTATCTTGTGTAATATATTTTTCGCTAGAACAAATTGTTTTGGAGCTAATGGCGGAGAGCGCGAAGTGTGTGCGAGCGCGCTCATTCTTTCTCGCCTGGCTGACGCAAGCTTCAATAGTTTTGTTTATTTGGTGTGTACGCGATCAAGACGTGGCACATGACATGTTGCGTAGTTCTAAAACACGTTTTCATTGCAAGATTATCGCTTCTGTGGCATGTGTAGAATTCGCGACATACATAAAGGAATGCATTGAAGGTGCATTTTAGATAATTTAACTGCGGAATCATTCCAAGTTTGCTACTGAAAGCTGGAAAAGGAAAACAAATTTTATATATCAGGCAGTTTCACTATTCAGGCGAGAAAGGGTTAAGGTGCTCAACGAGTACATCCAAAAACACTAGAGATGAGATCAGCAACTCAAGGCAATCATCACATGTGTCTTCAACCTACACTTATATTAGTCCCTACACTTATATTAGTCACTTGTTTGATTGATTTGTGGGGTTTTACGTTCCAAAACCGTAGTCACTTGTTTCCGACTACACTTATACACTTGTGCCGACTACACTTGTATTAGTCACTTGTTTCCGAATCCCTTCCTCACCCCATTTCACCATATGCTTTTTTACAGCGAAAGCTGTTATGATGTCGCAACACGGGTCACACGCAGCGCCGTGCTTAGTTGTCCGCCGCCGGTGTCCGTAACCAGTATCTAATGAAAAAAAAAAACTGAGCAAATCAAAACACTAATGACACAATGGGATTTGAACCCGGTTTCAGCGCGTGCTAGCCCAGTATTATGCCCATCAGCCACGCCAGAGCTCGTAACTGGCTTAGGCAGGCTTGATATCGGGAAATGAATAGCATTAATATGAGCAATAAAGCGTTTCATAACACCGAAGGAACAGCCAGGCGTCACACAATGCGAATTGCGTAACGAGTGGGTCGTTCAATGCTCCAACCCATTAGGAAACTTGTTCTTGATCACCTATAACTGTGGCACATACCAACTTAAGATTATTTCTTCATTGTCATGAGTAAAGTTGCACTAAATTCTTAACAAGTGTGTAGCAGATACCACAGTTTTCCAAGGAACGACGAATGATAGCATAGTGAATTCTGGCCTACTACACAAAATTTGAATATTTATGGCGTAGTGGGTACCTAGCAGTGTGCTTCTAGTATCCCAAAGAGTGTCAAAGTATCAGGTGAGCTTTCTGCATTAGTCACGTTAGATATTGCAAAAGCCCTACGATAGTGTGGAACCCAGTACATTAATTTCAAGACTAGTGGACTGTGAGGTACCCAAGTACATTATATGTTGGGTTCAGGAGTTTCTCTTTGGGAGACAGTTTTGTTGCCACGAGGGAATTACTTCTGCCTCATATAAACAAACAAGAGGTGTTCCGCAAGGATCCGTGTGTCACCTCTTTTATTTAATATCTTATTATCATCCATTCCTGTTCATGAAAATGTTCCTCTTTACGTCTACGCCGATGATATTGCTTTTTTTCTCGTCATCCCGAGATATCAGTAGTTTGAATCAAATCTTCAGTCGTATTTGAGTAAGCTTGAGGTATGGCTTGGCGGGCTGTCTTTTTCGCCTAATGTTAGCAAATGTGCTCTGCTTCTATTCCCTCTATCCGTTGCCATATTTCTTTCACTGCATTATCTAAATGATCCAATTCCACAAGTAACGGCATTAAAATATCTTGACATAGTTTACGTGGACAATTTAAATTGGCAGCAACAAATAGAATCAAACACCCATAAAGCAGAGAGCGCCCTAGGATTGCTACGTCGGTATTGCAATAAGAATTCACGGATGCGCAGATATACGTTACTTATGATATACAAACTTTACGTACGCCCAATTCTGGAGTTTGGTTGCGTTCTGTTTTCCGGAAGTGCCGACAAGAAATTAAGACCTCTTATATTGCTAGAAAGGCAAGCTCTGCGGCTGTGTCTCAGGCTACCTAGGTGTGTCGCAAATAGCGTGCTTTACTTGGAAGCTCAAATCATTTCATTTAATGCTAGAATTCCACAGCTTACATTGCAAACATTTTTAAAACTCTACGATGCACCCCTCTCCTGTTCACAGGCAGTTTTCATCAAATATTCAGTTTCTTTTTTTAAGCGCCCCCCTAGTGTCGTTATCAAAGACCCCAAGTCATTTTCGCCGAGTATCTGTTATCAAATCTTCACGTTTCCTTCCAGAATTTAACTCCCCAAACCCTAAGCTCGGTGCCAGTTGACTTAATTTTCAATGACATTTTTTCGAAAAGTTCCAAGTTACTTCCAAAGCATGTTCTGGAGGGCCTCCTTCAAGACCATCTCAGTCATTATCTCAATTACGTAGTAATTTCGACGGATGCAACGCAAAATCTTCAGAGGGCTGGAGTAGGTATTTTTTCGCATCAGCTTAATTGGTCTTTTGCGCTACGATTACCTAACTTCACACCAATTTATATCGCAGAATTCCTAGCTATTACCTTGGCTCTTCGAAAACTAAGTTCTCAGCAATCAAAAGCTATTATTATTTCGGATGCTTTGTCTGTTTGTACACATCTAACGTTCGCAAAGCAGTATCTTCTATTTTGGTCTCTCGTAGCGCATAGCCTATCAGAAGTTTGGTTTATTTGGGTCCCCGGGCATGCTAAAATTACACTAAATGAAATTGCTGACTTGCTCGCTTCGGCATCTCTGAATTTTGCGGTGGCACAAGTAGCTCCACAGATTCCTTTTATTACTGCTGAACGATTCAAACGCCGGTTAATCTTAAAAATCAACAAAACATCGCTCCCACAATCTGAAGAATTTCAACACTTGCGATTCACAAGGAACACCGCAAAATGCCTTTCCCGTCAATGTGAGGTGACCCTCACAAGATTTCGCTGTAGAGTTCTTTGGTTAAAGTTTTCTCTCCACAAATCAGGATTTTCATTAACTAACCTATGTGCAGTTTGCAATGAACCGGAAACAATAGATGACTTTCTTCTCACATGCTGCCGCTTCGCCTCACTGCGCCGAATAATTCTTGAGAGACCGATCGGTATATATGCTTGGATCGCCACTTAATACATCCACCCTTTTACCGTTTGGAGCCAGTCAGTTGGGTGTGGGCCGCAGTGCTATTCTGTCAGCGCTACATAAATTCATTCAGGCAACCGGAAGGATACGCTGCTAGTGGTACGGCCAGATATATCCAATTCTTTGTCCCCCTTCTTCATTCTTACCTATTTGTTTTATATATTCTGGTTTATTTAATTCTTCTGCACTTTTTCACGTTCTTCAAAGGAACATTATTATTGTTCTTATCTAATTTATCTCTCTTTTTATAAAGCGTTGTAAAAAATTCCATTATAAGGTACAGTGTGGCCAATTGCTCTTGTGGGTGTGAGCCAAGATCTTCTAGGCGACAAGACAAGACAAGACAAGACAAGACAAAATGCTCTGAAAGGCTGCTCTTATAGCTTTCGCTGTGACTGTGCGGCGCGTTCCGCGCATACCTGGCATTTTTTGTTTTGTTTACTACTTCATCAGACACTGTTGTATTGTCCTTTCAGACATAGCATTTCTCGCAGAATTTTGCTGCTTGCAATCTTGGTCATCCATGAAAACTCATCGCCAAGCCATCTCCCAGACAACTCCTTCCGCACCTGTTCCAAAATTTTTCTGTGTTTACCATATTATCATGCTCAGTCTATAGATGCAGAACTAACCTTGATTTGTTTTCATTTAATAGGTGGATAGCAAAACGGCGCGTCGTCTACTACGGTACTTACGGTTCGAGGCCTATGCCTTCGCTGCTTCAATGTGCCTGCTGCGCAATGTAATTGGGGTGGAAACACGTGCAATTCTGTGACTCTTTTGCTGCCGCTTGTTCAATAAATGTGTTCTTCAATCACTTTTTTGAATGAATAGATAATATCTCGCGCATTTGAGGGAACGAAGCGAGATGTGGACATAGGCAAAAACGAGGAACGTTGAGAGATGGGTTTCGAACACAGCCTGTGGTTATGCATTGAAACACGCAGTAATCTTGCAATATCACCTCGATTTAGTATTTTTGAGCGCATACCCTAACCGAGACCACTTCAAAATAACTCACACATATGTTCACGTGCTGTCATATGTCACTATACGTACGATGTCTACATACGCGTACTTTGCGCGATCAAGTATGCCGATATAGTATGTTTCTACTGTATATTCTGCATCGCTGTCTGTGAAATGTATTGACACAGGTGGGTGCGTAAAAAGTCAACAGAACAATACGCCCACTAAATAATGATATCGCGCGACGTAAAACAATCTAAGTCGCTTTTGAAGCAACGAGTAGCATGCATGGTATGACGTTTCTGTTATGTCAGACTTGCAAGCGTGTACTGCCGGTAGGTCGTGTTATACTCGGTCTCATAGCCTTAAAGGCATACCTTGCACAATAGTACGCCATAATTTTGCATGCATTGAAAAATATTGTTCGAGCATGTGAGTGACGGCGACACCCCATTTAAAGAGATATTCCAAGGCGTAAAAAAAAAAAGGCCAGAGCACTACGAGCTAGTTTCGTTTATAGCGTTCGAAACACATTACTAAGGCTATTCGCTATATTGAGCCCGGAATGGTATATTTGCATCCAAAAAGTAAATAAATCATTTTACGGGTACGTGAGCAACAAGAAAACAAGTGAACGGATATTCCGTGATCTCATAATGTGCAGGAAATCTTTGTATGTGACAAAACATGCGCGATATAACCTTCTCTGCAAAACAACAAGCGTGTGTCTAGGGGTGCAAGTCACTTCAATGAAAAACTGACCACTCGCGCGATTATATTATAACTACCTCGTAGTGATTCCATTTCTTATTCAATTATGCTGCATAGCACACCAAAGTATTACGCAGAAAGTTCTAAGAAAATGGCACCATGAGTGCAAAGAGGAACACGCAAAAGAATGCCGGCTCTGGCAAAAATGCCCGCACGGCATCACGGCGCCTCGAACCGAAAATCGGTTCAGACGGCTGCCGTAGCCCCCAATCCATTGCGTGAGCCATGATTTTGCTATCCACCTATTCTCCATGTCCACTATGCAACCCTACACACATTGCTTTCGAGATTGCGCGCTGTTTGTCTCGGAGGCCATAGCCTATAGATGATAAATCAGCTAATGGCTGTGACTGCGGGTATATGGCGCAGTTATTTGAGTACAAGGTATCACAAGAATCCTAACAAGAAGAGGGAACAAAATCAAGCTGGCTTTGACAATTGTTGTCAATGCCAGGCTTCGGGTTGCGCTACAATGTTTGGCTGAAGTTTTCTCAACAGCCTCGACAACCGCTCGGCAGCCTCTTCTGACCATTCTGAAAAGTGTTACAGGGCCCCTTTAAACCTTCTTCCACGATCTTTTGGCGTGCAATATGCATGTATTGCTTATCAGCAGGCAAGGCTGGTCACGATTTACCTTAAAGGGCCACTCACCAGGCCCCATACCGAATTTTAGTTACACAGTGGAAGTTGGTGGGTGTCCGATGAGGAACATTTTGCCACAAAAATATTTTTCGAATCGGTTCATCACGAGTGGAGAAAACAGGTTTTTTGAAGCGGCGCGAAACGAGAATGAGAGGAGGCGAGCTCGAAACTCTTGCCGCTTCTGCATGTAGCTTTAGTAAGCCAAATCTCTTCCCCACCCTCTCCTGCATCCGACCATGAGGTGTCGTGCGCATGACGTGCCCAAACAAGTCCAACCCCTGGGCACGCGAGCAGCGTTGCTTTGTTGACCAGCATTATTTTGTGGTCTTCTGCCTGTTTCTGCGGGATGATTTGGAAACGCTGGCTTAGACACGGTAGAGTAGATGAGCACAATGATTGCGCGAATGCGTAGGAGCGTTTCATGGCGGTCGTCTGCTCAGTGCGCTGACCGCGGGGACACGAACGCATGCGAAACGCTGGCACATTAGCCCCGCATCTCGTAGCATTTCACGGGAAAAAATGAAAGAAAAACGCGCACAATTTTTTTGTTGCATCTCATTATTTATTTCAAGTTTTATTAATCTCTTAAAGCAACAAATGCATAAACTATACGCATGTTGCGTTAAATAATTTTTGCCATGACACTTGGTATACTGTTGACAACGTCAGAGCAGAGTCGTCTACGTAGAGGAACAACGTCATTGCATCGATGTGTACGTAGAGCGATTCCTACGCCCACGTCATGCCCTCATTCTCTAGGCGTGCGCTGGCAGAGGGGAGGGGGAGCAGCGTTCATCTTGAAATTTGACCCGTTTCCGCGGCGCGTAGCATTGCAAATTTTGGTAGACGTGATCATTAACGCCTCGTCTACGCATTGCGCTTTTCAGCTCAAAATTGTCAAACCTGGTGAGTGGCCCTTTAAGCACCAATGAAGCTCCTTAAAAAAGCTACTTTAAGGGCCCAGGTGGAAGCAACAGGTTCTGCCATTTGCCGTGTTTTCTTTGACGAGGCAACGTGATAGCAAAGACTGCGAATTTTACAACTTTGTTTTCGTAGTTCAGCTTGCCAAGCACTGAGGGCTCGAAGCCGGCTACCCGCAGAGATATTGCGGTCTAATAAGATAACCTACCTGTCAGATCGATGGAACCGTCGGGTTGATCATTGGTCGCATAAATCTGTATTTCTACTAAAGGGACACTTGTAAAGAAATATTACAAGGCAGTTCAAGACTGACAGAGCACCGTTGAAAATGGCGCGAAATTGTGTCTTTATTGCACACAAATCTTACAACGAGACTTGCCAACATAAACGACAAACCAAAAGTTCAAAAGGACCGCTATAACTGGATAGGTCTAAAACGCAAACACGTCAGAAATGAAGCCACGTTTGCGCTAGCCGCTGTTCCGATTAGCCACAATGTCATCCCAGGGACAGGGCGTATCTTCCGCAGCCGGTGATTCGCCTTCCTTCAGAGTAGCTCTGTTCTTTGCCTGCAGGTAGTTTTCCTCAACACGCATGATCCAAGCTCGAACGTCGTTCATGCACGCCAGATAGGACTCGTTACCCTCTCGGAGGTAGCAGCCTTCGTCCGAAGTCGTGTACACGACACGTCACACCAAGCACCCATACTTCGACGACCTAGTAATGCGCCTCTTCCGGCTTGTCCGCCGCGTGTCGCAACACAGGGAAGAACACGACGCCGATGCTCGTGCAGGTCGGGTACGTCCGCAGATAGCCCACCATGAAGTCGATGCCACATCACAAGGCGTCCCTCTCCTTTCGGTTCAACTTGACGCCGTGCACGAAGCCATCCGGACTGATGCCATAGTAGATGGAGCACGGCTTCCACGAGTTCATGAACGAACATACCAATTTGGCCAGCGTGCGCGCCGACACCTGCTTCATGTTACGCACAGCCATGAACTCGTGCGTCTCGTCTGATCTAAGGGGCACCAGCCTGCCGTGAATAAAAATTGACTTTGACTACTAGGCACGGCAGTGGCCGCTACGCCACGTGTACATGCTGAAGAAGGCAGCACGTTGGCCATTGGCTTCGCGATCTCGATCAGCACTGAACTATTTGAAGGCTCCACCGCTTCCGCAGACTGCAGCGCCTCGTTCATCACCATAGTGTCCAATTCCGCCACGTTGCTTATTTGATTGGTCATTTGACGTTGTTCGCGTAGCGTCGCTGTGTGTTTCTGTAGGTGACTGAAAAGTGGAGACTTGGCATGATTAAGAACTAAGTCCGCACTAGAGATATAGATCTCTCGAACATTTAAGCAGGAATCGCCAAGGAAAGGAGCTATGATAATACTCGGGGTAGCTCTCTACTGTTTGAGGCCAGGACGGGAGTATTGCGAACCAAGACATATCGGGCCAAATATGAAGGGGTAGACACTGTATGCAGTGCAAGCGGAGAGGAGGAGTAAACTGCCGAACACTTGATAATGTTCTTTAAAGGGCTTCACCCTAAAGTTCAGGATGATGGCGCAGAATTTTTGAAATCACTGGGGTTTGGAGACAGGGAGGACAAAATAGACTTTAAGCGGGTAGAAATAACTAGCAAGAGGTTATCTGATTGGTGACTAAAGTTAAGGCACGAGTGAATATAAACCATTCACTGCAAAGTACGAGTCCTATACTTCACTATTTAAAAAAAAGATAAATGTAATTGTTGGTTCACTAAGTATTACGGCTAGGTGGCGTTAGCACCACCTAATCTAAAGGGTACAGCCACAATAATCCATATATCCATCCATCCAGCCTAAACGATGAAGCGGTAGAAGTTCCGATGGAACATTAAGAAAACAGAGAAGTGGCGAACACGCTAGGTGCTGTTACACTTGAGTACAACTTGAGTACATAAAATGAAAGCATTGCTTGTGTACAACAAAAAATGCCCTTACGATAAACTCCTATTTTTTACTGTTTGGGTTGCCATTTTGCTGCCATCTTGTGACGGCTGTCGCAAATGTAACTCGGACCCAGCGAGGAATTTTCATCTAGGAAATCTTTGGGGATCTCTTGTTGAGTTTTCCGTGGGGCAACTGGTAGGTGTTCTGTGGTGGTGCTTTTTGGAACACCGGTGGCTACACCAACGACGAGGAGCGAGTTTTCGTTTCAAGAACCTATGCGAACCGGTACTCCGCAGCGACTACGTCGTGAATACATTGGAAAACACCCATGACGGCCTTTGGTGGACGTCGAGGGCGACGATGCTGCAGTGCGCCGCCACAAGTAAGTAGTTGCGAGCCTTGTCTCTGTCAGCTAGATACACATCAGAAAAAGCTGTCGTTCTTACGTTGCAGACTCGGGGCGTGCCAAACATTTCGAACTGTGCCCACATGAGGCTTACCAACGATCGCTGCGCGAGTAAGTACCGATCGTGTGCTTTCGTGCACTACAGTTCAACATGTGATTACCACAAGGGATGTTAACTGACCAACCATTTCGGACAACTCATTGATCAACATTGCAACCGCATTTCGTTGGAGCTGAAATGCTAGAGGCCTGTGTACTCTGCGATGTCTGCGCACGTTAAAAATCAGCAGCTACGGCGTCGATAACAATCGTGTGGTCTTGAAATGTGAAACTCCAACAATTATTATTGTCATACTATCCTGTCCACGTACGGCATGCAATTTTTTGTCTCATTTTTTTTTCACAATTGCGTTACAATTACTTGTAATATTATCCCCTATACCTTGCTCGGCATAATTTTTTGTCAGTTCTCACTATTATTGTGTACAACAAAGAAAACGAATGCTTAAATTTACCATTCTTTCCTTTATTTTGGAAACAGTTATTCCAAACAATTTCTCCTTCCTTAGCTGTTCTTCTATTTCTTCCCACTTCAGCCTATTCCTGCCACCTTGCATGTTTATATACACTACGTCTGAACTGGCTCGGCCCTCGTGGCTACGTCGATTTCTGCCCCGGACTCTATGTGTCTTAGATATTGGTGCCTCTTTAGAAGCGTATCTCTCTATACCACCTGTCAAAGAGCCCCCTGGTTGTTTTTCTCGTTACTAGATATCCTGAACGCCAAAGCGCCCACGTGCCCTTCCCCCCCCCCCAAAAGCTACTGCGCGTCCTGCAAGTCGCCAACCCACCTCATGACCTAGCCTCCCATCGAAGTGAATTCTGTCTGTTTGAAAACTACCCCACCTATGCACCTCTCTGTTTCCACCCCCTCAAAGCCTTTCTCTCAACTCATCAACCACATCTCTTGGTTTGCGTTGACAACCGCTTTTTGCTGGTTGCCATCACGCACCCGTACCTCTGGTATTGTGAATATCACTACCTGTACCTGAGGAGAAGTGGTGCGTATGTCATCGACGCCTTTCTTCATTGTGATTGCTAGTCCTGCTGTATCTTCATTTAAGACATCGTTTAGACGGCCTACAATTAACACGAGGTTTCGTCTATCAGCTGTAGTTTTGAGTTTTGCGCTCGCTTGCCTCATGACTGCTTCCCGCTTGCGTCCCTACTTCAACCCCTTTGTCATCTCTTACCCCCTCTTTATTTTCTTTTGCGCATCGATTTAAATTCGAGTCCCCGCTGATTACCACGTGCTGTGACTTTTCAGATGGAGCGTCCTGTACCTGGGGGGTTACTTGCATCCGTGACGCCGGCTGCTTTGTCCCCTCCCAGCTCCACCACTACTTCGCTGAAGCTGGGTCTTGCTGCAATTGAACCGGCTGAACCTGTTTTTTTTGAGCTTATTAGCTCTTTTTTCCCGCCGTTCTGGTTGCCGGTGCCCTACTGTTTTCTCCGTCGGCCACTCCTTTGTTCACCTTCACTAGGGCCTCCTCGGCGGACCTGAACCTTCCTCCCATAATCCTCGTTATTTCTTGCTCGGTCGCCAACGCAGTCTCCAGCTCGATGATTCTCATCAGCAGTTCACTCTGGGCAACCATCATTTTCTCTATTTTTTCCTCCACTTCACATTGCGTACATTTGGTGTCAGCTTCTTCTCCATTGGCGCCTGTACTTGAGTCCATTTGCAAACCCACCCCAGATCCTGAACATTTTGCAGTCTTTTTAATCATGTCTTTTTGACACCAGTGGTCCTTATGAATTGTCCTACTCGATAATTACAAAACACGGCATACGACGAATCCTGCCCTACGAAAAAAAGAAAGTCTAAGCTCTACTGCAAAAGTTTGCGTGTTTGCAAATTTGCGTGTTTGCAAAACACACACAAAGCAGTAAATACCTGGTGACTGACCCCCGAAAAAGTCATACAATGTAACAGGTGCTACTAAGGATGGGTAGTAGGCCCACGCCGCCATGCGGCGAACAGAGCGGTCACCCCCCCCCCCCCTTTTTGCAATTAAGCCTCCTCCGTCCGGAGGAACACCACCGCACGCGCCCGATACAGGCGGCCATGACGCGAGGTGAGGTCGCGCTATAAATACTATCATAATCACTACGCAGAAGCATTTTTTTCTTCTTCGTAGGGTCGCCTGCTGCTTGTTCGAGCTGTTGCGCTGCTCGCTCCCTGTCATATTTAGCTATTTTATATTTTTTTCGCTGATAAATCGTAGCTTACCTGCATAATGCTCAGTAGGGGACTAAAATTGCCCCGACTGCTAGAAACAACACCAATCAAACAAAGTTTGCACTCTTTAATGCGAGTGCGCAAGCCAGAACATGCGATGTACACTGTCAGGTCCGAACAAAACAGGTTTCTCATACACGTTGAAAGCTTTCAACCCATGCGTAAAGACTCTAAAGACTCTTGAAAACCTAACAAGTATGTGCGTATAACTGAACACCAAGTTCGCTGAACTAACGTCACTCTCATTGGGTTGTGGTGTTCGAGTTTAATTGCGTAGCTTCACGACAAAGGTCCGAACCTGCCGTCAACTGTGTGGCGCTGTACGAGATTGTGCTGATCTGGAAGTGAAGTGAGTGCATGATGAAGAATCTGGAGTGAAACTTGGGCAACGCCGACAGAGAGTTTTTTTATGCAGTGACACCAATGTAGTTTAGCTAAATTTGTTGCGTTAACAATTGCATATTCGAGCTGTTCTGAATCTTTCTCGCTATGCAATGTTAAATTGGGTGCTTTAGAAATGGGCAATGCCACGTTGTGTTGACAGGATAGGCTCAGATGTTTATTTCTTCATGGTCAGCCCATATCATGGGTTATATGTATATAGGTGATTGTTTTGAACTGAGAGCGCACTACTTAGACGCGGACAGAAAGACAGGGACAACCGCGTCGAAGTAGTGCGCTCTCATTTCGAAACAGTACTGTATCACCAACTCGCCCAATCAACCATATTGCCATATAGGTGATAGATGAAAAAATTATTCCAGACTTGTTACTTTTCTCGTTATAGTTAAGTTACACATTTACCGCAGCTAGAACTTCTCATCGCTAAAAGCGATCGGTGAGCTTAGTATGCAGTAAACAAGTATGCTAAGGGAACAGAAATAAGAGTTGAGCACATCAGATTGAAAAAGTAAAATTTTGAAAAAAAAATGGCCTCAAGGTCCACCACTGAAAACGCCGGTGTCACTGTTGGCGTTATGTGCATAAGAGTACCACTTGGTCACAGCGGCTGCGTCGTCGTCTTGTGGAGCAGTGCTACGTGCTTAGCAAAAACGTGGCAAGCTGCCCTTGCGCTGTGGTCTGTACAAAATCATAGGATTTCTGGCGTTCTGAACACTATTGAACCCATTGTAATAGGAGTGGCTCTCTCCGAAAGTAGTGAACAAGTCGCTTTTGCTGCTCGGTGCACCAGTGCCGGACGTGCGCAACCATGTCTGATGTAATCCTATACAGGTCCCGCCACGTTGGTATAGTGACTAAAGCACTCAGCTGCTGGCCCGCAGGTTGCGCGATCGAATCCCGGCTGTGGCGGCTGCATTTATAATGGAGGCGGAAAAGTTGTGGACCCATGTGCTCAGATTTGGGTGCACGTTAAGGAACCCCAGGTGGTCGAAATCTCCGGAGCCTTCCACTATGGCATCTCCGATAATCATATGGTGGTTTTGGGACATTACTCCCTACATATCAATCAATGCTGCATAGGTACCCGTAAAACAAGAAACTTCGTGAAGAGTTGGGTGCGTGGCTATGGATCGGCAAGCAGCCATCGACTACGAGTACGAGTAATGTGTAAAACAAGCACTTCCGTGACGATTGCTTCCGCTATACTGCACCAGCGCTGTGATTTTGAGAAGCAGAAAGCGCTGACTGAAACAATCGTTCCCGCACGCTTCTCCCCAGTTGATGAAGCTTATTCCCCACAGGATGGAAAATGCGCTTCCTTTTACCTCGTGTCAAATCCTCTCAGAACGTTGCCGCGTGATTTCTCGATCGTTGGCCCCACGCTCCACGTCTACAATATGCGCAGCAGATACTTCAGTAAACGATTGCATACGTGAGACTTACAAACTGACGGGGTTCCTTCGGCATTCCCCTAAGATGACCGAATAGCGAAACCTTCTCCTTCTTGTTAAAGCAACGTATTTATTATCCGCGGCCCGCTTCAAAGGCATTGTACATGTAACGCAGTTTTGGGCACCATGATCGGTCTCGATCATGGAGGCTGAGAAGAGCGTGTGGGTCTTGCGTACAAGTAATCAAGTGACATCACGGCATGCGCGTCGTGGTGAATTTTTAACGACTTTACAAATCTGGGCATTTTGTGACGTAATTATGCCGTCATATTTTGGCGGCGTCCTGTGACGGTGATTTTTTTTACTCATGCTTACGCCACCGCTGAGGGATACCGAAGGCCAATCTTTCTGTATGATGAGACATCGAAGGCTTTCGCCTTCATAAGCGATATGCAACGTTTCCTGCCAGATGTACTAGGAACGGTGGATGATGTGTGGTGCATTTTCAATGGAAAAAAATTCTACAGTCAATCATTCGCGTATTCTCATGACGCAAACACTGCGTGATACTGCTGTACTTTATCTGCGCCACTCTCAAGCTCAAAGTATATAACTTTCAAACTGAAGTTGAGCCTCTCCAACCGCGTGTAGTTTGTTGGAGTCACAGCAATTTAGAAAAGATACCACACTGTTCTCGTTATATAGATCACATACTGCCATAATTGCTAGTCCACTCACCAAATAGTGCTGGGCTATATACATTTTTAATTCACTCTTTGACGCGTTTTCGTTACCCCACGCGGCAGCTGCAGGCTACTGCAATAACTTAATTCGCTTTCTTTTACCCCTATTTTGTGTTCCTGTTGATCATTGTTCTCCGAAGTTGGAAGAAGAATTCTGTTAATGTTGATGTTTAAATTTTTTTTCGCTTCTTTCGAGTCGCACGCTCGTAGACCCATTCTCCGTCCACCAGCAATCTCGAAGAGTTGGGGATTTTGTCTAAAATTTGCTGATGGCCGAGAACAGTAAGTTCAGTATAATGCAAAGGGGACTGTTATTACGGAGCCTATTAAAATGCACCGGCTTCGCTTACGCTTTGTGTGAGTAACACCCTAGACGAACATGTTAAAGTAACAGAGGCAGTCACACATGCTCCCTTAAAAGACCGAAAAATATGCAGTTAGAAGCAACATGTTAAATGACACGGAAAGAGGCACATTTTATTGCCCAACAAAAAAAGCTAAAATACAAAACGTTAAGCTATCGCGATGGCACATCACAAGTTGCCATACGCGTGGAAGCCGTATATTTAAGAAAACTCATTTTAAAATGCTCTGCTAACGTTCGCGCAGCAATAGTTGTTTGCGTAATGAAAACTTGCATATTTTGTTGCTAAAAGTTCACTGAACTGCGCCAAAACACGCTCGTAGTGAAAGTGAGACCATCAGTACTAACATGCATGTGGACGCTGATAACGCGAAGCCGTGCGATCACTGGCTTGAGGCTTCTTTCTATTATGCTTCATTTCGGTATACGGACAGGCCACTCTGACACGATATTTTTTTTCATGTAGCTTTCACTCAGCGTTTCACTACATTTTACTAAAAAAAAACCGATTCAAGTGTCTCCATCGCATTGACCTTGTAAAGCGGGCACTCCGTTCTCTGGGAAAAAGACAGCGACTGTAAACTACGTTGTGGTTTGAGTTCATTCAACATTATTCATTCAACAGTAAAGAACATACTTCACTTCAAAATAATGCACAGAAATGTCCTGGAGCGTTTCCGCTAAGCACTTTGTAGAGTGCCAGCAGCTGATTTGTAGGAGCGTGCGATGGCAATCTGCCAGGCCCAGAGTAGACTTTATACAAAGTTCCTGCCGTAATTCGAAGTTTTGGCGAAGCTACATTGCCGAATGGGTATACCCATAGTCAAGCCGCGGCTGCTGGCTGAGCCGGCTCAACCTATGGCTCGCAATTTCACTGGCTACTCTAAATGAATGAGTGGTTCTTGAGAAAAGAAAAATACACCTAATTTCAGCCTGCCTAATTGGTGACACGGAGCCGTGCTTTGTAGAGGATGGGAGAAGAGGAATAAGATAAATAAGAGACAGCACTCGACGCACAGGAGTGACAGAGAGAATATATAGGAAAGTTGGGAGACATGGTTGAAGAATTCCGAGGACGGAGCACCACTCGGCGACATGTACATGGCGTGAGGATATCGCGGATGATGAGCCGATCAGCGAAAGCTACGCTGGCGTCGGAGATCACGGGCAATACAAACGTTCAGCATTGAATCCACCGAGTACTGTTCTTAGGAGCTCTGACGTCAATGCTGTTTTTGCAGTAGCTGCTGCGGCTCGCTGTTATTCATAGCTCGAGTATTGTGCCAGTGGGAGGAGAAATATCCCGTGCGATGAAGTTGGGGAGGTGGTGGCGCCCTGTCTCGCGGCGTGCTGAATTTAACCACATGTTTACGAAGGTTAAGATTTTTATGAGCCAAATATTGAAAGTTGCCTAATGAGAGATATTTCAACTGCTTTTGTGTCCCCATTTTTTCATATTTGGTGTTTTATCTTGAAAGAATGCAGTTTCTCTCCTGGAAATTTCCTTCGGTGTGTGAACTGCACTGCTACAAAAATCTTTCATGACGGCACTGTAAGGGCACAGTGGCAGCCTGCATGACTAATTTTAGGGTTGTTCGATGAGATGCTCGACCTCATTTTCTGCTGCAGCGTGGTATAGTTATGACTTCATGCCTCTGTTTGGGTCTCGAGCTCTGAAGATACCGCTGGTCTGTTCAGCAGTCTCATGTTGATAGGTAGTTGCGCAGGCAAGAAGAGAACGGTGTTCTTTGGTGGGCGTTGCGGGTTGTTTAGAGCAGCAGTGTCCATGGAGGCCCTGAGCATCCTCCGCTTTGCTTTCTGGCTCATGACAGTGACGTATTCGTCGTCTGAACTGCCGGCGCTCTAAACAATGTCAATGATAGTAGCCTCGCTGTCACAGGAAACGCAGCCCGCTTCTTTGAATCTGCGACACAGAGGCCGCTAAAATGTGTATGCGTGCAGGGGAATCTATTTCCATCTTGAACAAGCAAGAAACTATGTGTGCCCTGTATACACCCGAAAGTAACAAAAACGTCTGGAGATGAACGGTGAACATTTAGCTGCAGAGATACTTCCTACTTTTCGGGGTAGTGTAGCGGTCGCGATGGTCCGTGAAAACAGAAATTTCACCACGCGAGAATAACGGGATTGATAGCTTTGCCGCAGTTGGCCACAGATGCGGGGGTTACGAATGCTGATTTTTTTTTCACCACAAAGATATTGGGGCAGGACCTCTTCATAGCGAAGACGATCGCTACGTTGCCTGATAGGTGCTTGGCTTGGGCGCTTCCCTATCGAACCACACCTGGCGCAGGACTATTAGTACACAGCACAAGCAAAGAATATGCTACGTCTTAAATACGCGAAGATCAAGGAAAGCGTTCTCTTGCTTTTTTTTACCTGATTATGCGGAATATAGTGCAAAGCATTATTTACTTCTACACCACTTACGAAACAATTATGGGTGCACTGCGTTTGCAGTTCACGTTAATAAAGTGGCCGAAGTATCAGAAAACTTTGGCTCCTACACCATATCGCCGACAAGGGTATACCTCAATTCGCTCCGTCCACCCGCAATTCAAAACTGCGATGATTTTCGCAGTTCAATCTCACTAGCTCTGAGTGAACAGTATAGCAAAGCATCTGGTTGAGATCAGATGCGCTTCAATGTACTTATGATGTAGATCAATTGGACATATTTGATGGTGAAATAAGCGGTTTAGTAAGCGTTATAAGTCACAGATAGGAAGCATGATCAACAAGTCAAGCTAATCCTCGCATACCGAGCTGCTTTATTCATGTTTTCTTTTTGTTTTACTGCACTTCCATCCAGAGTACTGCGCTCTTGTTACCTCGGCTACAGGAACACACAACACCATAGTCACTGCCTTTACAGAGTTATGGCTTTTCTCATGCAAGAGTGCGGAAACCGCAGGTAACCACAACGTGGGCAAATAAAGTCTTTAAATAAACTCTTGACGTCTGTCATTTTTTTTTTCACCGCAGCTTTTTTTCACCGTACAATACTACCTCCTCATCAGGTCCTGACATGACATCACCTGCGCCAAGAAGCATATTTAGCGACTCTAAACAGAGAGAAGTGATCCGAGCACTGGGTTCCCTGTTCCGGGTCTTTGGGGTCGGCACAACGCTAGGGGTTGTTCCTTCCGTGTTGTCCCCTCTGGCGGTAGTACCCTCCGGGGTCTGACGTCATCACGAAGGTGCCCTTCGTCACCAACCTCTAGCCTAGGAGAAGCGCTTGCCTGAGGCCTGTGCCGAGCGCTGCGTTGGTGGGCGCGCAGTCCCGCCAACTGGCTGTAGGCGCGCTGGCACACGAGGCACTTGTACGGTCGCTCGCCTGTTCGAAAAGCGAAACGAGCAGCAAATTCACTTGTCGCGTTCAATGTATTAATTGTTATTTTATTTATTTCGCGAAAAAACAGGCTCGGCATGTCTATGCAAGTGGGAAGCATAAAAACACAGAATGAAACGGGCTCACAAAATAAAGAGCTCAAATTATGTGGGGTTCCTGAACACAAGCGTAAAATACTTTGAAATAAACAAACACGAAAAAGACTGAAAAAGCAACACATGTTCAAGTGTTGTTTCAAAATCCGCCTCTTCAAAAATAAATTTAGGAAGAGCGTTCTCTTCAGAAATTGCTTGTGGAAAAACATGCTTATTTGCCCGAATGACTAAGAAGTTTAAGCTATAGAAATGCACTGAAATACTAAACGAAGCAAGAGTAGCAGCGTTACAGGCGATGTTCTCCCACTTTGTTCTCCACAATTACGAGGTCTTCTCCACAAGCCTCCAGTAGGGAATCGCAGCCTATCGGACGACCTATGGAAGCTTTTATTGCGATAGCAAATATATGGACATTCTCCGCTGACTTTGTCGTGTGTCGTGTGGAGGCGTAAGTCGAACGGACAGTCGGTAATGTGTCCAAGCTAAGCCAACCGACGACGAGAGTTTTGCTGAAGTTCGGCTGCCTTTTGAGCGAAAACCTGGGGCGACGCTTCAGGTGACTGGCAAGATAAGATGGCAGCATGGGTAGGGTCAGCCAAGCCATCAACGACATACTGGCGGGCAGCCGGAGAGATCAATGTAATGCCACATTTGTCAAGAAGCTCGAGCTTATCGTAGACGTATTTACGGGCGTCTTCCGATGGAGCCTGCCGACACGATCGCATGCGTATGAAATGGTCGTCGTATGCGAATGGAAGTGGTGGGAAGGCCGTGGCGAAGGCTATAGTCAAGTCACTCCAGGGTTTGTACTTGCAGCCATCACATTGATGCCACGTTTTGGCGGACTCGCGCAGTCGGCTTTCGGCTAGCGATAGCGTCACGTCATCAGTCCATGCATGTCGACGGGCCAACGAATAGATTTCATCCAGCCAGATGGTTGAGTCTTCATCAACGCCAGTAAAGTCAGGAATTTCTGCCATAGATGGAGGAGGCAACGTGGCGCGTGCACAGGCTGCTGAGAAGGGGACGGTGGCGTCTGCAAGACGCTGGCTCGAAGCAGCGATGGCCTGCAGAACCGTGCAGAGTTCACTGGCGGCTACAGGCGAGGAATTACGCCTGTCTTCTGGCGACAGTACTGACGTTGCTCCAGGAATGGTACCTGAGGTGAAGTCCAAGGGAGCGTCTATGGCGGCCCTGGGCAAGGAGGCGGTTTGCGAAGCCAAGTCAGTGGAGTCGCCTTGTGGTTTGGCAAGGACGCCTGCTGGCAGCGCGCTGGCTTCGGTACCCGCGGTGGCCAGGTCGGATGCCATGGCCACGGTAGCAGGAGCTGCGGGATGCTGGAGAGTGCGTCCGCTCCGTAGGACGGTTTCTTCTCGCAGGTCGTCGCACACAGGTTCATTGAACGGCTGCGCCATTGTAATAAGCGAGACAGACACAACACCCGTTCGTCGGCAAGCTGTTCTATTCTGCCTCTTCTTCCTCGCTTTCCTGCCCATGGCCCACAGCTGCCACGCTACTCTTCGACAAGGATGCTTCAAGTGCGGTCGCATTGGCCACAACGCCAAGGAGTGTCGTCAACCTTTACAGACCCGAATCCACTACTAAGCTTGTCAAACTTCTCGGATGTCTATTCATGTTGAGGGAATAGGTGACCTATCTGCTCTGGTGGATACCGGTGCGGAACTAACGGCGATACACCGACGTCATGCTCCGCACACTATCCGACCGTGGACGCAACCTCCCCTCTGAGGACTTGGAGGAAGTGCTATACCAGTCGGAATGCTCGACATTTCAGTCCGGACGGCAGCGGGCACTAAAGTTCTTCCAGCCATTCCCGTCTTTGAAGCCCTCCCTGCCGACATGATCCTTGGTGCTGACTTTTTGCTATCTTATGACATTGAGCTCACCATACATCGCGGCCATGTCGAGCTCCGGTCTTCGACAGCTGAGACTACCGCCACAACCCTGTCACCACCGACAGGTGAGCCGTCCACTCCGCCTACCTTATTTTCTATAGTGGCTCGCCATCAGCCAGCATTCGCTAGCAATACAGCGGAACTGCCAGGCATTAAATTGCTGCTCCATTGCACACCAACGGGAGATCATCCGCCAATATGCGTACCGCTGCGACGATACGCTGAACGAGAACGGGCAGTGATCGCAGAACAAGTAGATAAAATGCTTGCCGCGGGCATTATTAGGCCGTCATCAAGTCCGTGGGCAGCGCCAGTCGTCCTTGTTTGCAAAAAAAAAACGGATCACTACGCTTCTGCGTGGACTACAGGCAGCTCAATAAGTGTACAATGCCTGACTCCTACCTTTTACCCCGCATTGATGACGCTGTTCACACAGTACGTCACTGCAAGTTCTTTTCGTCGCTTGATTTACGCGCAGGGTACTGGAAGATTAACGTCGCGTAGGAAGATTGATGTAAAACGGCCTTTCGCACACCTTTCGGTTTGTATGAATTCAACCGCATGCCGTTTGGACTAAGAACGGCACCTAGCACTTTTTAGCGTGCGATGAATTCAGTGCTCGGACCATTGAAAAACCAAGCGTGTGTGGTGTACTTAGACGACATCCTGGTCGTTGGCAGGACAAAGGATGAACACCTTCGCAATTTGGACGAAGTACTACACAGACTCTATGCAGCAGGGTTTCGTTTGAACAAGGAGAAATGCCAGTTTGGGGTGTCCAAGATTTTGTACCTGAGACATAATATATCTCCTGTCGGCATTCAGCCACTCCCGGAGCGAATAGCTGCCGTGTCGCAGTATCCCACACCAACCTGCTTGAAGCAGGTTCAGTCATTTCTGGGTATGGCGTCATATTTGCGAAGGTTTATTCCCCACTTCGCTTCGATCGCAGCTCCCTTGAGCGGTCTTCTTAAAAAAGACGCGCGGTTTGAATGGGGCGTCTCACAAGAAAATGTTTTTTGAGCTATAAAACAAAAGCTCACATGTTGCCCCATACTAAATCACTTCAATGAAGACTGGTCCACCGAAGTGCACACTGATGCCAGCTAGGTCGGCCTAGGAGCTGTGTTAGTGCAGCGTGATCCAGATGGCGTGGAACACGTGGTCGCTTATGCCAGCCGAAAACTTTCAGACACCGAGCGCCACTATCACTCCAACGAGCTCGAATGTCTTGCAGTGGTATGGAGCGTTGATGATAAGTTTCGACATTATCTTTTCGGGCGTAAATTCACTGTTGTGACTGATAATGCTGCTATAGCATGGATGTTCTCCAAGCAGCAACTTAAGCACAAATTTGCCCGGTGGATAATCACGCTGAAAGAATACGATTTTGACGTGCGCCACCGCGCCGGGGGGCTAAACAACGTCGCCGATGCACTCTCACGGAAGCCCCTTGACTGCGCGCAACAAACCAGGCAAACCCACATTTTTTCGCCCAAATGGATATATTCCGAGCCCAACAGGAGGATAAAGATTTGGCATCCATTATCGCATCTATGACTGACAAGAGAAATCACAGTACTTTTGTGGTGCGCAATGCCGCATTGTACCGGCGTCACTGGTGAGCGGACCGATCCGCAAAACGTTACCTCCTGTTGATCCTATAATCCCACAGGTCAAAAATATTACTAGCCATTCATGACTCCCCAGAAGGCGGACACGCTGGCCAACGAGCCACGCTCCAGAAACTACAAGAACGTTTTTAGTGGCTGAAGATGCAAAGTAGCGTCCGTTCTTATGTCGCCAGTTGCAAAATCTGCCAGCAGTTTAAGCGACTGCCTGGGTGTCAACCTGGATTGCTAACACCAATCCATATACCCAAAACAATTTTCCAAAGGATTGGCATTGATTACGTGGGACCTCTACCCACCACCACTGCGGGAAATCGCTACGTCATTGTAGCAGTAGACTACCTGTCAAAATACGTGGAAGTGGAGGCCGTGCCATCTCTTGCATCCAGTTACCTAATCGACTTCCTCAAGCACCAATTTGAATGGAGACATGGCTTACCAAAAAAGTTAATAACTGATCAGGCTACAACGTTTCGTAGCGGGGAACTGAAAAAGTACCTTTGTACGGCAGGCGTGCAGCACCAGTTCGCATTCACGTTTCATCCTCAAGCAAACGGCCTTACTGAGAGAACCAACCAGAGCATCCAGGCACGACTCGCTCCATATACGAAGGCAGGGAAAAGAGGAGAGGCCGACTGGGACGTCCACCTTCCGTCAGTCGCTTTTGCGATTAACACGGCACTGCAGACGTCTACCGGGGAAACGCCCTACGAAATTGTTTATGGGAAACTACCACAGCTGAAAGCGGTCCTCAGTCTGGATGCTCCCATTAAAATTCCACGTGTCAACGATCATAAAGCGGCCTGTCAGAAGATCCGAACTGAGGCGATCAAGAAAGCCATTCACGCACAAGAAAATCAAAAGTGCCACTATGACAGACGCCGTAGACCCGCTCCTGCTTACAACATCGGTGACGAGGTCTGGGTGCAAAGGGCCACCAGCGGGCCTGGTAAGAAGCTACTCCCTAAGTTCGACGGGCCATTCATAATTACTCAGCATGTAGGAAAAAATACATGGCGTGTCAACACCTCAGATGCGAACTTCACTCTCGATAAACGCAAAAGATACAACTTTGCCCTGCATGTGTCGCGCTTGAAAAAAGCAGTTGGACCGCTGCAGGTGCAATGAACTGTAAATTCTTTTTTTTTTCGTTGTCAGGTCCGCAGTGTGGCCGAATGTAACGAAGAGCAGCGCGGCAGCTGTGGGCCATGGGCTGGAAAGCGAGGAAGAAGAGGCAGAATAGAACAGCTTGCCCGACGAACAGGTGCTGTGCCTGTCTCACTTATTACAATATATATATATATATATATATATATATATATATTCCTGCTCACGGCAGGTTATTTTTTCATCCACTTTTCTTTTTTCCTATTCACATTCCATTGGTTCTAATAACTACCCCTGTACATTCCTTGGCATTACTGTCTGTTAGATCTCAGTATTATTGTGTCAGAACACGGAAAAACGAGCGCCTAGGTATACAACTCTTTCCCTTGTATATATATATATATATATATACAAGGGAAAGAGTTGTTCTTCTTATTTACATTACATTCGTTCTTTTTTGGTATTACTGTCTGTTAGATTTCATATATATATATATATATATATATATATATATATATATATATATATATATATATATATATATATATATATATATATATATATATATATATGTGTGTGTGTGTGTGTGTATTATGAGACCACGTCCGGTACGGCAGTAACCAGGTTATTTTTTTTAATCCAGAGAGCCAGCCCGCGTGACATACGATGATGATCACTAAAATGGTTTGGTCATACAGATGAAGATGAAATGCAAAGTTAGCGCTCACAATATATATATATATATATATATATATATATATATATATATATATATTATAATCATCATTATCTTGACTACGTCCACTGCAGGACAAAGGCCTCTCCCATGTTCCGCCAGTTAACCCGGTCCTGTGCTTGCTGCTGCCAATGTATACCCGCAAACTTCTTAATCTCATCTGCCCACCTAACCTTCTGTCTCCCCCTAACCCGCTTCCCTTCTCTGGGAATCCAGTGAGTTACCTTTAATGACCAGCGGTTATCCTGTCGACGCGCTACATGCCCTGCCCATATCCATTTCTTCTTCTTGATTTCAGCTATGATATCCTTAACCCCCGTTTTTTCCCTAATCCACTCTGCTCTCTTCTTGTCTCTTAAGGTTACACCTACCATTTTTCTTTCCATTGCTCGCTGCGTCGTCCTCAATTTAAGCTGAACCCTCTTTGTAAGTCTCCAGGCTTCTGCTCCGTAGCTAAGTACCGGCAAGATACAGCTGTTTTATACCTTCCTCTTGAGGGATAGTGGCAATCTACCTGTCATAATTTGAGAGTGCTTGCCGAATGTGCTCCACCCCATTCTTATTCTTCTAGTTACTTCAATCTCGTGGTTCGGCTCTGCGGTTATTACCTGCCCTAAGTAGACATAGTCTTTTACAACTTCAAGTGCACTAATACCTATCTCGAAGCGCTGCTCCTTGCCGAGGTTGTTTTACATTACTTTCGTTTTCTGCAGATTAATTTTAAGACCCACCTTTCTGCTCGCCTTGTCCAACTCCGTAATCATGAGTTGCAATTCGTCCCCCGAGTTACTCAGCAATGCAATGTCATCGGCGAAGCGCAGGTTACTAAGGTATTCTCCATTGACTCTTATCCCTAACTGTTCCCATTCTAGGCTTCTGAAAACCTCCTGTAAGCACGCGGTAAATAGCATTGGGGAAATTGTGTCCCCCTGCCTTAAACCCTTCTTGATTGGTATTCTGTTGCTTTCTTTATGAAGCACTATGGTAGCAGTTGATCCCCTGTAGATTTCTTCCAGGATGTTTATATATACTTCATCTACGCCCTGATTCCGCAGTGTTTGCATGACGGCTGATATTTCTACTGAATCAAACGCCTTCTCGTAATCTATGAAGGCTATGTATAGTGGTTGGTTATACTCTGAGCATTTCTCTATTACCTGATTGATAGTATGAATGTGGTCAATTGTTGAGTAGCCTGTTCGAAATCCTGGTTGTTCCTTTGGTTGATTGAATTCTAATGTTTTCTTTACTCTGTTAGCAATTACCTTTGTAAATAGCTTGTATACTACAGAGAGCAAGCTGATCGGTCCTTACTTATGTATTAAGATGATGTTAGCGTTCTTCCAAGACTCTGGTACTCTTCCCGTCAGGAGACACCTAGTAACAGCGATATATATATATATATATATATATATATATATATATATATATATATATATATATATATATATATATATATAGGATATGGCACAACGGGAGCATTGTCAACAAGGATATATTTTTATCCTTGTTGACAACGCTCCCGTTGTGCCATATCCCATACCTTCACGAAGACTAACTGGCCCATTGAATTATTACTCCTACTATATATATATATATATATATATATATATATATATATATATATATATATATATATATATATATATATATATATATATATATATATATATATATTGCCACCACATATGAAATTTAAGTATGTGCATCTGTGTAACAGGGTGGTGCCAGACGAAGAGAACGTTCGGCTGGTGGCAAGAGGTCTCCGGTGCGCGTTCATTGTATACCCTCGAAACGACCGTTTCGTCGCCTCTGAATAAACCCCTCTCATAAACGTAACAGAGTGGTGGAGGTGCTGGGTAGAGCACGCCGATGAACCATGGAGCCACAGCTGTTTGAACATTGCCGGAGCCGTCGTCTTGCTGGTCTGCCGACGACAACAAGCGTCGTGGCGGAGAGCGAAGGTCACGGCTTCTCAACCACGCAAAGGTGAGTGCCGGCTGCACCTCGGTATCACTATATGGAACTCCGCCCGTTCGCGGGAAGAGCAGGAGAAGATGTGGATGCATGGCTAACACAGTACAAAAGGGTGAGCCGGTACAACTGCTGGGATCCCACCAACCAACTGGGAAATGTGCTGTTTCTCACGAAAACCACCCTGATGTGGTACGAAAACCAAGAATATTGCTTAACAACGTGGGACCGTTTCGCTGAAGAAATCAAGAAATGCTTTGGCGACTGATTCGAAAAAGAAAAGCATGGAGCGCACGGTGGCTCAAAGAGCTCTGACTCCTGGAGAAACGTATACCACCTACATAGAGGAGGTTCTGATGCTCTTCAAGATCATAGACCTGTATACATCTGAAGAGGACATGGTCGGACACCTTCTGAAGGGTATAGCAGAGGACGTCTACAATTTTTTCATAAGCAGGGAAGACCTCAGTTCCGTCTCCGCCGTCCAATGTCACTGCCATACTTTTGAGAATCTGAAGACCCGTCGTATTTCGCCGAATTTCGGTAAGATGGCAAATGTGACAACGGTGGCCAGCGTCAACGTGAGCCCGCCCGCCAACCTTTCCGCTACCATTCGGGCAATAATACGTGAAGAGCTGCAGCGACAAGGTGGTTGGGTTGATGAAATCATTCCTCAACCGTGTACCAGTCCACCCTACTACACAGCGGCGCCATTAGCTCCTTTGCAACCATCGGTATGTGTGACAGACATCAGCGAAACTAGAACTCCGTGGCCACGTCGTGATTCATTCGTGGCCGACCAGCGATATGGCCAACGCCTTCGTCACGGCCCCGCCACACAGAGGTGGGTAGCCCCTGCTCAGCGAGCTCGTCACCGGCCCTTCACAGCTGAGCGGTCTCAACATTGGTTCGGCGAGCGTCCTCTACCAGTCTGCTACAACTGTGGCTTCGAAGGCCACATTGTCAGGTATTGCAACTACCGGCAGCCGCCAAGGTACGACCGATCACCAAGATATAACCGTTCTGGCGTTACACGAGCACCGATATTCCCGGGGAGTGCGTCTTACGAGATCCCAAGGTCGCCACGAAATCAATCTCCGGCCTCTGACCTCAGTGTGACACCACCGCCTGCTCCTCGCGGCAACCGATCACCGTCTACTCGGCGCCGCCACTCCTCGCCTCCTACGGAAAACTAGTCGGCACGGCCGTTGGAGGTGAGGTCGCCGGACAGTCTTCGGTTTCAACAGAAATACCTCCTTTATGGTGCATTCAGACGACGGACCGAATCCAGATTTGTCGTGGACGCGGACAGCTAATCCGCGGATGATCCGCCTGCAGGCGCATCCACATGACGGACAGTGTCCTACGAGAAAACAACTAGATTACCCTCGACAGCAGATTCGGCGCCCACCTGCGCCCGCTGGCAGCAGACCGGTTTGAGAGTATTCAACATGGATGCCCGCAAGAAGCGGCGCTTGGCTGTGATGTCTGTCGTGTTGTGACAAATGAACGAGTAGTGTTATTCTTTCAGGAGAAAAGGGAGTTGCTGGCAGGATATTCTTTCAACTACATTGTTTCCCACTAGTAGAACTTCTGAACGTGTCTCCCACCCTTTTTTAGAAGCGGCACGTCGCCGGTTGCAGAAGTTAGAATATTTCACCACCATGACGGCTAAAAATCTCGCGTGTCAAGCGATGGTGGCGACGATTCCCGAACCACCAAAAGTGACTTCTGCATATTTGATCACCTGAGAACAAAGCCCTCGGAAACTAAGTAAACCATGCTCAAGCGTAGATGATGCCGACCAGTCATGCAGCTATCCGACATGCCGCGAGCAGACGAAAAGTGTAATGGTTGCCAGGAACCCCGAGCTTATCCGCTGAAGTACCGGCTTTCTCCCGCCAGAATCCCGATGTGAGAAACAGGTTGGGGTCATCCGTCCGCGAGCCGCGTGGACGAGTAGCGGACGAGGGGAATCGCTGATGTGAAGTCACGTGACGCGCCGTCCGTCCCACCACATCGGGATTTGGTCCGTCGCGTGAATGCACCATTAGCTTCCATGTTTTAAAATAAGGTTCGAGTGCTTATCGATGGTGTACCGACAATGGCGTTGGTGGACACAGGTGCAACCGTGTCAGTTATGAGTTTCGTTTTCACCCGCCTCCTTGGATGAAAAGTTATGTTGTGTTGGGACGTCCTGATACGTTTCGTGAACTGAGCGGAGATGTGTGACAACCTGTTGGTGTCTGCACTGTGACTGTTAGTTTGGCTTGCCAGAAATTTGTTGCAGAGTTTGCTGCTCTCTCTCGTGCTACACATTACGTCATTCTGGGACTCGATTTCTTGAAGCTATGCGGTGCCACTGTCGATTGCCGCACAAAACAAACTACAGTAGATTCTGATATTCTAGTAGCGTTTATGGAAAACTCGCCCAGTCAGGCATGTACTCTTTACGTGTCCGTGGACACAACTGTGCTGCCATTGTCTGCAAAATATGTCCCTGTTGTCTGTTCACCTGCAAGCGAGAAAACATTTGACGCAACCCTGGAGCCCATGCATCTCAGTTGCATAAAAAGGCAGTTCTATTACCCTACTGCAGCCTATCGGTTGTGCAAGGGCATACCAATTTATGGGTGATTAACTGCTCTGATGAACCTACAGTGCTTCCGGAGGGTCTGAAACTTGCAGAGATTCGTGAAGAACAAGTATTTTCACTTGCCATCCTTGCAGAGAGCAGCGATTCCCCAGATAAGACCCGTTGCGATAATCTGCACGCCAGGGACACCACCATTATGGCAATGATTTACAAGTCACTCAGCACCAACAAACGTAATGAACTTGCGAGAATTTTGCGCAAACATACCGGTATTTTTGATTTCGCTCAGCATGATCCACTATCATTCCCTGCTTCTCGCATAAACCACCGAATCGACACGACATCTCACAGACCTCTCTGACAGAAACCAAATCGTGTATCGCCTTCGGAACGCGCAGTGATCAATGAACAGGTTTGCGAGATGCTCAAGAAAACTGTAATTCAAGAATCATGTAGTCCTAGGGCCGCTCCAGTGATTCTAGTGAAGAAGGACGGGACATGGCGATTTTGTGTTGACTACCGCCGTCTCAACGCCATCACTAAAAAGACGTATACCCACTTCCGCGGATTGATGATGCTATCGACTGTCTATCATCGGCCTCTTACTTATCGTCTGTGGATTTGAGGTCAGGCTACTGGCAGATTCCAATGCACGATGAAAACATGGAGAAAACGGCATTTGTTACAACAGGTGGATTTTCTGAATTTAATATGAGGCCCTTTGGAGTCTGCAACGGGCCTGCAACTTTTGAGCGCTTCATGGCTATCAATATTCGTGGGTTGAAGCCGGAGGTGTGTATGTGTTACTTGTACGACGTAGTAATTTTAGGGTGCACCTTTTTTGAGCACACCTCACGCCTCGGCCTCGTGCTGGACTGCCTAAGCAAAGCACGCTTGGTGCTCAACTCAAAGAAATGTCGTTTTGGAGAGTGCCAAACGCTCGTCCTTGGACACTTAGTAGACAAAGAAGGCATACGACCAGATAATGCTAAAACGGCCGCAGAGGAGGCGTTTAAGCAACCGCACTCGGTGAAGGAACTGCGCAGCTTTTTGGGGCTTTGTTCATACTTTCGCAGATTCATTCCCGGTTTTTTCAATAACGCATACCCGCTCACGTGCTTGCTTCAGAAAGGTGCGCAGTTTGACGGGACCCATGAATGTGAGTCTGCTTTTTAGGAGTTGAAGTTTCTTTTGACGTCTCATCCGATTCTTCGACATTTCAATCCTATGGCTCCCACTGAACTTCACACAGACGCTAGCGGTATTGGTGTAGGTGCTGTCCTGGATTAACGCTTGCATAACCCAGAACACGTCGTAGCGTATGCAAGTCGCTCGCTCAGCCAGTCCGTGCGTAACTACACTGTCACAGAGCAAGAATGCCTTGCAGTAGTCTTCGCAGTGCAGCGCTTCCGGATTTACCTGTACAGACGCCCCTTTACCATCGTGACAGACCATCATTCGTTCTGCTGGTTGCTCAATTGCGTGATCCATCTGGTCGGCTGGCGCGCTGGGCACTTCGTCTACAAGAATATAACTTCACGGTTTCCTATAAAAGCGGCCGACGCCACGCTGACGCAGATTGTCTTACGCGACTACTGCTTTCAACGATGGAATCTGACGCGGACAGCTTCATCGCACCACTGGACAACCATTTCCCGATACCAAGACCTTTAAGGATGTGCAACAAAGGGACAGCACCATTCAGCAACTTCTTGCTACCAAACCAAAATCACCTCCTACGCGCTTCTGCATCTGAGACGGGCTAGTTTACAAAAAGAACTACACCAGCACCAGCTCACAATATCTTCTGGTGGTTCCAAAGAGTCTTCGCGTTTATGTTTTGCAGGCTATGCATGATGACCCAACATCCGGTCATCTAGGCACAGCGAAAACTCTTTGCCATCTTCAAGAAAGATTCTAATGGCCCAAAATGTACCAGACGATGGAACAATACGTGTCTAGCTGTAACAAGGGCCAACATCATAAGCACCCAACAAGTGTTCCTCCAGGCCGATTACATCCGGTTCCACCCCCTAGAACTCCATTCAAACAAGTCGGGATTGACCTCCTTGGACCCTTTCCCCAGTTTTCCGATGGAAATCGCTGGATAGTCATCTGCGCCGACATTTTAACACGGTACTGCGAGACAGCTGCCATAACATTGGTAACTGCAGCCGATGTGTCTTTCTTCATGCTACGCTTTGTAATTCTACGATATGGACCTCCCAAAATTGGAATCAGGGACCATGGCCGACAATTCACAGCATACGTGGTGGAAGAGATACTTCGTATCTGCGCTTCATGGTTTCGGCACTCTACACCATACCATCCCCAAACGAACGGTCTAACTGAACGAACGAACAGAACTCTCACGAACATGCTCTTTATGTATGTCGCATCAGATCACAAGGACTGGGACAGTATTATACCTTTTATCACTTATGCATTCAACACCGCAGAGCATGAAACTACCGGCTACAGTCCTTTCTTTCTTGTATATGCTCGACCTCCTCTTCATACCCTGAGTACCATCTTCCCGTGTTTGGACCACCATAATCCCTGCTTATCCGAGATAATCTGTCGGGCAGAAAAAGCCAGACGCCTTGCTTATTTGCGCACTCTTGCTTCGCAAGACCGCTCAAAGGCACATTTGGCCACCGATGCCGACACGTAACCTGCAATTGTGGTGACCTAGTGTTGCTATGGGCACCAACTAGAAAACGTGGTTTGAGCGAGAAACTGCTAGTGCACGATGCTGGACCTTATCTTGTTATAGACCGTATCAGTGATTGAGTTTACGGCATAGCGCGTCTCCATTCGAACGGCCGACGGTCTGCAAAAACTGAACTTGCCCATGCTGCACGTTTGAAGCGCTTTATTCCTCGAGAGAGTGTTTGACTCACCCTGTGGGCCTCGTCTGCGTGGAAACAAATGTTACCACATATGCATTTTGGGTATGTGCATCTGTGTAGCGGGAAACAGGGTGCTGCCAGATGAAGAGGACCTTCGGTTGGTGGCAAGATGTCTCTGGTGCGCGTGCGCTCAATGTCTACCCTCGAGTCGACCTTTAGTTACGTCACCTCTGAATAAACCCCTCTCGTATACGTAACAATATATATATATATATATATATATATATATATATATATATATATATATATATATATATATATATATATATATATATATATATATACAGGAAAGATCAATAAAATATAATCCATAAACAAAATGAATTCTGACCTCTGAATTATGAGTGCGAAGCGTTAGCCACTGAGCCACAAAGAAGCACCTCCTGCAATGTTGGAACAGCAAGCTATTTATTTCTATCTACCACTTACCTCTGGCGCTGGCGATGCTCCATCTCGATGGTAATGCTGAAACACCTTTGTGTTTTCAGCATTACCAGCGAGATGGAGCAATGAGTGCGCGTCACGCGTCGCCAGATCGTCACGACGCGCCGGCGCACACTCTGATCTCTCACGCGCACTCTGCCCAGCAGAGAGAATGACGCTCACACGAGCGCTCGCTTATCTCGCGGTGGGGACAATCGTATGCCTTGGGATTTCACCGGAACGATTCTATTGCAGTTACCGGGCACACAAAGGTAACTTCAATTGTTCCACAATCTCCATTTGCGAAAAGGGCGCGCTTTCAGACACAGCGAAGTAACAACTGAGACGCTCATTCACGTTCATTTGTACCTGTGACTACGCTTCCTGTGTCATTTGTACGTGAGAAACGCAGAGCATGTTTTGATCTGATTGGCATTTTTCACGCGATCTTCCGATTTTTGGAAATCACGTTGATTGATTCGCCTTCATGGCAAAGCTGCGACTTTTTTTCAAGATGATGGTCGTTTTTGGGATACTTCCATGAAGAAATTTCAGTCATGCCAGGCCACCCTGCGAAAGTTCGACCCCTTGCTCAACGCCGACTCATCTTTATTTGATGGCTGCCTTCATATATTTGAACATTGTTAATCACAACAAAAATATTTTTGCATCTTTGGGTGAAACAATAACCCGTGGGAAGTAGGTAGTGTTTGTGTTCGTTTAGAAAAATGCATTGATACAAAAACCCTAAAGACTGCAGTGCCTATACGCTGCAGGGATGAGGTGACGCTATGAACAAAAGAATGGGCGTTTCCTATGCTTTAATAAAACAACATGGTTATTATTAGTTGCTTCGCGTTCTAAAAAACTTTCCTTTCTCTACTTTAATATCAGATGGCATCGATGTATCGCGCAGCACCAAGAGACTTTCGCCAAACGCGCGAGGACAGCAGCCGGTGCCAATGGGATCCTGGAGAAGGATCCCTTCCACCGATATTTTCGTACAGAACTCTAAATAAATGTTCTATTCTCTCTCTCGAGACCAAAGACTGTAGCCTTTGGACGTCCTTTGTAGCGAAGCACACAGATACGGCGCAGTTATTTCGTCAGGGTAAATGGTGTATCGCTGAAGCTTTTTGGTCGACGTTGCGACGACACGCGATGCGCGTACAACGAAGCATGTAAGTGAAACAAGGAGTGTGACCGAGCCAGTTAGTTTTTCTTGGCGACGTGAACAGACCATAAAAAACACATGGACAAACAAAAACTGACCAGGACAGGCGCACCCTTAGAACTGAAAATTTTTACCAAGAACACAGAAAACGAAAAATAAAGACAAGATAGCACACGTGTTCACTGCTCATTTATTTGCGCATGACGACAGACATAAAAAGGAAACCAAAAGACACACAAAAAATATAGCAATAAAGCACAATAAAAACCGAAAAGACATCAAGCAAATACTAGCCCATTTGGCCGGACAAACTAAGGTTATTAGTTTCTTTATCAGTAAGAGCGATTGAAGGTTTGTAGATGAAACTACCTTTAGGGAAAGCTGCAACGTCTGTGATGATGAGCGTGCTATTCTCAAAATGCGTAGCTAAAATATGTGTGTCACAAAATGCTGGAGCCCACAAACATTGTGAATGCCAGCAAACCTTCTCTGCCTTTGCATATATTTGGTTATGACCCTGCAGACGTCGGCCTGTATGATATGGGTTTCTCCACAGAAAAGTGTTATGCTATAGACAACACTCCTGTAGAGCATTGAACGAATTTATTCTTGTGATTATTTTCAATAGCTCGATCAAGTTTTATAAGGTTGGTCCTGACACTCAGCTCAGACAGCCATTGCAAGAAAGAAGGTAGTGGTTATTCCAAATAAACATGCCATTTTTCGCAAGCTCAAAAAGATTGGTGAGAAGGTGGGCATCTAGTTCTCTCACAATTTTCGGCGCCACACAATCTGTCTGAGCTGAGTATCAGGACTAACCCTACAAATCGGGAGTGAAGGGCGCGATTCCATGGGTAGTAGTAACGCAGATTTAACGGGAAAATTACCCGTTGCGTACAATGCTTCACAGCACAAGGACACAGAAAAACTCACACAACGCTTTGTCATCATGATTCTTTGCGCCATCAAACAACGAACTTGGCTGCATGAACTATAGCCCAACGCTCCAAATTAGTGAGTATTAGGCTATTGTTGACGCCGCTCTACAGAAGATTATAGTTGATATAGCTCTACACAAGACTCATGTTTATGCCCTACGTATATAATCTGAAAGCCTTCCTAAATCGGTGCACTGCCTACCACCGGACAATACTAGAAAGGTGGCAATCCGCATTGCGAACCCACGCCGACAAAAACAAACGTGGTTCTGTGCTGTTGGACATTGATTTTTTTCCCTCTGAGATGAGACAACAGCTCGTATACTTTCTCACTGAAACGTTAATGGGAGAACTGGAAAAAAAGAAACCAAGTTACGCGTTAGAAATAACTTCCAAGCTTCGAAATGGGTGCTTTAGTTTAAGGCTACAAAACTCTCTATCCAAATGGCCACTCACTCCTCAGAGTTTTTGCAGCGCGCCCTTGAGCACTGCTGCCGCAGATAGCAACTTCTCGACAGTGAAAAGACAATAAAAATATCTTGTGTTCAAAGCCCCAAAACCCCAATATAATTACGGAAGACGTTGTGGTGGGGCCTCTAGAAATCTCGACAACCCGGGGTTGTTCAAAGAGCCTTTATAAACCACTTCGATGTGCAGAAGTCATTAAGAAAAATAAGTGACCTTTTCTTTGTGAACATCATGTTCCAAGGTTTTTTGTGAATATTTGGTATAAAGAAATTGCAGGAGTTAGAACATTGCTTTCAGCTGGTGTCAGACTTTTGTGTGGCCTCGCCACTGTTTTCTCTCACAGGAAGGGTATGGCGTAGTCCGTTGTCGACCGGTTTAGACCAATCGACAAGCTGTTTGCTACATCAGGTCACTGATCGGTGGCTTTGCGTCACGGTGTGATAAAAGAGGATTGATCAGGCGTAGAAAAAGAGCGTTGGAATAGTTTTTTAAATGAATGCTCAGCGCAGTGCGCAGTGCTGTAATATTAGGTAAATGTGATTGCCACGGTGTACTTTATGAATTGCCGATCTATTTGCCAATCTGTGGACTGGGCCTTCAATGCACACCTATATCTAACAATACGGGCCTCAAACACTTTCACTTCAATAAAAAATGCAGCTGTGATTCAATCCCGTGACCTTCGGGTTAGCAGTAGAATTCTATAACCACCACTATACCTTGGTGGACCAGACTCGGAAAAGAATAGAAATGTATTTGACGAACTGGATAGCTGAAGTGCGAAGTAAGGTTGTGGCTTTTTTTGTTCATTTACTGAATGCAAGTCATTCTCGATGAAATAATTTCTCTGTTTATGGAGGAGCCGATACGTTCTGGGAAATCTCAGCGTAAAGCACTGTTTGCGGCCAACCGAGATGTTTGTTTTCTTTTTTTCATTGACTTTTGTAGTAGTATTAGAAAGAAAAATTCGCCAATACGTTCTTTATAGACACTTGCTGCTGTCACAATTTTCAACTTTCCCCATGTGATGTGTTACGAGAGTGTAGTGTCTTAAACCACCTCTGGGTTCCGAGCGAGCTTTCAAGCGGTACACGATGAAGCGGTGGACGACAGGTTGCAACCGACTCCAGTCATTAAAACTCCTCCTCTTCCTCCTGCTCTTCCTCCTCCTCCATCCCCCTCTCGACCCAACGATCCGCCGCTCGCTTACCCACAGCAGTTCGGCTGCCGCCCCCGTATGAGTAGGAATTAACAAATTTTAACCGTTTGAGGTTGAATATGTCTTTTCACTACCGTTCAAGGAGTGCGTGTATAGGACGACGACCACCCCGGGCATAACAGCGGCGACGAGGAAGTGGATTTGAACCTGCACTACGCAACGTTTTTGACTAGCAAGTCATGGCTACGCACGGGCTCCAGAATCGGCTACCCGAATTCAATGGCTCATCATGGTCACCGTGGTTTGGACGCCTGCAATTTTACTTCGACGCTAACAACATCACTGATGCAGCAATGAAGAGAGCCAACCTGCTAACGCGGTGAAGCGAGCAGACATATGACACAGTCTGTGCCCTGATTCACCCACGCATTTCAGCAACTGTCGACTACGACGACATCGTATAGCTGCGCTACAAAAGCACTATGATCCAAAGCCATCGGAAGCTACAGCCAAGGAAAAAGCACAGCGCTGTTGGCGATGGAACGACGTGCATGATCCCCAGGTATGTTGATTCAAGGGCGTGTGCGCCCTTTCATACACTACTTCACAAAATTCGTAGTGAACGTTTCTTTGGATGTAGCTATTCCCTGCGATAGGAATTCGACATCTTTCCAGGAACGACAGGGGAAGTAAGGAAAGCCCTAGAAGGAATACAAAGATGCAGAGTGGCAGTTGAGAAGAAGGCAACTATAGACCTCCTAAAATATGGCGAGAAATTACATTAGAAAAATTAGCCTCGTTAAATAAGAAGTGTCTCTCGACGAGATGGTTACCATAATCTTGGAAGAACGCAAACATCATCTTAATCCATAAAAAGGAGGCGTCAAAGACTTAAATATTTACAGGCTGATCAGCTTACTGTCCGTTCCCTACAAACTATATACAAAAATGACAACTATTAGAATTAAGGTGGCATTAAAGTTCAATCAACCAAAGGACCAATCAATATTTCGTACAGGCTGCTTCGCAAGAGACCATATTCATACTATCAATAAGGTAATAGAGACATGTGCAGAATACAACCAACCACTATACATAGCTTTGATTGATAAGAAGGCATTAGACTCAGTCGAGACATCAGCAGTATTGCAGGCACTACGAAATCGGGGCACCTAAGAAACCTATACATAAATATACTCCAACAAATGTATAGTGGATTCACAGCCACCATAGATTTTCATAAAGTGACAGAATCCCCTCAAAAGAATGGTGTAAGGCAAAGATACACAATCTCTCCAATTCTATTCACCGCGTGCTTACAGGAGGCTTTCAGGGCCCTAGATTGGGAATCGTTAGGGATAAGAGTTACTGGAGAGTATTTCAGTAACCAGTGATTCGCTGATGACATTGCCTTGATGAGAAACTTAGGGAACGGAGAACAGCTTATGATTACTGAACTGGACACGCAAAGCAGAAGAGTAGGTCTGAAAATTAACATGCACAAAACTAAAGCTATGTGCAACAATCTTGGTCGAAAGCAGCGCTTTGCAATAGGTGGAGAGATGCTGGAAGTTGTAAAGAAATATGCCTTCTTAGGACAGGTTACAACTGTGGAGACAAACCATGAAAGTAAAATAACTAGAAGAATAAGAATGATGTGTCACACATTCAGCAAGCATTCTCAGAACACGAATGGTAATCTGCCACTAACCACAAAGAGGCTTGTACATAACAGCTGCATCTTGCCAGTACTTATCTACGAAACCGAAACCTGGAAGCTTCAAAGAGGGTTTAGCTTAAATTGAGGATGACGCAGTGAGCGATGAAAATGAAAATGGTAGATGCAACCTTAAGAGACAAGAAGAGAGCAGAGTGGGTCATGAAACGAACCGCCCTTAAGGATGTCATAGTTGGATTCAAGAAGAAAAAAAGGACGTGGACCGGGCATGTAACACGTAGGCAGGATAACTGCTGGTCACAGAGGGTAACTGACTGGATTCTCAGAGAAGGCAAACGCACAAAGGGGAGACAGAAAGTTAGGTGGGCCGATGAAACTGAAATGTTCGCAGGTATAACGTGGCAGCGGAAAGCACAATGGTTGATTGGGAGATTATGGGAGAGGTCTTTGCCCTGCAGTGGCGTAATCAGGCCGATGATGATGATCATTCCCTGCGAGCGCCAGTGACAGCTTGTGAATAAACCTGTCCCGGTGTGGTCAGCCTGTCTACCACACGTCTTAAGTTCCTATTCTTATAGCCCCTCCACGCCCTTAAATTTAGGGAACTAAGACAGCGTCAATTACCTTGACTGACACTTCTGCTTTTCGATATTTTGTTGTGTGCTAAAACAATCAGGCCGCAAACGCTTGTGCTTACCGGTGTGCAGTCGCAGGTGGTTCCTGAGCGTCGAAGACTGGCTGAATGAGCGTCCACAGAACTTGCATGCGAAAGGCTTCTCCAGCGTGTGCGTCCGCATATGCGAGCGTAGGTTGCTTCGCGAGTTGAATCCTCGTCGACACACCACACACTTGAGCCGGCCGGTACCACCACTGGCTGCCGCACACGGGCCGTGGTTCCCGCTGCCGCTACCGTTGACGCATGAACGGGGGCCGCCAATAGCGTCTGTTAAGAATGGAAACGTCATGTGACGAGCACGACTGCACAGGCACGAAAAGTCATATCCTACGTGAGTCACTTGATTCATGTTACTCTACGGTTGGAGTCCACCGCCGAAGCTTGTGTGCATAATACCTGTTTCATTACCGGAGTAAATAACCGACCCTGCTCGGCAGCACGCGGTCTCAATGTCTTCGCGCAAGTATCGGTGAACCGTCGGCGTACCTGTCGCCACGTGTGTGAACAGGTGACCCGAGCTCTCGAGTAACGTTCCTGTCTTTGTCTTTTATCAGGCTAGGCTCGGGAATGGCTCTAGTTGATGTTTTAAATCATTGCCTATAAGCAGAATTTGGCTTTTCCGAGATAATTTTATTCGCAATTCATAGGCTGTATCTCGGAATTAATCATTCTCAGGGAATTTGGCGTTTGTCGGAGTTCACTTTATTATTGTACAGCTTCAATTCTCCGAATTTGTTGCTTGTTTCGTCATCATAAGCTGTTACAATGGCTTCTGTTTCAATAAATTCTATCTTCAATGAAAATTCACTGCATTGTGGTGATAATTTCACTTTTCCACCCTTTAGTTTTTTCCTGTTCATTTACCCTCCCAACAAGCTGTATTTATAATGAACTTGGGACTCAATAAAACCGAACATAATACTCTTGACAGAACTGCATGATCTACATGCGAGACAAATCTAAGCATGTAGGTCATAGTTTCTATCTTGATAGTAATGCCGTTTAGACAACCACAAAAAACAGACCATTCTAGAATACGGTTACTGCAGACGTATATGCGATAGCGCACTGCCTCAGCACTGCACTCCGAGAAAAAAAGTGGCCTTTGACTCTTTTTCACTACACTTGTCACTATCACAGAACCATCTTAGCGAGACACGCGGACCCTGTTTATGAGAGTCCTGGGATGAATAATTTTTTTAAAAGTCATGCTAACTGTCCTTTGAAAAGTTGTGCATCCCACTACACTTCTGAAAGAGCCAGTGTGTCTATAT
This sequence comes from Rhipicephalus annulatus, assembly GCA_013436015.1. NCBI lineage: Eukaryota > Metazoa > Arthropoda > Arachnida > Ixodida > Ixodidae > Rhipicephalus > Rhipicephalus annulatus. The sequence continues at coordinate 401,253 of WOVY01009444.1, forward strand.
AAAAAGACTCTTGGGAGTCGCATGTGTAGCGAAAAAGAGTCAAAAGACACCTCTCTGTTCCTACAGGGGCACTAAGGTGGAACGACTTGGTTCGGATTGACAAACTGCATTCTTAGAACACTGATGCCAAATGTTTCACTATCATAAGTTCATTATCAGCCGAGACAAGCACGGTTAATATTTCATTTCAAATTTTGCGCTCAAATCTCCACGCTTCCCTTCAGAAAATTCAAGATGTACATTTGGTATTTTGTTATATTGACCCAATGAAAATTTCTGAATCCTTGCATGCTAGGTCTATGAAACACACAGATGACAATGTACTTCATTCTTATCGATTAGAAGCTACGTAGGGCCCAGTAGACGCCTTCAAAATAGAGAAAATCACTGTGTTAAGTGCGGGAGAAGGTGGCGTCATCATCCACATTTTATTTTCGTGTGACTTTTCGCTTACCAAAGCGTGATGCTTTAGAAACAAGGAAGTGGTACTTTACTAATATGCGAAATTATTTTGCTCTTTAGTATCCTTTTAAGGGTGCGTAATTACATCGATTAGAGAGCAATAGGACGTGAAGGCAGCAGTCTCATTTTTCGGTTATTCGTTTATTGGCTGGTTTGCTTCCTTTTTCATAAATCAATCAGATATCTGGCACCATGTTTTCTGGTTAACACTGATACTTTAATTCTTGCATGAGGTGGCCTCTGGCGTGGCTCCTCATAATTGCAACGGGCGTTCCGTATACTCACTGAGATAGTCAGCATACGCTGACTATTCATAAGGACCTATTGCTTGCAGACACCAACGCCCTCTGTACGATTGAAGGACGAGTAGGTGGCGTGGCGACATATAACGAACACCAAAAACTGAAAGATTTTTATTTTCAAATATTTTTTACATTTTAAAGAAGGAAAGGTAAACTATTAGTTTTCTTATTTATTTGGCTAAATATTTACTGCCTCTTGTTTCGGGGCTGAAAAATGTGGACGTATGCGGCATACGCCGGTAAACCATGTCAAGCAGATTCACTTAAGAAATACATTTCGTGATAAAGGCTCACTCGGACAAGGACTCACCGAAAACTTCCTCAACTGGAGTCACACGGATTTAATCTCCACAAAATATTTCTCCACTGGATTATCTCAAACTCACCACTCGATCTGAAGCTGAGTGAGTCCACGCATTGGTGCGTTAGTGTAACTCTTTCGAGCACGGTATCTATAATCTTAAACACAAATATCTGACAGAACTGGTGCCTTACGTGACGTATCTTGATCTGATATTACAGCAGAGTTGCTATGCTTGAGGTCTGGCATGTGTCATAGATAGAAAATTATCATCATCATAAACCACCACCTTCTCAGTCACCACCAAAGGACTGCATACAGATGGTTAACAGAAAAAGCTGAAACAGGCGACCCCTAACCGCCATGTACACCAAGGAGCAGAAGAACAGAACTGGAATTGTAAAAGCCTAGCCAAGCCAAGATAAGCCAGGTGACCACCGTGCTAGGTGGGTAAATTTTTTTCAAATATTAGTTATCAGCAGTTGAAGTCTTATGTGCGCATTTTTATTGAAAGACACGATTCAAAAAAGATATTTTTATATAGAACTTCGTGTGAAACCGTTCGGGCCGTGGGCAAAGGCACTTTACTCACCACGAACGCCATTTGTAACAGACACTTCTGATAATTGACGTTGCTGGGTCTGTCCGGCACACCGCTGTAACCAAAATTATTTGTTTGTACCGGAATACCGGTCGCCTTCAATTTCCTTTCCTTTTGCCTATGACTATTAACGAAAAAAATGCACAGTAATCAAAAGCAAGTAAGTGAGCAGCACTCTAGAAATAATATGTGAATTTGGCACTATGTAGCAAGCACGAACTTGCTACAGCTCTTCTTTTTTGAGGTCAATATTGTTACACGACGTCGGACAGAAAGAGCATCATAGACGAAGACGATGAAAGCAACCGTGCTCGTGTTGTTGTTGCTGCTGTTCTTCCATCTTGGCTGCAGCTGCCTCTGACTCTCCCTGTATATTTTGTAAATATATTTATTTCATTCATTCTCTCACCCCCGTAACATTTGGTGGAGGTGCTGGGTACAACACGATATAACGGAGCTCCGCAGTGGCCGACGCTTGGATTTTTCCACCATGGCAAACCAGGGACCGGCTCCCGCCGAGGCGACTACAACAACAACTGTTGTCCTTCCGCAGCTAAAAGATCCTGGCACGTTCTGTGGCACGGATGATGTCGACATCGAAGAATGGTTGCCGTTGTTCGAACGTACAAGTAAGAATTACCGCTGGGATGAAACTCTTATGTTAGCCAATATCCTGTTCTACTTGAAAGGAACAGCAAAAGTGTGGTTCGAGAACCACGAAGAAGAAATGGGAAGCTGGGATGCGTGCAAAGAAAAGATGCGCGCCCTTTTCGGCAAGTCTGTGGGTAGAAAGGCAGCGGCCAAGAAGGAGTTGGCATCTCGTGCGCAAACGTCATCAGAGTCCTACGTGACTTACATACAGGACGTGCTTGCCCTTTGCGGAAAAGCGGACAATGGTATGGAAGAAACCGAAAAAGTAGCTCACATATTGAAAGGCATTGCAGATGATGCATTCAACCTTCTCATATGCAAGGACTGCAACACGGTCGATGCCATCATCAAGGAGTGCCAGCGTTTTGAGGCCGCAAAAAGTCGACGTATCGCCCATAATTTCACTCGACTACCAAACACAGCGGCAACCTGGTCGTGCGAAGACAGGCCTGCGCTACAGAAGCCGTTAACTGCAGAGCACGTGACGAAGATCATCAGACGTGAACTTGAAGCTCTGTCTCCTGCATCCACGTGCTCCCATGCCTGTGACTCTAGCCCTCAGATGGTGCCACTGGTACACGCCATTGTGTGACAAGAGCTTTCCAATGCTGCACTGGCCTCCGAGTGCACTACAGCTCTCTCTTAGCCGATCGACTGTCGTCGACTTCCTGTTTCGTATGCCCAAAGCCAAAACCTTTCGGCGCGCCCTCGCAATCCAGCCGAGTGGAGGACTGCTGACGATCGCCCGATTTGTTTCAACTGCCACCGTATCGGACACGTGGCCCGCCATTGTAACACTCGGTGGTATTGGCATCAGGCATCCTATGGGTACCCCCATCGGCCAGAGAGGGATCATGGACGCTTCAAACTTACCGGGAGTCACCTCAGGCCACCAGTGAAGACGTTCCTTCTATGCTGCCATATCGTCGTCGCTCTCCATCTCTGCATGCTCACCAGTCCCGTTCACTGCTCTCCCGTCGCCCATCGTCTCGCTCGCCCCAATTTCGCCGACCAACGTCGCCGACTCACCACCTGCCGCGGGAAAACTAGATGATGCAGCTCCCGGAGGTGATGCTGCATCGACCACTTGCCCGCCAAATCCTCTGACCATGCTGCCGACTCGACGCAACCTTATTGACGTTGAAGTAGATGACACACCCGTTGTTGCACTGGTGGATACAGGGGCTCACATATCAGTGATGAATTCAGAACTTCGTTGCCGCCTTAGGAAAGTTTTAACGCCACCCACAGTGCCACTCATCCAGGTCGCCGACGGCGGCACGTTTCCTGTGCTTGAAATGTGTTCCGCGCGTATAAGTGTGGCTGATCGCTCCACGACAGTGCTACTTGCTGTGCTCGAGAATTGTTCCCATGAACTTATCCTCGGCATGGACTTTTTATCCGCCCACTCTGCCCTTATTGATTGTGGAACCGGCATGCTTCAACTTGATTTACCGTGTTACCATGACGACCCAACACCAGCTCAACCCCGTCTGTGTTCTGCAGATCACGTTCGCCTAGCACCTCAAGCCGTTACTTAAGTGAACCTGAGATCTGTACCTCCTGTTCCCGATGGTGCCTACATGTTGACACCTATTGCTGACGTTCTGCTGGCCAAAAATATTGCCGTGCCTCACACACTTTTGACAGTCACGGGAAATACAGCATCTCTTCCGATCCTAAACTTCAGCTGGTGCGCTCAAGTTATCCCGGATGGTATGACTTTGCCAATAGTTTCTTCTATAGATGCTGCCATTTCGGCGTTCGTTGCCGAATTATCTTCGTCATCTGCCCCATTCTCCTCTTTTTGGAGCGTAGCGGATGCCACCATCGACAAGATGATCGCTCCTGACCTTCTTCCAGCACAGACAGCTGATATCCGACACCTGCTGAAATCCTACCGTGACATCTTTGATTTTGATGACCACCCTTTGGGTCAGACCTCTTTCGTAACTCATAGTAAATAACACTGGAGACGCCAGCCCCATCCGACGACGTCCTTATCGCGTGTCTAATGCTGAGCGATAAGTTATCCAGCACGAAGTTGAAGAAATGCTCACAAAAGACGTCATCGAACCTTCCTGCAGTCCATGGGCATCGCCGGTCGTGCTAGTCAAGAAGAAGGATGGCAGCTGGCGCTTCTGCGTAGACTACCGTCCCCTAAACAAAGTAACACGTAAGGACGTGTATCCACTGCCGCGGATTGACGATGCTCTCGACTGCCTACATGGGTGTGCCTACTTTTCATCTATCGACTTGCGATCAGGATACTGGCAGATTTCTGTAGATCATCGAGACCGTGAGAAAACCGCATTCATCCCACCGGATGGACTTTTCCAGATCAAGGTTATGCCATTCGGATTGTGTAATGCGCCAGCTACATTTGAAAGAATGATGGACTCTCTCCTGCGTGGATACAAATGGACCACGTGCCTGTGCTATCTCGATGACGTCATCGTATTTTCACCTACATTCGAAAGCCACCTTAGCCGCCTAATGGCTGTTCTTAAAGTTTTCCGAAAAGCAGGACTTCAGCTCAACTCTTCCAAATGTCGCTTTGGCCGTCGGGAAATCACTGTGCTCGGCCACCTTGTCAGTGCTCGAGGCGTGCAACCTGATCCTGAGAAAATTCGAGTTGTCAAAGATTTTCCCATACCACGTTCCGCAAAAGATGTACGGAGTTTTATCGGCCTTTGTTCTTACTTTCGACGTTTCGTGAAGAATTTCGCTGACATTGCCCGACCACTTACGGAGCTACTGAAGAAGGACATGCCTTTTCATTGGGGTACTGACCAAGCAACTGCCTTCAGCACCCTTACAACATTACTTACTTCCCCACCCATCTTGGCCCATTTCGACCCGTCAGCCCATACTGAAGTTCGTACCGATGCCAGTGGACATGAAATTGGTGCTGTTCTTGCCCAGTGGCAACGAGGACAAGATCGCGTCATTGCTTATGCCAGTCGCCTCCTTTCTCCTTCGGAGAGCAAGTTTTCCATTACAGAATGTGAGTGCCTTGCACTAGTCGGGGCAGTCGGAAAATTTCGAGCATACTTATTTGGCCGCACCTTTTCGGTAATTACAGATCACCATGCCTTGCGCTAGCTGTCGTCCCTTAAAGATCCAACAGGACGACTTGGCCGTTGGGCCTTGAAACTACAAAAATACAGCTTCGACGTCACATACAAATCTGGCCTGATGCACAAGGATGCCGACTGTCTATCCCGTCACCCCGTGGACCCACCTGACCTTTCAGCACATGATTCTGACCCTTGCGTCTTCGCCATGTCGGGTTTCACCGACATATGCAAGGAACAGCTCAGCGATGTTCACTTGCAGTCTATCATGCAGAGTCTACGCTCGCCCCACGTAGACCCGTCGCTACACTTGTTCGTTCTACACGATGGCATTCTTTACCGACGCAACACCAGCGCCGAAGGACCAGAGCTACTACTCGTAGTTCCTGCGACACTCCGTTCCGCTGTACTTGAACAGCTTCATGACACCCCAACCACGGGACATCTCGGGGTCACGCGCACGTACGATCGCGTGCGGCGTAGATTCTTCTGGCCAGGCCTTTACCGTTCTGTGCGCCAATACGTTGCTTCATGTGAGTCCTGCCAGCGCTCCAAACATTCCGCCTTGCCACCAGCTGGTCCGCTCCAACCAATAGACATACCCACCGTTCCCTTCTACCGCGTCGGTCTTGATCTTGTTGGACCATTTCCTACTTCTCTCACTGGAAACAAGTGGATAACCTTGGCCACTGACTACGCCACAAGATACGCTATCACACGAGCGCTACCGACAAGCTGTGCCACTGACGTCGCGGACTTCTTGCTTCATGACTTAATTCTTCACCATGGTGCTCCTCGACAGCTGCTGACTGATCGTGTCACTCTCACTCATTTCTTTCAAAAGTAGTAAGTGACATCCTTCGCTCGTGTTCGACGCGTCACAAGCTCACTACGGCCTATCACCCACAAACAAATGGTCTTACCGAGCGCCTAAATCAAACAGTTACAACAATGCTCTCCATGTACGTTTCCAAAGATCACCTTGATTGGGATAGTACTTGGCCCTATGTGACATTCGCGTACAATTCGTCACGCCACGATACCGCTGGCTTCTCCCCCTTCTATTTATTGTTCGGCCGCCATCCAGCGTTACCCTTCGAGACTCTTCTCCCATCAACTACGCAAACGGTAACAGAGTACGCCCGGGATGCCACTGCTCGGGCTCAAGTGGCCCGCCAAATCACACGGGAACGTCTTCTTGGCTCGCAGCTCTCTCAGAAGGCCCGCTACGATAGCCATCACAGAGTAGTTTCCTACTCTCCAGGTTCATTGGTCCTCCTCTGGACACCATGCCAACACGTTGGCCTCTCTTCGAAGCTGCTGTCTCGCTACTCGGGGCCTTACAAGGTTTTACGCCGGCTTACCGATGTCACATACGAGATTGTTCCGTTGGACAGTCAGTCATCGTCGTCCGCAACCGCTACTGACGTCGTCCACGTGACCCGCCTCAAACCGTACATATCTGCATATGACCCTACTCTCCTTTAGGCGCCGAGACGGCACTGCCAGCAGCGGGAGGTTATATGTTACACGACGTCGGACAGAAAGAGCATCATAGACGACGAAGACGATGAAAGCGACCGTGCTCGTGTTGTTGTTGCTGCTGTTCTTCCATCTTGGCTGCAGCTGCCTCTGACTCTTCCTGTATATTTTGTAAATATATTTATTTCATTAATTCTCTCACCCCCGTAACAATATTTTCTCAATTTTGCTTACTGTTACTTGTCCCCATGATACTGCCACGTTCTATTTCTCAAGTTTTGTTATCGCCCCAAAACACTACCTACACAATTCTCAGCGCAAACCGCACCTGCAGTTTTCGAGAAGCTTCCGGACTTTAGTAGATCATTTCGATAAGATCACGCCCACTCTGCAAATTGTACAGATTATTCTGGAACCTATGCCACCACCAGCGTTAACGCTAGAACAATTGATGGCAAGAGTATAAATGCCGACGCACTTCGCCGCTTGTGAGTAGTTGATCGATGGCCGGCGCTCTGTTCGCCGCTATCAGTCCAAGACTGCTACTGTAATCGGATTTTCCGTTTACCGGGCACAGGTTCGCCCAAATCAACAGTTAAATTCCAACACAAAGTCTGTCTTCGGCCACGCCACGACCCCGTGATAAGTGGTGGAGGTGCTGCTTCTTTGATGTTCCGGACGCCCCCTTCAAGCCGCGACCCCAGCCCAAGCGGCAAAGAAGACACGGACGCTAACCCTGAACAGCGAACAAGCCACCGGCAGAGGGGACTACAACCAGAGTACGGGCCCCTTCCTGGAGCAGACAGGCAGACCCGAATTCCGACATCAACTACTGCAACCATGACCGCCCCCGCGCAGCCTGCACCACTCCTGCTCCGACAACCCAAAGAGCCGCCAACTTTCGCGGTTCGCCACTGGAAGACCCGGAAAGCTGGATTGAAAGGTTCGACCGCGTCGCCGCCTTCAATAACTGGACAGACGATGACAAGCTCCGGCATGTGTATTTCGCCTTAGATGACGCTGCTCGGACCTGGTTTGAGAATCAAGAGCGAAGCCTTACAACGTGGGACGTCTTTCGCACCAGGTTCCTCACCACTTTCGCAAGTGTGGTGCGCAAGGAGAAGGCCGCAGCTCTTCTCAAAACCCGCATGCAGATTCCAAACGAAAACGTGGCGCTATTCACGGAAGACATGATAAAACTTTTCCGCCACGCTGACTGCAACATGTCCGAGGAGAAGAAGGTCCGTCTGCTCATGCAAGGAGTAAAGCAGGAACTCTTCGCCGGGCTGATCATAAACCCGCCAAAGACGGTCGCCGAATTCATTTCAGAAGCATCTACGATAGAAAAGATGCTCGAGATGCGCACGCGGCAATATAACCGTAGCTTCTCGTCTACAAGCTACGCCGGCATTCAAGCGCTTGGGACCACTGACTTGCGTGAAACGATCCGAGCGATCGTGCAAGAAGAGCTGCGAAAATTACTTCCTTCAGCGCAGCCTCACGTGGAATCCATCGCGGACGTCGTACGCCAGGAGATACAGCAATCGCTGGGCGTTCCTCAGTCTCAAAAGCCTCAGCTGCAAGCCATGAGCTATGCTGCTGCAGCCCGCTGCCACGCCCCACCTCCACGCGCACGCCAAAACGCTGCCCCATCGCACTTCCGTCGCCAGACGCAACCACCGCCACCACCCCCACCGACGTCCTACCGTTCGCCAGCGGCCCAGCGCAGTGCGCCGAGGAAGACTGACGTCTGGCGCACCCCTGACCACCGCCCGCTCTGCTACCACTGCGGCGAGGCCGGACACACATACCGCCGTTGCCAGTACCGACAGATGGGTCTGCGTGGCTTCACCGTCATTGCACCGCGTCCACAGCCAGGAGAACGGCCACGTGACATCGCCGACTACCTGACAGGAACCCAATGGACACCAAGAAGTCCTTCCCGTTCGCCGTCGCCCAGCCGCCGCATGTCGCCGCACCACCGGCAGTACTCTGACCCAACGCGGGGCCGGTCTCCTAGCCCGTATCCGGGAAACTAAGGGCAGCAACCAATGGAGGTACGGTTGCTGTGCGACGAACTACTGAGAATCCTCCGCCGACGACGACGACGCAACGGAGCTTTCCGAACACAACGTCAACCTGGCAAAGCCCTCACGGCGAAAGCTCACTTACCGAAGGTGGCCTGACGACGCAACATGGAAGCAGCGGAACAAGCTGACACAGCCGTGACCCAACGCCACGCCCTAATTGTAATGCGAGACGGCCAACTAGCAACCTCGACGTTCTTATCGACGGCCACAGTGTGACCGCTCTCGTCGATACTGGAGCCGACTATTCCGTCACCAGTGGGTCGTTCGCCACGAAGTTAAAGAAAGTTAGGACAGCTTGAGAAGGCCCTGAAATCCGCACAGCCGGAGGTCATCTCGTAACGCCTACAGGAATCTGCACAGCGAGAGTCACCATTAACGGCCGTATTTATCCTACAGACTTCGTAGTACTACAGCGTTGCTCCAGAGATGTCATCCTTGGTATGGACTTCTTATGCCTCCATGGGGCTGTCATCAACCTAAGAACAAAGAAGATAACGTTATCCACAGAAGGAGCACTACCACCGCGCAAGCCGTCAGGAAACCATGCTTTGAATGTGCTGGAAAACAAGTCACCATTCCGCCTCGCTCAAGTGTCATTATTTCAGTCGGCGCTCCTAAATCACCTGACTTGGAAGGCGTCGTTGAAGGCAGTCAGCATCTGTTGGTCACTCGAAATATTTGCGTCGCAAGAGGAATTGCAGAGCTGCGGGGAGGCAAAGCAACGGTTATGCTCACGAATTTGAGCAATGAGTACATACATGTGAACAAAGGAACAACGGTCGCATACATCGAAGAAATTGTGGACGCCACCAGTGCTTTCGCCCTCACCGATTCTGCAGAACCTGCTCAGAGGAACCAAGCCCCTCCCATAGCTTTCGATGTCGATCCCAGGCTTCCGAACCATAAGCGAGAACAGCTCAAGGCCCTGCTCCTGCAATACGAAAATTGCATTTCGTCGTAATCGAAAATTCGGCAAACCCCAATCACGAAACATCGCATCATAACCGAAAAAAATGCCAGACCACTCCGTCAGAGTCCGTACAGGGTTTCGATGCGAGAACGTGAGGTCATGAAGAGACAAGCTGATAAGATGCTGCGGGATGACATCATCTAGTCATCCAAGAGTCCATGCGCGTGCCCCGTGGTGTTAGAGAAGAAAAAGAATGGGACCCTACGTTTCTGCGTCGATTATCGTCGCCTGAACAAAATCACAAGAAAGGACGTGTATCCTCTCCCCCGAATAGACGACGCACTTGATCGGCTCCATAACGCCAAGTACTTTTCGTCAATGGACCTCAAGACTGGCTATTGGCAAATCGAAGCCGACAAAAGAGACCGAGAGAAGACGGCGTTCTTAACACCGGACGACCTCTTCGAGTTTAAGGTGATGCCCTTCGGCCTTTGCTCAGCGCCTGCAACTTTTCAACGCGTTATGTATACAGTACTGGCAGGATTGAAGTGGCAGACTTGCTTTGTGTACTTGGACGACGTCGCCGTGTTTTCCTCGAGTTTCGACGAGCATCTTCGGCGCCCTTCAAGACGTCCGGACTCACACTGAAGCCAGATAAGTGCAGATTTGCGAACGAGTAGCTCTTGTTTCTGGGGCACGTTATTAGCAAGTCTGTAGTTCGTCCCGATCCACAGAAAACAGCCGCCATCGCCGACTTCCCGCCCCCCACTGACAAGAAGGTGGTGCGCCGATTTCTGGGCCTGTGCGCCTATTATAGGCGGTTCATAAAAAACTTCGCCTGCATCGCCGATTCTCTCACTAACCTTACCAAGGCCGACGTGGATTTCAAGTGGGAAAAGCCACAGGAACACACTTTCAAGGAGTTTAAACATCGCCTCCAGACGCCTCCGTTACTTGCCCATTTCGACGAATTCGCCGAGACAGAAATACACACTGACGCAAGCGGCGTAGGTCTTGATGCCGATCTTGTGCAGAGGGCAGACGGACTTGACAGGGTTATTAGTTACGCCAGCCGATCGCTATCCAAAGCAGAAGCCAATTATTCCACAACAGAAAAGGAGTGCCTCGCCATCATCTGGGCTACTTCAAAATTTCGCCCCAACCTCTAGGGCAGGCCCTTCAAAGTTGTGAGCGACCACCACGCCTTGTGTTGGCTAGCCACCGTGAAGAACCCTTCAGGTCGCCTCGCACGATGGAGCCTGAGGGTTCAAGATTATGACATTACCGTTGTTTACAAGTCCGGCAAGAAACACTCCGCCGCTGACTGTCTCTCTCGTGCGCCTGTCGATCAACCACCACCCGACGACCCGGATGACGACTACTTCTTGGGAACAATAACTACTAACGACTTCGCTGAACGACAGCGGGCGGACCTGGAACCTAAGGACCTAATAGAATACCTCAAAGGCAGGACCACCGAAGTCCCGAAGGTATTCAAGCGCGCACTTGCGTCGTTCTTCCTGCGAAACGGTCTTCTCCAAAAAAAAAAAAACTTGTCACCGCTTCGAGCCAAGTATACCTTCTTGTGGTGCCTTCAGCTCTGCGACCAGAACTCCTGCAGACCCTGCACGACGATCCGACAGCAGGACACCTCGCTGTTTCTCGCACGCTCGCGAGGATACAAGAAAGGTACTATTGACCACGTCTTAGCACCGACGTCACTCGTTATGTGAGGACATGCTGGGACTATCAGCGACGCAAGACACCACCGACAAGGCCAGCGGGACTTTTGCAGTCAATTGAACCACCTCGCCGACCTTTCCAGCAGATTGGTATGGACCTACTGAGGCCGTTCCCGACGTCAGCTTTCGGAAACAAATGGATCGTGGTAGCTACCGACTACCTCACCTGCTACCCCGAGACAAAAGCCCTGCCAAAAAGCCGTGCATCTGAGGTAGCTAAGTTTTTCTTAGAAAATATCGTCCTACGTCACGGCGCCCCGGAGGTTCTTATCACCGACAGAGGAACGGCATTTACTGCCGACCTAACTCAAGCGATCTTGGCATACAGCCACACAAACCACCGCCGGACGACAGCGTGCCACCCACAGACCAACGACCTAACCGAGCGGTTAAACAAGACGATCGCCAACATGCTGGCAATGTACGTTGATGTCGAACACAAGACGTGGGACGCCATTCTTCCGTACGTGACCTTCGCATACAACACGGCGGTGCAGGAGACGACGCAGATATCTCCATACAAATTGGTCTACGGAAGGTGCCCGGCAACGACGCTCGATGCCATGTTATCCAACGTCACCGACGAAGAAAACCTTGATGTGAGTGAGTACCTTCAACGCGCTGAAGAAGCCCGACAACTCGCGCGTCTCTGTATCAAGAATCAACAGATGACCGACAGCCGCCATTACAATCTTTGACGACGCTTCGTGGAATACCAGCCCGGGGAACGTGTTTGGGTGTGGACGCCGATACGCCAACGTGGACTAAGTGAAAAGCTTCTGCGACGGTACTTCGGACCGTACAGGGTAGTTCGACGTCCCGGCCCACTTGATTACGAGGTTCTCCCCGACGGCATCACGAACTCTCAACGACGCCGATCGCGACCTGAAGTCGTCCATGTCGCGCGCCTCAAGCAGTTTCGCGCGCGTTGACAAACTGAAACAGTGTTTTTTGTATTATTGTTGTATCGTAATTTATTCATTCCACTTTCTTGCATTATTGTTGTACCTTCATCTTTAGTTAAAGCATCGGGACGATGCCTTTTTTCAGAGCGGGCAATGCCACGTTCTATTTCTCAAGTTTTGCTATCGCCCCAAAACACTAGACAATTCTCAGCGCAAACCACGCCTGCAGTTTTCGAGAAGCTTCCGGACTTTAGTAGATCATTTCGATAAGATCACGCCCTCTCTGCGAACTGTACAGATTATTCTGGAACCTACGCCACCACCAGCGTTAACGCTAGAACTTTCGATGGCAAGAGTATAAATGCCGACGCACTTCGCCGCTTGTGAGTAGTTTATCGACGGCCGACGCTCCGTTCGCCGCTACTGCTCCTCTAATTGGATTTTCCGTTTACCGGGCACAGGTTCGCCCAAATAAACAGTTAAATTCCAGCACAAAGTCTCGTGTCTTTGGCCACGTCACGACCCTGTGACAATACGCACACTGCGACGGGAGAAACAAGCCGCCACCAATGCTACATCCTCACTTATTTATACCTTCACATAAACTCAAAAACTGCCAAAAAGCAACCCTGTGAACCAGGTAAACAACAGATCTGCGTGTGTCTTAACAATGACGGTTAAGCAGAGCTCACAAATCGGGTATATGTATGCTCAGTTTGAAATCAAGGCACCAACGAATGCCCGTCTGGTCCAGAAAATTATAGAATTAAAAGACAAAAACGCCAACAACAACAGATTAAAAATTGTAATGGCGTTTTGGCACCCAGGATAGCAGCCTCGTACTGTTTGAATTAAGCTTCACGATTTGCTTAGCTCGTATAGATCTACACAACCTTGCAGCTTCTCCTTTTCCGGCGTGTCCAATGGCAGTAAGGCGTCTGGGATGCCCATGTAGTGAGGTAGCTCACCATCGTACCACACCAGAAGCTCTTCGTCGGGGTGAATAGCCTGCGAGACGGGTGAACGCAGGTGATTAGTTCCAGCAGAATTTATGTTTTTCACAAATAAGAGTAAGTGTGTATAGAGAGTTGCAAATGGCCTGAGAGTGTGGTGTTGAGGTTGCAGATATGTATACTAACAGTCAGCCCGCTAAATGCCAGGGTGCTGTTGAGGCCTGATTCTAAAGTTTTCCTGTGGTAAATAAACATAAAGAGAGTGTTTGACACAACTAGCTACACACACGTACTGCACGTACTGCATTTGAGCATAGTTTGAAGAACACTAACAAGTATTTCATATTTCTCGAAAGACCTAAAAATACCAATTGTAATTGCTGTTGTCAAAAAAAAAGAGTTTAAAGGGAATCACTGTGTGTCCCCAGCGCATTTCTGAATTATTTTGTTGTGGTTGAACTGTCACACACCCGCAACACTGAATTATTTTCATTATGGTGGCGACTTTTTCACAAGGGCAATGAAATGAAGTATGTAAGTCGTTCGGTACACGCTACAAGCAGGCCTAACAACTGCAATGAATTCTTTAAAAAAAGGTTCATTACTAAGTCACACGAAAAAAAAAGATCTACTTTATTATTTTACAAAGAAATTTCTCAGAAGTGTTAAGACCAAGACTGATTCCCAGAGTTTACAACTCAGGTGTTATTTTTATGACAGGCGGTTGTCCTGGGCTGTGCAAAAAAGTATTAGAGCGAAAGGTCAATTCTTTAGCCAATATTGTTTATCAATTCGCAGGAGTGAGATGGGGCAGTTCAATATCTCTATTACTACGCATTCACTCGGCAGTCAATGCACAGAGCATACTCTGCTCCAGTACTATACGCGAAATGTCGTATTTGAAAAAAAAAATGCCCGGAGAAGGGTAGCCTTAAGTTATGCAATACACAATATAAAAACTTACTACGCACTAATACTGGCCGGCAGGCGCACTTCATCCCCACAGCACTTCGCCATTTCAGAAATTGTTCCATCGATTCCGTGTTAGCTCTAAGGTGTGCCATCCCATCACTGCCTTGAAACTATGAAAGGGGCCCCGAAACAATTTTTTAGCATGGTCGGAAAACGCTGCCAATTGATAGTAGAGGCTCCTGACAGCACGCGAGCCAAATACTATGGCGCAGTACGCGGCCTGGAATTCAAAATGATTTATCAAATCGAGCGTGAAATTGCTTTCTTTTCTCTCAATAAATCACTGAAGACACTCTAGAATCACTCGTAGTAAGCCCATCTATCAGCCATTGGCTGATTTCAACATGGCGCACTTGGTTGTTATAGAGATCTCCGCGGGAGGCTGCGACTTATCCACGCGTGCGCGCGAGATCACTGATTACACCAAAAACATGCGCATTAAAAAAAGAAAAAATGCTCAAGGTCACGAGGCACGCATGACGTTTTTCTTTGACCCTACCATTTCTCCCTGAATATCTCTGTTTCAGAAGTTCCGTGCAGCACTGTGGAAGCTACAGGCCTTTTTGACCAATCAGGAGGGCGAGTTCATCTAAGTGTATCCTTCCGTGCCCTGTCGTCTTCTAATGGCGAGCGCTGCAGCGAAAGCCGCAAAGGCGTCTCGGGACACTGTGCAACTGCGCAACGAGATGAGCTGTAATTGTGAAAGCGCTGAAATATTCTGCTCAGCACCGTAAAAGTGTGCGTCTTCGAGATATTTTCACGTAGACATATGTGAAATAGGGTTCAGTGGCTCATGTTTTGGTGGAAAGCGCCGCACTAGCCAAATTAAAATATGAAAGCACCACGCATCATCAGATTTCTTTTACGCATGCCTATGGGCATGCGGAGTGCCGCTCGCGTTCAATACTAAATGATGGCTGTATTACCGGGGCTTTACTTGTCCCTCTCTGCGCGGTGTAACAGTATGCAAGCCGTACTTGTGCACACATCGCGTCCCAATACGCTGCGGATTCCTCGCTAGGAGTGCAGGATTCGCTCCAAGGAACTGAAGCTGAACGATTTCGCGTCGACCGCAATCTCCTGCCCGTGAAAATCTCACCGATCGGCTCGTCGCCTGCGAACTCTTGGTGCCGTGAGTCGCCTCGATTGACTGTACCACGTAGCCCTCGCCGATCGGCGTGTCGTCCACGACCTCCGGTGCTGCGTAGCTCTCGCCAGACCAGTGCACCCCGTCGACGATCTCCTGTGACCGTTTCCATATGGCCTATGTCTTCTCTACTTCCGTGTGTGGGTTCTCTTCTTACTAACATCCTATTTTCTTACTATCTCTTTCACTCCCCTTCTCCCACCCCATCCCTCTGCCGACCTGTTGAGGTGCCCTCGTAAGGAGAGACAGTTACGGGTCGGCATTTTTCTCTTCATTTCCTTTTGATAACCACGTAGAGAGAGGAGTGCAGAATCCCGCAGTCTAATGCTGCATATGTAAGTAGACCTCATGCGTTCGCAATCCTACGAATAACGAATGCGTAGCGTGTGTGGTGCCGCTACGTGTAACGTTAATACGGGGCGCGGTGCATTTGTGATTGTGATTCATCCTGAGTAATCATGCAGATGGCTATACAATGAAAGCGACCTGCTCAATACGCGGTGCAACACTGATTGTGTCGTGCTTTGTGCACTTAGAACTGCACTTGTCACTTGAAATACTTGTTTGAAAATAGATGTTCCAAGTGTTATATTATAAGCGTAAAGTTTCTACTGTGTTACCAAATAGTACAGATTCATGTGATGCAACGAGACAGCTGGCTTCGTTTAAATTTTATGAGCAGTCACTTGCATGTGGACAGTGCCATAAAGCTTAAGTGGCGAGGCTTGGTAGAGATGTGTTCATTAAATAAATATAACTTGCTGGTTGCTCTACACGACCTGTAGGAAACAAGTATTTTAATTGCAGCAATTTTTCAAGGAAATGAGGTCCGTCTGCGCGCCTTAGGGCCAAATTTCCACCGATGGTGGACTGCTTGCGATTTCAGTAATACAAAAGGTTCTCGAGTAGTGCTCTTTATTCTCGTAAGCTGCGTGAGTCCACTGTAATAGGAACTTAAGCTCTTGGAATTAGACGAGTTGTTTAATGCTTGTATACAGACAGTGCGACTGAGACAAAGGCAGCAAGCACATAGATGCAAATAAGCCCCGGTTGACAACTGTTTTTGTTTATATTTACAATCTACACATTACATATGCATCACATTATATGAAAGCTCATTTAAAAAGTTTTTTTTTGTATTAAGACTAGTTTTCCACCTGTCACACCAATCGGTTATTTTTGTTAGAGTGCAATTGGGTAAAATGTGGTGTTCACTGTTGTGTATTTCCTGATATATTGTACAATCGTCTGTGAACAATTTACTTTACAGTGAATGCCTGTTGTTACGTAATTGATGAAAATCAACAATAACAGCAGGTCCATTACTGAGCCCTATGGGATGCCTGAAGTCACCGGCACAGGAGCAGATGAGATGTTTTCGATAATGACAAATTGGGATTGATCAGATAAAAAGCTCTTTATCCATACAGTGATGGGACCGTCACCAACCACAGAAGTAATTTCGGCAATTACTTTGGTACGGCACACACCGTCAAATGCTTTACTGAAGTGTAATAGAAGTGATGTCTGATTGATTATGGTTGTTAATACCTAATAAGAGATCATGAACTACCTCTGTAAGCTGACTTACTTTCGATAAGCCTCTTCTAAAACCATGTCGAACATCAACCAGAACGTTTTCCTGGAAATATGTGCCTAAGTTATTGAGCAAAATGTGCTCCAAAATTTAACATGATGTGCTGATAAGGGTAATTGGTCTGTGGTTGGAGGGTACATTAGTGTCTCCTGACGTATGGATCGGTACAATTTTTGCGATCTTCAAATATGCAGGCAGGTCTGACGTTGAAAGTGACTTGGAGAAAATAAGTCACTTTCAACGTCAGCCTTACCTGCAGATTGCAAGATCGTAAAATTGTACTGATCCATAAATAATTGTAAGTTTACTGAGAAGTCACAAATTCCCTACTTTGTCATAAAAAGAATCACAAGTAAGAGGAAGTATGTGTGCGATTTGTGACTGGTTGTATTCACTGTGAGCCAACAAAGATTGTATTTTTGCGTCGCTTTAAGAATGTAACACGTGAAGTGACTCACCAACTATTGTAAAGCCTTCGAAAAGCTAAATTTGTCACATCTCATATGGTACTGCCTTCGCAAAACTAAATTAATCACATCTCAGTTTTCTTCTTTCGCAGCAACTTTTCGAGTGAACATGCACAAAGAAGTAGTGTTCACATATGTGCACAATGTGCCTGTATGGGCTACATCACTCGACTATTAGGTAAAACAATATTGTTTATTGTTAACAAAATATAAACTTGTCAACAATCAAGCATTCAGAGGAAGGCTTAATTCCCAGAACACTGACTGTCATACCAAGCACAATTTAAGGTTTACTGATTGTATGCGAGCTATTTGCTGTACATTCTTGTGTGAAACATCATGAAAAAATAGGACCATAAAGTAGAACACAGTTGTAGCTTTAACTAACAAGTGAGTCTTCCTTATCAACCAGCAATAAACAGCAAATAACGAACATGCAACATCACTGAAATGGCACTGCTGATTTAAACTGTGTCAGTGCTACGCCTGTGTGTCCGCACGTTATCGCCCCACGTTTCTTCGCTGTTTCACACTACAGGTTCACTCATGCCCTGTGGTAGTTGCACTGCGCGCGAAGTTCAACTCAGTTGTGGTGAAGTATGCATAACCAACATCAGGCGGTGTATCAATGTACACCTCAAAGAAAGCTACACTTCATTAAAGGCTCCCCCCCCCCTCTCATTTACCTAGCTGCTGCTACACCTGTGTTTGCATACATGCAGTTACCACTGTTATGATACATAGAGGGCACGGGATGCAATAAATAGCTGAGGCTTTTTTATAAAGCAGATTTAAAGCTCAACAAAAGCACATTCTGTACTTCAATTGAATGAAATGCTGTGGGAAGAGTGAATGCAGATATTTAGTGCCTCCCCCCACACGTGTACCAGTACATACATGTTTGCACCTTGAGGCTTTTTGTTTGTTTTGTGGCGACATTGTAAGAGAACTAGTTAAGTTATTCTTCCAGCTCAAGAAGACATGAGCACCCAGAGGCCATCCTACTTATTCTCAACTAAACATTACTCCTGTCATACCATCTGAATCGTCTACAAAGTTTTCATGTTTAAAAATCACTATCGAACAACAAAGAAAATGAGCCC
Organism: Rhipicephalus annulatus; assembly: GCA_013436015.1. Classification (NCBI taxonomy): domain Eukaryota; kingdom Metazoa; phylum Arthropoda; class Arachnida; order Ixodida; family Ixodidae; genus Rhipicephalus; species Rhipicephalus annulatus. The sequence goes on from WOVY01009444.1 coordinate 420,015, forward strand.
TTAAATTTACACTTATTTCCTCATTCATAGTGAGGGTCTCGTTCTGGCAGACGTGGTGCTTTCAGGTAGTATGCAAGAGATAACTGGTCAGCTGCCAGCTTGTAATAGGATCACGTGCTGCGTGACACCAAACAGGCAGAAAAAAAGTGATCCACGCTTGCCCTTATGGCAACAGATGGCGCTGACCGACGCTCCCATGGTAAGTGCACCTATATATCCCTTAAAAAAGGGGACGGGGGATGACCGTCACCGTAGCTTAGTGGTAGAGTCGGACGCATTATTTGAATATCGCAGGTTCAGTTCCTGCCGGCGGCAAGTTATCTTTTCGCCCACTGTTCTTTTTTCACATTTAACATTGCAATTACTTTCAGTAACATCCCCTATACCTTCCTTGGCATCATTGCCTAATAGTTGTCATTGTATTGCGTCTAACGCAGCTTGTTCAACACACACGGCTTTGCCATTTTGTAAATGTGAATGTAAGACACGCCAGGATACATTGTCCCATGCGCTTTTACATCTTTTTGTACGACCTCTGCTATCAACTTGGGTCACTTGGCATCAGCATGTGGACATGCCAATATGAAATGATTTAATGCCAATATGTTGTTATCTCAATAATTTATGCACCCTTTAAGGCCCCTGCTAAAATAATTCATGAAGGTGGCCTATATTGGAAGAAATGAAATTAAGACTAAATTAAGTAAAAGCAATAACATTTACAAGGATGCACAAGCTGGAACACGGCAACTTTACATCGACAAGGCATGTAGTCACAAGCAATGAGCGCAATGCAAAAGAAGGCATGGATCACTAAAACATACCAAAATACACTGAATATTTGCCTCGGTTGAAAAGTGATGTAAATACGCAGTTATGATACAAAAGCAACTCGATTGAGCTTGCACACTTGTACAGGAAGGTCGTTTCATAATTGTGGTAAAAATACAAGTAATGAAGCTGCAATCTCGTTTCCTTGTAGGATGTGCACAAGAGGCACCCTCCACATGAAGGCACAACTTGTTCATTCTGGTGATGGTGGTTAGCAAGCGTGCAGCCATTGGAAAAAAATTACATGGATGACCACATACGTGAAGCAAGGTCACCAATTAAAAATTAAAAACAAGAAGGTGTTCAAGGACTGAACTTTGCAGCACTCCAAAGTACAGTTCAGAGACAGTGCCCAGTGAACTGAGCAATTACGAGGCACAAAATGCAAGACGCAACGAGTGAATGGGCACATGAGCTGTTCACTGTTTATTGTTGAATGACAAGGCACGTGATGTAAGGGAACTTGAAACTGCATGCAGTCAGGAAGGGATCTGCTATACTACTATGCAGGTTTCTTGGGTGGAAGAAAAGGACAAGCAAACGTTCATGACAATAGATTGGTGCTCAGTAGTACACGTGACCCATCTTCACATCCCGAAGTTATATTGTGATAAATGCTATTGTTAAGAGAAAGACATGCTGCAGAACTGCTCTGGGGGTAATACATGCCCGGAGCACGAATACTTTCGAAATACTTTCATTGATCAGGTGATGCAAGAGCTTTCTTACAACCCTGTGACAACGCGGTTCTGCACATCTAAAACCTGGAGTTACTTGGCGTGAAAAGGTTGTTTTCTCATCCAAGCACTGCGACATGATTGTTAAGGAATTACCTCGGCATGTATCAGTTCACCATCATCATACAAAGATCCCATATGTTGAGAGCATTACCAAAAAGGACATCGCTGCTGATTGTTTGTCTCCTGACAGCCTAAGCAAGATTCTTTCAGTCGAACTGGAAAGTCTTGAGAAGTGTGATTGTAAGGACAACAGCAGGCAAAACAGCAGCAGTCAGCTTGCTTCAAACCAGCCACCCCAGCACAGTTCTAATGATAAGCAGGCTAACTCATATTGTCTTTATTTCACATAGACTGCGTTCTTGCTTTTCAACACTGGAGGATGCATGTATTCCGCACATAAAGACAGCTTTCCATTAAAGCAAGATCTGCGGATGTGTCCCTTAAACCGAAGAAGAAAGTGCAGCCCGATGATACACTGATTCTGACGTATGATTCAAGAAATGAACAGCAACTATATTGTCACGGAGTCGTGGTAAGGCCGAAGACAGGAGACTTTATGTTGGGATTTAACTGATTATTTGGGCGAACCTGTGCCCGGTAAACGGAAAGTTCGATTACAGTAGCAGTCTTGCACAGATAGCGTTTAAGAGAATTTTATTTCCGGATATATCCTACACAGCTTATGTGCACACATAAAAATGGACAATGGTGAACAATGCGTATGTACAATGCAAGCTGTTATATACAGCGAAAGAACTTATAGCGTATGAAGTGACGTACAATGCAAAAATTGTACAACAAAAACAGGACATTCATGACATCGAGATGATTAAACTTGATTGATTTGTAGGGTTTAACGTCCCAAAACCACCATTTGATTATGAGAGACGCCGTAGTGGAGGGCTCCGGAAATTTTGACCACCTGGGGTTCTTTAACGTGCACCCAAATCTGAGTACACGGGCCTACAACATTTCCGCCTCCATCGGAAATGCAGCCGCCGCAGCCGGGAATCGAACCCGCGACCTGCGGGTCAGCAGCCGAGTACCTTAGCCACTAGACCACCGCGGCGGGGCGAGATGATTGAACTTAAATGAACAGTAAGGCTACATGAACAAACAAGGTGAGGTCATTCACAGTGTAGCGTGACATTTTGAATTTACCTGTAAGGACAATTTGCTCTCGCGCTCAAGAACAATATTGCACAAAAAATACATGTTTCTAAAGAAGGAAAGAAAAATACACACTGTAATATCACAGTGGTACAAGCTTTAGCCTACCTCCTCAATAAAGGAGGAAAGGCATGGACACTCTTGTTTTTTTTACGATAATAAATCGCGTAGACCACCGTCGGAGGAAAGCTTCCTCTACCAGCATGACCAGTTCTGCGTTAAGATGCATAAGCATTATGTTGCTTAGCCGATGTAGTAGGGGAAACATGACTCTCTGGGGGCGTCCCCTCAGACAGGCCAGTCCCGTTCGTTTCTATAAGACGAAGGCTCCGATAGCCATTAAGAGTACGACAAAGTTATCCCTGTGGCTAGACTTCCACTGCATACTTGTTTGGAACATACTGGTAACCATGCGCCAAAAGGTGCGCGCTGCTATACATTAATTGAAGACATGGTTCAGTGTTTAGAAGCGACCGCATTGCGGGCATGTGCCACGCCCCACGCCGCAAGGCGGTCGGCCGTTGGTAAAGCCCCCCATTCTCTGAGCCAGTTTAGGTCATGGACCTCGGAGGGGAGAGACGTGTTTGTAAGAGTCCAGCGTCTTTTCGCCCGGCATTTCCGGCGTTGTTCTTCAGATAGGCTTTTAAATGCTATTAATTCGCTAATGTCGGTGGGGGACATTTCCATAAGTTCTTGAACAGGAAAATCGTTTCGCCATTGTTGCAAAGATTTTATAACATGTGTGTAATACGCTGGTGGCTGCTCAGCAGCTGGTCTCGTGTCGTTTGCTAAACCAAAAAGTCTTCTAGAGGTTCCTAGCAGATACACTACAACTTGCCCGCCTCGATACGATGAGTCCTCTAAGAGGGCCCAGGTGTTTTTGAGAGCCAACTTGCGGCGCATTACGTCAAGGTTGGGTACACTGAGCCCTCCCCATTTTACTGGTAGGCGGACCAAGGCTCTGGAAACAGCTTCGGCGTGGCCATCCCAAAAAAAGGAGCCGCACGCAGTAGCCACTCTCAGCAAAACCCGTCGAGGTGGTCGTGCAATTCTGGCTACATAAAGAAGTGGCGCTGTTATGCTGGATTTAGTTAGATAAGCTCTTTCAGTAAAAGGTAGTTGAAACGTTCTGGCGACTTCAATGTGTCTGTCCACTTTGTGTTGGATTTCTTTCCATGTGGTGCGGGCTACCTCACCAGTCGAAAGGAAAGTTACACCTAAGACTTTAACATCTTGGACGATTTGGACGCCATCAGGGAACTCTTCAATGTGCATCCCAAAGCACAATGCCTTGCTTTTTCCGGGATTAAGATGTGCTCCCGACAGGTAACTATACGTGTGGAATATTCGCAGAAAGGCTCTGTAGCTATCCATGTTCCCAATAAACAACGAGATGTCATCGGCGTATGCCTCTACCTTCACTTCGCCCAAGCCTGAAAGAGGGAAACCACGTATCGAAGTACATTTCTGGATTTATTTCAATAATGGGTCTATGCATAATACAAAGAGAATTGCGGAGAGGGGACAGCCTTGTCGAATGCCCCTACTTACTGCAATAGGTTCAGATGTATAGCCATTCACTACTAATGACGTTTCTATGTCTGTGTAGAGTAAACGGAGGGTGTCGGTTAAATATGCTGGGAAGCCATAACACTCAAGCACAGCGAAGAGATAGTTCCATTCTACGCGATCAAAAGTTTTTCCTGATCCAAGGAAACAAAAACGCCAGATATTTGTGTTCTTGTAGCGTACGTTAATAAATCTTGAGTCAGCGCAAGCGAGGTATAGATCGTACGACCTGAGACACAGCATGTTTGTATGTGGCTTACTATTTCCAGTAGAATGATTGTTATGCGGTTTGCAAGGATGGCTGTCAATATCTTATAATCCGAGTTAAGTAGGGAAATGGGTCTCCACGCCCTTGGGTCGGACGGCTCTCCCTCGCTTTTAAGCAGGAGTATAATTCTGCTCTCACGAAACGTATTCGGTCTGATTCCGTCAGCAAGAAGCCCATTTAGCATTGTCAAAAGGTGGTCTTGTATTGTTTCAAGGAAGGTTTTGTAGAAACTCAAAGGTATTCCGTCAGGGCCGTCGGCGGCGGTTGTGTTCATGCGCTGAAGCACGATGCGTAATTCATCCTGCGTCACTGGGCTGCAGAGACCATCGCGGAGCTCCTCCGGTACGCGGGAAATTCCCTCGCAAAACTCATTAACTATGGTAGTATAGTTCACGTCGTTTGCGTTCTCCGCCCTGAAAAGATTCGAAAAATGTGTTTCAAAGACCCTCATTATGTCTTCTGCTCGTGTAGACTGTTCGCCGTTCCGCAACTGAACGAAAGGGACATGCATTTGTTCAACCAAGGAGCCGTTGCGAACACTTCGAAGAACAGCGGGATCTGAAACTGGTCGTCCGTTGATAAAAGACTGCGCAGCCGTGCGCGAACTAAGACGTAGCAAAAGTTCGTACCACGCCTTTAACTGATCAAGATAGTCGTGAATTGCGAACGTCAGCGTCTCGCCTCTGCGTACAATGCGCGCTTTTCGTAGCGTGTCGTTTATCTCTGTCGTCAGGTGCGTTTTTCTTTCGCGCCCCGCTTTGATAAGCTCGGCGAGCCAACTGTGTTTCAATGCGTCCAAGTTACGGGGTTCAGGCGGCCTTTCGCATGCTTGCTCTAGTGCATTGCGCAGTAATGCTACGCTTTCCGGGTCGTGCACGAGTGTGGTGTCCATTTTTCAATGGTTTCTAAATGTAGTGGATTGTTCAAAGAAAAGTTTTACAGACACTGGAAAGTGGTCTGTAAAGCATGGAATGTCCGGTGGTAAATGTAGGACCTCGCAACTAAGGACATGAGTGGCTAGCACTTCTGGAAAATAGTAGCGGTCTAGCCGGGTCATGTTGGGACCCCGTTGCCAGGTTGCAACGAAGTCATTCCCGTGAGTGTCGACCCACGCATCCCTGAGCTTGAAATGGCAGATGAGTTGTCGTAATGCGCTAACTCCGCTATATTGTCTGCTTTGTCTGCGTCCGCGCGCATCTCTGTCGGTGTCCTCAACACAGTTGAAATCTCCAACTAAGAAAGTGCGGTAACTGTCAAACATAAATGAGTCGAGTGAATTGAAAAAGTCGGCCGTGCCCCCACGTTGAGCTGGGGCATATATTATGAGCACCCTTACTCGTCTGCCGTGAAGGTCAAAATCTACTGCTAGGGTGCGGCCATCAAAACCATAAACACAGTGTGTTCTTCAACGTAACGCTGGTGTAAAAAAAAACAACTCCGACTCCGCACATCTTTGCATCAGTCAGCGAAAAAAAGGCTTCGACTCCAAAATGTGTACAAAAGGATTGCACATCAAAAGGGGTTCTAAAATTACATTCCTGTAAGAAAAGGATATCGACATGACGTGACCTTGCGAAGTGCATGACTTCTCTCTGCTTATCTCGGCGTCTGAAATCCCTGACGTTTAAGGAGAGAATATGCACCGTAGTCATTTTGAAAATAGGGAGAGTGCGCGCAAACTTCTAAGAAACCCCTTGCAGAGGGTGGGGCGAGCGCTCAACGAGTGAACAAGACTAAAGAGAGAAATGCTGTGACGCCGTCAGAGCATTAGCGAGTTTTTGGGGCTCACTGCTGTCCGTAGAGCCCTCAGAGTCCGTGGTTGGTGGGTGGGCTTGTTTGGTGGCTGAACTATCTATTTCCATGGCGCTGGCACCGACACTCGCACAGGCGGCCACACCTGTAATCTGGTAAATGGGGTTTGACAGGCTCAGTTTGCGGGTCGGAAACGAGTACTTGCTGGCGCGGGCGCTCGTCCTTGTCGGTGGCATAATCACTGTTGTGGGCTTGTCTGGGCCGATAATCGGAGCGTCTGCACGTCCCGTCGTTCGGGTGCCACGTCCCATCGAAGCTCTCGGCGCCTCGGAGCTACTGGTGGTGCCAACTGTGTCAGAGCTGTAGCTCCGGGGTCTCTGCTAAGTACGGGCACTCGGGTTTCGGATTTGAATGAGCTGTGTTTTTCATAGGCGTCCGGCGAGAAGTCGCTGGTCTCGGACGGGGTGTGAAGGGTTGACGAGGCTTTCTCAGACAGGGGAGGCAGGTCTCCTGCGTCTTGTGGTCAGCATGGGCGTCAGTGTCGCTTGTGTCAGTGTCGCTCGCAGGCTCGAGCGCCGGATAACCATCTTGTAATGCGGGCGTGAGGTCGGTGCACGCTTGTCCTTCGGGTGCCGCTGCTGCAGCCGCTGCAAAGGACTTCGGACGTACGCAGTCAGCGGTTGCATGGCTGCCCGAGAACTTGCGGCACGGTTCTGCGCATCCCTCTGTAGCATGTCCAAACACGTTGCAGCGCGTGACACGAGGCGTGGCACAATCTTTAGCGATGTGGCCATCATTTATGCACTTAGAGCACACTTTCTTGACACCCCGGTAGTCACACATGACATTGTAGCCTTGGACTGTCAGAAAGTTCGGTATTTGGATTTTCATTTCCACTGGCGCCACACGGACACCTGCGCCAACCCCAGGGCGGCCCTTGAACACTGGCTCGTGTATATGTTGCACGTTGCCGTAGGCGGAGAGAGCAGTCGCTAGGGCTGCATCGCTTACCCACAGCGGTACCCGGAAGACTGACATGGACTATTTCAGGACCTACGCTGACTAGTGGAACTGATTCGCCGTTCAAGAGAATGGCGCCCCGGCTCTTCAGCTTGGTGGCTGCATGGACGTTTGCGGCTGCGGTGCCGAACTTTGCACCTCCCATGTGCTGGAGGGACTTGATACCGGCTGGGTCGGTTACTGCTTCGAGGGCATCTATAATGTCGTCGACGGTGCTCCCCTCTAGAGCGCTGAAGTTAAAGCAATGAGCTTTCAGCGGTGGCGCTGCGAAAGCCATCACACTTTCGTCCTGGCCCTGGCTCCCATGGCTTGCGCTGTGGTGCCCGGGCGTTGAGTCACGATGAAGGCCTGGACAGAGCCGGGAGGGGGGTTGTCCGGGGGTTCGCTTGATGCTCGATAAGATGGGATCGACGACTGGCAGCGTGCCTGGTTGTGGGAGTCCCGGCGCCAGGTAAGCGGCAAACGGAGCGTCGGCCGTCGATCAATTACTGATAAGCGGCGAAGTGCGTTGGCATTTATACTCTTGCCATGGAATGTTCTAGCGTTATCGCTGGTGGTGGCATAGGTTCCAGAATAATCTGTACAGTTCGCAGAGTGGGCGTGATCTTATCGAAATGATCTACTAAAGTCCGGAAGCTTCTCGAAAACTGCACGCGCGTTTTGCGCTCAGAATTGTGTAGTGTTTTGGGGCGATAACAAAACTTGGGAAATGGAACGTGGCATTGCCCCCCTCTGAAAAAAAGCATCGTCCCGATGCTTTAACTAAAGTTGAAGGTACAACAATAATGCAAGAAAGTACAATGAATAAATTGCGATACAACAATAATGCAAAAAACACTGTTCCAGTTTGCCAACGCGCATGAAACGGCTTGAGGTTCGCGACATGGACGACTCCAGGTCGCGACCGGCGTCGTTGAGAGTTCATGATGCCGTCGGGGACAACCTCGTAATCAAGTGGGCCGGGACGTCGAACTACCCTGTACGGTCTGAAGTACCGTCGCAGAAGCTTTTTACTTAGTCCACGTCGGCGTATCGGGGTCCACACCCAAACACGTTCACCGGGCTGGCATTCCACGAAGCGTCGTCGAAGATTGTAACGGCGGCTGTCGGTCGTCTGTTGATTCTTGATACGGAGACGCGCGAGTTGTCGGGCTTCTTCAGCGCGTTAAAGGTACTCACTCACATCAAGGTTTTCTTCGTCGGTGACGTTGGGTAACATGACATCGAGCGTCGTTGCCGGGCACCTTCCGTAGACCAATTTGTATGGAGATATCTGCGTCGTCTCCTGCACCACCTTGTTGTATGCGAAGGTCACGTATGGAAGAATGGCGTCCCACGTCTTGTGTTCGACATCGACTTACATTGCCAGCGTGTCGGCGATCGTCTTGTTAAGCCGCTCGGTGAGGCCGTTGGTCTGTGGGTGATACGCTGTGTCCGGCGGTGGTTTGTCTGGCTGTATGCCAAGATCGCTTGAGTTAAGTCGGCAGTAAATGCCGTTCCTGTGTCGGTGATAAGGACCTCCGGGGCGCCGTGATGTAGGACGATATTTTCGACGAAGAACTTAGCTACCTCGGATGCACTGCCTTTGGGAAGGGCTTTTGTCTTGGCGTAGCGGGTGAGGTAGTCGGTAGCTACCACGATCCACTTGTTTCCGAAAGCCGACGTCGGGAACGGCCCCAGTATGTCCATGCCAATCTGCTGGAAAGGTCGGCAAGGTGGTTCAATTGGCTGCAGAAGTACCGCTGGCCTTGTCGGCGGTGCGTTGCGTCGCTGACAGTCCCGGCATGTCCTGACATAACGAATGACTTCGGTGGTAAGACGTGGCCAGTAGTACCTTTCTTGTATCCTCGTGAGCGTGCGAGAAACAGCGAGGTGTCCTGCCGTCGGATCGTCGTGCAGGGTCTGCAGGAGCTCTTGTCGCAAAGCTGAAGGCACCACAAGGAGGTACTTATCTCGAAGCGGTGAAATGTTTTTTAGAAGACCGTTTCGCAGGAAGAACGACGCACGTGCGCGCTTGAATACCTTAGGGACTTCGGCGGTCCTGCCTTCGAGGTATTCTATTAGGGCCTTAAGTTCCGGGTCGGGCCGCTGTCGTTCAGCGAAGTTGTCGGTAGTTATCAATCCCAAGAAGTAGTCGTCATCCGAGTCATCGGGTGGTGGTTGGTCGACAGGCGCACGAAAGAGACAGTCGGCGTCAGAATGTTTCGTGCCGGCTTGAAAACAACGGTAATGTCATATTCTTGAAGTTTGAGGCTCCATCGTGCGAGGCGACCTGAAGGGTCCTTCAAGGTGGCTAGCCAACACAAGCCGTGGTGGTCGCTCACAACATTGAAGGGCCTGCCCTAGAGGCTGGGGCGAAATTTCGAAGTAGCCCAGATGATTGCGAGGCACTCCTTTTCTGTTGTGGAATAATTGGCTTCTGCTTTGGATAGCGATCGGCTGGCGTAACTAATAACCCTGTCAAGTCCGTCTGCCCTCTGCACAAGATCGGCATCAATACCTACGCCGCTTGCGTCAGTGTGTATTTCTGTCTCGGCGAATTCGTCGAAATGGGCAAGTAACGGAGGCGTCTGGAGGCGATGTTTAAACTCCTGGAAAGTGTGTTCCTGTGGCTTTTCCCACTTGAAATCCACGTCGGCCTTGGTAAGGTTAGTGAGAGAATCGGCGATGCAGGCGAAGTTTTTTATGAACCGCCTATAATAGGCGCACAGGCCCAGAAATCGGCGCACCACCTTCTTGTCAGTGGGGGGCGGGAAGTCGGCGATGGCGGCTGTTTTCTGTGGATCGGGACAAACTATAGACTTGCTAATAACGTGCCCCAGAAACAAGAGCTCCTCGTACGCAAATCTGCACTTTTCTGGCTTCAGTGTGAGTCTGGACGTCTTGCTAGCTTGAAGTACAGCTTCAAGGCGCCGAAGAAGCTCGTCGAAACTCGAGGAAAACATGACGACGTCGTCCAAGTACACAAAGCAAGTCTGCCACTTCAATCCTGCCAGTACTGTATCCATAACGCATTGAAAAGTTGAAGGCGTTCAGCAAAGACCGAAGGGCATCACCCTAAACTCGAAGAGACGGTGTTATAAACGCCGTCTTCTCTCGGTCTCTTTTGTGGACTTCGATTTGCCAATAGCCATTCTTGAGGTCCATTGACGAAAAGTACTTGGCGTTATGCAGCTGATCAAGTGCATTGTCTATTCGTGGGAGTGGATACACGTCCTTTGTTGTGATTTTGTTCAGGTGGCAATAATTGACGCAGAAACGTACGGTCCCATCCTTTTACTTCACTAAAACCACCGGGGATGCCCATAGACTCTTGGACGGCTGGATAATGTCATCCCGCAGCATTTCATCAACTTGTCTCTTCATGGCTTCACATTCTCGCGTCGAAGCCCTGCACGGACTCTGACGGAGTGGTCTGGCATTTTCTTCGGTTATGATGCGATGTTTCGTGATTGGGGTCTGCCGAATTTTTGATGACGACGAAAAGCAATCTTCGTATTGCAGGATCAGGGCTTTTAGCTGTTCTTGCTTATGGTTCGGAAGTCTGGGATTGACATCGAAAGCTATGGGAGGGGCTTGGTTTCTTTGAACAGGTTCCGCAGAATCGGTGAGGGCGAAAGCACTGGTGGCGTCCACAATTTCTTCGATGTATGCGACCGTTGTTCCTTTGTTCACATGTTTGTACTCATTGCTGAAATTCGTGAGCATAACCGTTGCTTTGCCTCCCCGCAGCTCTGCAATTCCTCTTGCGACGCAAATATTTCGGGTGACCAACAGATGCTGACTGCCTTCAACGACGCCTTCCAAGTCAGGTTATTTAGGAGCGCCGACTGAAATAATGACGCTTGAGCGAGGCGGGATGGTGACTTGTTCTTCCAGCACATTCAAGGCATGGTTTCCTGACGGCGTGCGCAGTGGTAGTGCTCCTTCTCTGGATAACGTTATCGACTTTGTTCTTAGGCTGATGACAGCCCCATGGAGGCATAAGAAGTCCATACCAAGGATGACATCTCTCGAGCAACGCTGTAGGACTACGAAGTTTAAGATAAATACGGCCGTTAATGGTGACTATAGCTGTGCAGACTCCTGCAGGCGTTACGAGATGACCTCCGGCTGTGCGGATTTCAGGGCCTTCCCAAGGTGTCCTAACTTACTTAAACTTCGTGACGAACGACCCACTGGTGACGGAATAGTCGGCTCCAGTATCGACGAGAGCGGTCACACTGTGGCCGTCGATGAGAAAGTCGAGGTTGCTAGTTGGCCGTCTCGCATTACAATCAGGGCGTGGCGTTGGGTCACGGCTGTGTCAGCCTGTTCCGCTGCTTCCATGTTGCGTCGTCAGGCCATTTTCGGTAAGTGAGCTTTCGCCGTCAGGACTTTGCCAGGTTGGCGTTGTGTTCGGAAAGCTCCGTCGCGTCGTCGTTGTCGTCGGAAATTCTTCGGTAGTTCGTCGCACAGCAACCGCACCTACATCAGTTGCTGCCCTTAGTTTCCCGGATACGGGCTAGGAGACCCGCCCCACGTTGGGCCACAGTACTGCCGGTGGTGCGGTGACATGTGGCGGCTGGGCGACGGCGAACGGGAAGGACTTCGTGGTGTCCATTCAGTTCCTGTCAGGTAGTCGGCGATGCCACGTTGCCGTTCTCCTGGCTGTGGACGCGGTGCATCGACGGCGAAGCCACGCAGTCCCATCTGTCGGTACTGGCAACGGCGGTATGTGTGTACGGCCTCGCCGCAGTGGTAGCAGAGCGGGCGGTGGTCAGAGGTGTGCCAGGCGTCAGTCTTCCTCGGTGCTCTGCGCTGGGCCGCTGGCGAATGGTATGACGTCGGTGGACGTCGATGGGGTGGTGGCGGCGGTGGCGTCTGTCGGTGAAAGTGCGATGGCGGGGCGTTTTTGCGTGGACGGGGAGGAGTGTTGTGGCGCACTGCAGCAGCGTAGCTCATAGCTTTCGGCTCGGGCAGCGGTACTTGGGGAATTCGAAGCGATTGCCGAACTTCTTCTCGACAATGTCGGCGATCGAATCCACTTGAGGCTGCGCCGAAGGCAACAGCTTGCGCAGCTTTTCCCGCACGATTGCTCGGATCGCTCCACGCAGGTCTTCGGAGTTACTGGCTTGAGAAGCAGCGCATTCCGGCGTTAGGAGACGATTATATTGTCTGGTGCCCATGTCTAGGGTCCTTTCGATAGTGGTCGCTTCGGCTACAAATTCTTGGACGGTGTTCGGTGGATTTCTCATCAGTCCCGCGAAGAGCTCCTGTTTGACCCCTCGCATGAGGAAACGAACTTTTTTCTCCTCAGGCATGTCTGAGTCATCGTGACGAAATAGTCGGGTCATTTCTTCTGTGAAAATGGCAACATTTTCATTTGGTAGCTGAACCCGGGTCTCTAATGAAGCAGCGGCCCTCTCTTTGCGAGCGACGCTCGCGAACGTTTGCAGGAATACGCCGCAGAAAACATCCCACATTCGTAGCGCGCACTCCCGATTTTCGAGCCAGGTCCTTGTGGTGCCTTCCAAATAGAAGAACACACGACGGTGCTTTTCGCCATGGTCTCAGTGGTTGAGGGCGGCCACACGGTCGCATGTTTCTAGCCAGGACTCCGGGTCTTGGAACGATGACCCATGAAAAATTGGTGGTTCCCTGGGTTGATGCATGACTATGGTGGGCTGGGACGCTGCGGTTGTCATTGTCGCTGCAGTCGCGGTCATGGCCTTGGTCTTCGGCGCCTTGTCTTGTAGAAGCCCGTACTCCGGTGGTAGCCCTTGCGGTCAGCGGCTTGTTCGCTGCTCCTGGTTGGCGTCGGTGTCTTCTCGGCGACGTGGGCTGGGTTCGCGGCTTGACGGGGGCGTCCGGTACATGAACGAAGCAGCACCTCCACCAGATGTCGCGGGGTCGTGACGCGGCCGAAGACAGGAGACTTTATGTTGGGATTTAACTGTTTTTTTGGGCGAACCTGTGCCCGGTAAACGGAAAGTTTGATTACAGTAGCAGTCTTGCACAGATAGCAGTGAACGGAGCGTCGGCCGTCGATCAACTACTGACAAGCGGCGAAGTGCGTCGACATTTATACTCTTGCCATCGAATGTTGTAGCGTTATCGCTGGCGGTGGCGTAGGTTCCAAAATAATCTGTACAGTTCGCAGAGTGGGCGTGATCTTATCGAAATGATCTACTAAAGCCCGGAAGTTTCTTGAAATCTGCACGCGCGTTTTGCGCTCAGAATTGTGTAGTGTTTTGGGGCGATAACAAAACTTGGGAAATGGAACGTGGCAATATGACACATGAAAAACACAGCGGCGACAACAGATGACTTTCATGTAAATAGCACAACACTATCTGCCATTCGATACTTCAGCTTTGAAGTTCCCACTACGGCATTGATGGCATTAAAACACGCAGCACTGGGAGCTGTAGCTGTAGCCACCATGCGGCACAGCAACCGTTCGACACACAAATAACACTGGGGTGACACGAGATGGCTTTCAGGTAAATTGCATAACACTGTCTACACTTCGATGTTTCAGCTTTGAAGTTGTCATTTCGGCATTGATGGCATTAAAACACACAGAACTGGGAGCTGTAGCTGTAGCCGGCGAAGGGCACGGCAGTCGTAAGTGGGAGCACACAAAGCCCTCAAAACATTGCCGCGAAGGCAACAGTGCCATGGTGCCGCTGGGAAAACAGTGCATATGAGCACAGATCAGTGATATATTTGAAGTGCTACGTGACACGCGAAAAATGCTGTGGTGACAAGAATGGGCTTCGCAGTAGGGAGCCCTACATTGCCTGTCACTTGGGCGAGTAAGTTTTATAGAGTAGCTGTTTTGGTATTCAATGACAGTAAAACACCGTGATGGCTTTTGGATGATTATGTTCAAGGCTCCACGGTGACAGTGTCCAAAGCTGTTGCAAGTGACATGTGTAATAAGCAGGTGACCACGATATACTAATATTCTTGGAAGTGTCCTCAGCAAACAGTGAACGGAGAGACTGATCATCATCTACATTCATGCTGCATTCATCGCTGCTCGTCGTGTAGCATCCCAGGTCACTACGACACGTTGGTTGTCATCAATGGCATCATCAATGATGTCATCAATCTTCATAATGTCATCCTCCACTTCCATTACGTGACTCACGTGATTTTTTCATTTTTGTGAGTGACTAGCTCTTTGCCTTTCCAAACCAGAGCATCGAGGCCTTCCATCTTGAAGTGTGTATTGACTTTTACAACATAACCTTTAACAAGACTCCACAAGAGCTCAATCAGGTTGAGCTCACAGTGGTATGGCGGCAAGCGTATGACATTGTGACCTGCATCAGCAGCAATGCAGTCACTGCGATACATATTACCTTCCGTACTTACGGTTTGAACAAGCTTTATCTGTTCTGCCTTCACCATGTAACTGCTCCAGGTCCCACCCTTCAGAGAGAGGCAGGCCTGATTGTCTTATTTCAACGTACCCATACGGGGCACCTTTTCAAGCTTCATAGAATTATAAGATGCATTTTCAAGCACAATGGCACTTTGTGGTGAAAAATTCGGCCGTAGTTTTTCTTCAAACCACTTTTATAAGTTGGCGCCGTTCATTTCATCTTGATAATCACCTGCTCCCTTTGTGGCTCGAAATACTTCACCGGCAGCTGTGATGAAGCCGTCCTCGTTGCCACAGTGAGTAATAATGAGGCGACCTTCCTTACCACTGGGGTTTGGCGAGCCCGTCGTCAGGTTGGCTTTTTTAGCGTGCTCAGTGGACGTCTTGTCGACCCACCCGCGGCTCACAGTGTGCCCTGCGTTCGCCCAGGTTTCGTTAGTGTAGAAGATAGGTCGTCCATGGCGTCGAACATCCTTAAATTGGCGCAAATACTTGCGTCGACACTGGATGATGTGAGTAGCCAGGATCGGGAGCAAATTTTGGTAACGCTGCTTAAAGCGGAAGCCTACCTTGAGCAGCATCGTGTGAATAGTTGTAGCGGACATGGATGGCAGCGAGTCATCTTCTTTGAAGTATGCGGCGAGCTTGCGCACCACCAGAATTCCTCACCGTTTATAGAAATCGTGCATGGCTCTGCGCAACAAACCAAGGTCAAAACCATCCAGCAGCTGCTCTCGATCGCGGCCCCTGCCACCGCGAGACAGCATCTTGGGTGAAAGTACCTCGCCTTGCTTATCATGCTCCGCTACCCACTTGTACAGCGCACGTTCGCTGACTTTGGTGTGCACAGCCGTTCTCTTAACGAGAGAGCTCATGCTTGCATTTCTGCCGCCCTCCTTACGCACTGTCCCGAACACATTTAGAGCTAACCGCTTCGCTCCCTTGTTGTAAAAGCTGATCTGGGAACAATATCACACAGGTGAACCAGGTGCTGCCATTTTAACAGGAGTGACCAAATCTGCCACCGTGCGCATACTAATCACAACCCAAGACTGGGTCTTCCCCGGCGCTGTGGACGCTCGGGCTGTGCGGACTACTCATAAACGTTTAGACAGTGTCGTACCATCCAGTCGTGCTTTATAATTAAAAACATAACACATACGAGCCACAATAGCGGTATTTATTTCTTCATTTGCATGTTATGACACGTACAAGCAAGAACTCTTTCTTCAGTTGATGGAGCCACAAAATTGTTTTATACAAAAAAATTGCCCGCAGCTTCCCTCGGGGGAACACTGAGGAGGATGCGGAGCATATAATTGGTTAACGGGGTGTTAAAGTGCGACTTACTTGGGTCGATGGCTAAATTGGTTAACGTGGTTGTGAAATGGCGTGTTAAATTGCGACTTACTTGGGTCGATGGCTAAATTGGTTAACGTGGTTGTAGGAGGGGGTGTTAAATGAGTGAACACGTACACACGTATGCGAAAGGACGGCGCTGGTCGAAGGGACGTCAATCATTGTGTTTGTGGATTCGTTGGAATTCATTTCACCGCGACCTTGGACGTCGACGTGCCGTACAAACCAACCGACGAGTGGCAACTGAGCGAGCGAGCGCCGACCTTGAGTATATATACAGCGCGACGGCGCATGCACTGTCAGCTGTTGAATGTTCTCGAAGGAGAAGCGCGCGCGCGGCACAGATGGCGACGGCGCGACGGCGCATGCGCTGTCAGCTGTCGAATGTTCTCGAAGGAGAAGCGCGCGCGGCACAGATGGTGGGCGACGGCGCGACGGCGCATGCGCGCGCGTCAGCTGTCGAAAGTTCGAGAAGCGGTGCGGACGGCGCGGACGGCGCACTACAAGGCGCGAGTATAAGATGCTTCCGCATCTAAAAATGAGACAAAATCGTCATACAAATTAGAGCTACAACACGCAGAGAAGCCTTCAAGTAAAAGTCCTCCAACGAGACCGCTTGCGAAAGTCACGAAGACAAACAACAGACTACGTATATGGGGCACTACATCTGCCTTCGCAACAATCTGCGCTCGAGGGTCGTGCAGCCTTGGCTCTGCTGCGCGGAACTTTTGGAACAGAGTATAGCTTCAAGAGTGGATGATGATGATGATGATGATGATCCTTGTTATTCTGGTGCACACCCACAAAGAGAGATCGGCCAAGAACCGGGTGGCAGGATATTTAAGTAAAAGGCTTAAGGTTTTATAAACACAAAGTAATTTTGAAGTGAATATATATATATATATATATATATATATATATATATATATATATATATATATATATATATATATATATATATATATATATGTGAAGAAAAGCCAAAAAACAAAAAAGGAGTATATCTAAGCAGGGATCGATGCAGGCTATCAGATGTGATTTGAGACAGAGGTAATCGTGGGTCTAAATTGAATAATATATATATATATATATATATATATATAGAGAGAGAGAGAGAGAGAATGCTGCGCCGCGTGGCGCACGAGCCACCCCCACACAGAGACGGCTCCTGCGCTGCACGGAAGTGACGTGATGCATTTTCCGGTTAAACGCTTTGTTTAAATAGTCGGGAGTGTCTAGCGGTACGTCTAGAAATCACGATAAAAGCCATTAAAATTACGTCCAAACGAAAAAGTGAACAAAAATGTTATTTAGGTTTAGCGTGACAACAATACAGAACCAGCTTGTTTGTCATTTGAAACGATCGGCAGCTGTGGCGTTGTCGGTTAAAGCAGCACATGAGCTGGTGAGGTTGGTGGTTCAATTCCCATTGGGGTTATCGATACTTTCTATTCTTTTTTGTTCACGCATGTATTGTTTTAACATTTGCGCCTCCTCATCAGCCCGACTTGCTGCTGGTGGTGGTCCCGTCCACAGGCCCTTTAATATTGGATCTCCGATGACTCTTGCAGGATTGGCTATATTTATGATAAAGTGTTTTGCGAATTAGTGCTCTTAATCGGCGAGACGCAAAAAGACACAAAAACTCGAATGCAGCTGGCTGCATTGGTTTTTGCAGCACAGGTGTCAGGAATGTTGATTTCCACGGCTTATTAAAGTTTTGATGAGAGAAAGGTGCACTTCAACGTACTCTCGGGCAACGTTTTTTATGCCGCTCAGTGTACCATCACCTGACGACATAACCGGCAGGCCGCTTTCTTTAGACATACTGACTTGTCACCGAAATGTTCTCGGCGTTCAGCACTTGACAAACAATGACCAAGGGCAAGTGCCGACGGCGTTAGCCCATCTAACTACTTGTCTGTCTTGCTCAATAACACGCGCGGCCTGTGACAGCACGGGAGCATTCCCGTAGCAACGGTTGAGAACGGCCGTACGTGTTCGCACTTGACAAAATAGACGGCAATGCAGTAGCTTTGGCCTTCGTAGATCACAGGCTTCGTAAGAACATTACAATAAAGTTGTTTCCATCCCCCGTATGAACACCTTGCCGACGCACTGGGGTTTCATGCATGTGCGTCCGGTCAGTCACACGTGAACCGTGTGAAAGCATTTATTTCATCGTCGACCTTGTCCTTCGCGACAAGCAAAACTCGGCAGCAAGAACACTTTCACCTTTGACAACACCACGCTTAGCATTGCTATCTAGAAAACGCAGTACGTCCAACGATTGTAATCCGCACATCATACTGAGAAACTTTATGGCGCACACACTCAGATGAAGCAGCGGTGCGGTGGACGGCCGCGCTAGTTCCAACCACCAGGTTCAACTAAGCAACCAGCAATCACATGAAGCAGCGACAACACTCCAGTCCTCCTCGGGAGTGGCCTAGGTCATGGCCACGATTTCATTGGAGTTTTCACCACCTAACACATCGCAGGCGGCTACCATCTCGCAGTGTTTACCTTTCGCAGCTGCAGCACCCATGGCGCCCCCTGTATTCAATCTACTTGTAATATGTATTTAAATAACAAACGTAGGCTAATTGACTCGTTAAGCACCTGCTTAGTAAAAGTTTTGTAGGTTTAACACATCACGCACGAATAATTTACACGTTTAACAAGCTTTAGGTAATAATTTTTTAAGTGACGTCACTCCCGTGCGGCGCAGGAGCCACTTCTGTGTGGGGATGGCCACTGCGGCGCGCGGCGCAGGAGATGCTGCCATATATATATATATATATATATATATATATATATATATATATATATATATATGATAAGCCACGTTAACATGGCAATCGCTTTTTTCAATTATGTAGTCAAATACCGCAGATCAGATGTCCCTGTGGCTATAATCAAATTTAATGCTGCCAAACGGTAAAATTACAGGCACATTTAACTCTAATCCTAGTTTTTCAAGTAGAGCTACCAGGTATCTTTTTCGCTGATAAGAATATTGGTGACAGAGTAAAATAAATGATCTATCGTTTCCATTTCTTCGCAAACCTGGAATAAAGGTGACGCCTTTAGACCAACTTTGAGTAAAGAATAATTTAGTTGTGGAATTCTACTACGCAATATGGTATGAGTAACTTCCAATCGCCATGTTGCGCACCACTGCGCTTTCGTCGGGACGAGAGAAGAGAGAATGCAATTGCAGTATATGACAACTTTTTGTAACTCCCCTCGCACTGGTCAGATTTTTGAAAATTTTGCGGCATTGAATTCGTGAGGCAAAAAGCTCTTCCGGTGAGCTCATTCCGTGGTTACATTAAAAAGTGTTTCAGGGCCCTCTCAACTTCAGCTCATATTTACACAAAAAATACTGGTCGTATTGAAAGTTACACTCAGGAATCTTGTCAGAAACAAAATTCTACGTCAAGTTTTTTTACACCTGAATTCCAAGAGAGAATAGCTTTTCGGCTCTCCAAGTTTACAATGTCCACATTGGCGGAACTATTTGCAATGTTTCCTGCTTTATGCTCAATATTAATGTTGAGAGGACCTCCTTGCTAGGCAATTTTAAGTAACTCGCAATCCTTGTCAGCAGTTATAAATGTCACAACTTAGAAAAAACAGACCACAATTTAACATATCAAACTAAAAAATTATAAGCCGTAGCTAAGAACTTACGTCACGATATCCTTTTCTAGTGGATTCCAAATCATTATGAATTCATCAGAAATGTCGCAGCTGATGGTATGGCATGTGCGGCGCATCACGAGAGCGATTTATCACTACTACGTCTCGTGGCGAGCGATACATAATGCTTCCTGAATAAACTATCTGGTCGATTCTCCAAAGAGACTCGGCACGCGAACGCTGCGGAAGCACTCAATTATATAAGGTCAGTCCTTTGATATAAGTTCATATTCCAATGAAAATAACCTATTATGTAGAAACTATTCACATACATCGTCTAAGTCCTGCCTACATTTCGTTATCATATAAGGGGTAGAAAAACTAATGGTCCTGCATACGCATGTCAAGAGGCAGAAGAAGGCTTAAAATATTATTACATTGTGAGAATGATGCTCTTTCTCACAAACTGTTTCGTAGAAAAATTACACAGCTTCGATAGAAAGCTGCTATCACGAGAAAAAGTTTTGGCTCTCTGGTCGGCACACACTCTTCAAAACAGTTGCTCATGCACTAGAACAGCTTTTGTAAGGGCGAAGACTATAAGAAGGAAACTGATTTACAATAACAATTATTCTTCACATTGCTAATTTTGTCAGATATATCTGGTCACATGTGTCAAGTACTTTCTCGTGTTTGATTACAGCTTTGTTTTAAATGCTGGCAAATGCGCAGTGACTGCTTTGCGATAACTTTTTTTGAAGTACTTTAACTTTTGTAGAAAGTGCGAACGTTTATTATGCTTCTAGTGTGTGAACATTCTTCTTAAGGCAAGCACACTGTTTACGACATCTGAACATTCGTTTTCTGAATTTGCGTTTTTCGTGTGTGTATTTTGCCTTAATTAATTGTTATTATTATCGTCATAATGAAAAGTATTATTGCAAAAAAAGAGCGATAGTCAGAGCCATATTTATAGGCACGAATTTCCTCTAAATCACATTTATTAAAAAGTAAAAAAATCATTGGCGGTTGTGCAATGTTAATGTCTGGACTCCATACATTAGGTTAAAAGGTATGTGGAATTGGAAGATTCCGGCTAATTTTTTATTATTTTTGCGCGAACTACTGCACCTACAGCACGTTCCGCAAGATATTCCCATTCTATCGCTACTAGAATTGATCATCGCACAGCCGACTTAGTCAAGTGATTTGGTTCAGTCGGCCGATTTCGTATTATGGCTTGTGCGTAATAGCTCAGGGGTACCTTAAATACCCAAGTGCACATGCTCGAGAAAATGTTTCAGTGCAAGGTATGCACTGAACGTGAATTGGTCACGGTTTTGTTTTCAAGAAGAATATTAACATCTAGCTCAATGTATACAAGAAAGGAAACGCCTGTATTACTCAACTAGTCGCTGCATTTATTTCGAGAAAAAAAACAACCTTTGTCTGATTTTACTTACAGGAGATATTGAGGAAATGCTGTTAAGTTACAAGCGTTTTTATAAACAGTTGAACACTGCAGTTAGCAGTACTAAACATATATCAGCACCACGAGACGAAGAAGAACAAGAAGGCCCTCACTGGCGATCGCGGCACGCGAGTCTCGACGGAGGATGGCAGCGATTCCTCTCGTACCGTCCTGGTAATCAATAGGTCCTACTTTGCGCTAATGAACCAGATGGTAGACTACTCAGTCTTATTAGAGATTACTGACATCAATGCAATCTAAATCACCGATACCTTGGTGTCTCGCATATCATATAATGCATCCTACATCAATCAATAATCTCCAACCAGGCGCACTGGCTTTGGTACCTGGGACAATCAGTTCTATGACTCACCTTTGTGACCCTGTAGTACAAGCTGCCTTCGGGCAGGAGCAGCATGTCTAAATTCTGCTCCTGTTCGTGGCGGGCGCACTGCACGTACGTCATCCAAGATGGCATCATCGTATCAGCGCCATCCACGAGGAAGCGCACGCGGCCGCCGTCGATGGCCTGCGAAAATGCAGTCAAGTAGGGCTTGAATGCTGAGCGCATGAGGATACAGCTTGTCTCTCCAGGACCAAGATTATTCGAGTCAGGGAGTGAGACAAAAAATTCTATGGACTGCACAATGAGCTACGCAACCGAGGTGGATAAGTATGACATTATTTCATAGATAAGATGATTCAGATTTTCAACAACCAAGCAATCGTAGCAACCTTTCACCTTTGCTGGATATGAAGGAGAAGTACGCACCTGGACAGTTCCTCAAGCTGTTTGATGTGTATGCAAATGTTATTTCGTACCTTATTTTATTAGAAGAAATATCAGCAGAAAAACGGTCCCATCTACCACTGATGTTGAGTCATTCAGCAGACAGTGTTTTTATACATAATTTATAACTCATTTCTGTATGGCAATATCGCGGCTAGCATGGCGATGACATGACTGGTACAATCATGTTGCATAGCAGACAATACATTTTACGTTCTAGGCCACTACGATCACAATCGACGCTGCGTTGTTAATTACTGCTGGAATATCGAAGAGCTATTGAGACTGAAGAGACAAAGTCCGCCTAGCTCACTTCTTTTCACTACGAGCACAGTTCTACGCATTATCTATTTGTCTTCAGAGTAATCACACCCATCAGAAAGGGCTATGAATGAAGACCTTATTTTGGTGACTTACGCCGACAAACATCATCAGCAAGGTGAAGGAGGAGGGCATAGATACTACAATATTTAGGTTACCCTTAACATTCATTCTCTCTATTTTTTTTTCAATTTTTACTTCTAGCGAATAAGCATATCTCTCGGCGTAGTAACGAGAAAGAAAGCCTGCCATATTTTCATTATGCGTCCCTCGAAACAGCCCTGGCACTCTTTACGTTTTATGTCGATAACGTATGACATCTTCTAGCATTTCCATACTGAATCCGTGATGCGAATGAATGCGGGAACGACGATTTATAATAATTGTGCGACTGCCAAAGCTAAATGGTGTGCTGGCGTAATGAATCTCCCAGGCCTTGCCCAGTCTCTATGGCGTTGCATTGGTTTCCCACTAGATGGCAAGGCCATCGCACTTCCAAGCTGAAAGTTGACATGTTGAAAATTTCAGTCGCTGGCAAAGAAACATTAGGCACGTAGTAATATGCTTTTTCAAAGCATAACTATTACGTACCACTGCGTGTTGAACTCAGTAGAAAATATGAAATAACAATAAAAATGTAATGGAACAAAAAAAAGCTAGCTTGACTTGGCATTCTGAACCTTTGCGTTTCCTAAAGCAGCCAGTTTGTAATTAGCGCAAAATTGCAAATACACTTTCTCGTTTCGAATTTCTGTTTCCATAAAGAACAGCGAGAAACAGGAACAGTGACAAAAGTAATTGTGTTGATAGTTTGGGTGACTTTAGGAAGGCGAACCTCACTCACCATGTTATGTATCTATGTATGAAGTGGTACGGTTACAGTGATGTAACGACCACTTATATAAAAAAGAAAAAAAAAACTGAAGGCAACACCTATGTATTCTCGTTATTATTAAATTATCATTAATATCATTATCGCTTGTCTCGTGTTCATCTTCTCTTCTGGGCGTAATTTGAAGCTGCGCTATTCAATATTCTTTTAATAGTGTGCCTTACAAACACACGCAGATGTCTGCACACCTTAACACTACTCCACAAAAGCCAAAGTAAGTGCACTAGTTGTAATGGTAACTTGCTGTTTGATGATGCCGATAAAAAAAAAACGCACCGAGAAGAGAGTCAGGATATGCAAGCGAGGGAAGACCGAAACGATTCTGAGTCATTAAATTCCGGCAAAGCGGATGATGAGGGCAGCTGAATAGCACATAGTTTTATTGGTTCATTTATTAAATGCGAAGCATTTTTTGTGTACTGCAGGCACTTTCAGTGCCTGCCTGCCTGCCTGCCTGCCTGTCTGCCTGCCTGCCTGCCTGCCTGCCTGCCTGCCTGCCTGCCTGCCTGCCTGCCTGCCTGTCTGTCTGTCTGTCTGTCTGTCTGTCTGTCTGTCTGTCTATCTAGTCTATCTATCTATCTATCTATCTATCTATCTATCTATCTATCTATCTATCTATCTATCTATCTATCTATCTATCTATCTATCTATCTATCTATCTATCTGTCTGTCTGTCTGTCTGTCTGTCTGTCTGTCTGTCTGTCTGTCTGTCTGTCTGTCTGTCTGTCTATCTATCTATCTATCTATCTATCTATCTATCTATCTATCTATCTATCTATCTATCTATCTATCTATCTATCTATCTATCTATCTATCTATCTATCTATCTATCTATCTATCTATCTATCTATCTATCTATCTATCTATCTATCTATCTATCTATCTATCTATCTATCTATCTATCTATCTATCTATCTATCTATCTATCTATCTATCTATCTATCTATCTGTCTGTCTGTCTGTCTGTCTGTCTGTCTGTCTAGTCTATCTATCTATCTATCTATCTATCTATCTATCTATCTATCTATCTATCTATCTATCTATCTATCTATCTATCTATCTATCTATCTATTTATCTATCCAACCGCCTACGTGTGGGTGCGTTCGTGATCACCCCCGTAATTTGGGGTAAACCAAAATTAGTTGGGGACGTTAAGATAGTTTGACGAAATATGACTCGCTGGTCATGACATAAGTAATTTCTTCATAACCCTGTCGCATGCGTAGTGAAAATGTACCAGCCACGGTGTTCTAGTGGCTAAAGTACTCGGCTGATGACCCGCAGGTCGCGGGATCAAATCCCTGCCGTGGCGGCCGCATTTGCGATGGAGGCGAACAATTTAGCCCCTTGTACTTAAATATAGGTGCACGTTAAATAACTCTAGGTTGTTCAAATTTTCGGAGCACTTCACTACAGCGTCTCCCATAATCATATGGGGGCTTTGGGACATTACACCCCAAGAATTATAATTATTACGTCGTCAAAGCCCTTCTGTGAGACGTGCGGCAAATACCCTTGGGAAAGTATGTGCCACAGGTGATTGACACAATCACCTGTGGCACATATTCACCTGTGGCACAATCACCTGTGGCGTTTCTATTTTAGTCTTGTTTGCTTATGCACCTTCAAAGCACGCAATTCTACTTCGATTTGTGTGGAGAAGACGTGGTGTACACTGGTTATTCATATATAGATGTAGATCCGAAAACTTCGGCTTACACCCACCGTGAGTGACTGGCCACTAATCGCCGAGCTTGGAGAAAATATTTTAAGCCTATAAAAGTTTCTGTATGAGAAGTTTTTTTCCATATATTTATTTATTCATGAGCGGTACGAGCTGAGCGTGACGCTCTTCCAAGCACTGCCGTTTAAGGACGTGGTGTTGTGAATATTCCAATAATTAGCATCGGAAACTGAAACTGGTGAGAAATTGACAATGCTGGTTTAAGTTTACAGTTATATTGAATACATGTAATATCGGAGCGTCTCTTTGCTGCTTCTGGTGAGGGCTAGTTCACTGTCAGCTTAACTAATGAAAATAAAAAGGTTGACTTCATCGAAGTGGAATGGAAAAACTTTTGTTTTGTCCTGCAGGACGCGCTTAGCGCGTAGCGGCCGTCTCCCACGTAGGGACCCACAGGGAGTACCTGGCGGTCGCTTCGTGGGTCTGCTGGACGGCCCATTGCTGGTCGGTGAGAACTTAGCTTGTGAGGGACCTCTCCCACTTGTTTGAGGTAGAGTCGGGAGGAGGAGGAAAAACTTTATTGGGCAAGTGAGTTTAGGTTCTTTACGGACCCTGGGCCACCGCACGGCCATCCCATTGCGCGTATGTGTCCAGACCACGCAGGGCTAGGGAACTGGCACCCTGGTTCACACAGCGAAGCTGTGCGACCAGGTGCTGCGGGCCTCCCATTCCTCCCATGTGCTGATGGCGGGCTGTCCCTGGGGCGGAGGATCGGCGGGGCAGACAAAGAGAATGTGGTCTAGGGTGGCAGGCGACTCTCCACAGAGAGTGAGGAGAAATGGGGCGGAAGTGGGATAGGACGTGAGGAGTGGGAAGACTTCTCGTCTGAAGTCGTCTCCAGACGATTTGTTGCGAGTGAGAAAGACGGGGGGTTTGGAGGGGGGCAGAGGAGCGTTTCTACTCTCCGAAAGCATGTGTGGGATTTTAGCCGTAGTCCACGCGAGAAGCACGTGTCACTGGGGTACGCATCGGGATTATAAACGTGAAACTTGACAAGGTGTTGCACGTGTAAGTCTTTAATAAGCGTAGGGTTGGCAACGGCAGTCTGTGAAGTTTGGCATGGGGAGGGGGATGGGGAATGTGGCTTTTAAGGTAAAAGTGCTTTGTGATGTCGTTGTACGTAATGGGTGCATCCCGATTGGTCTCTGACTCGGCGAGATGGCGTTGACCTGAGGCAGCGTGGTCAGAAAGTGCGCGCGCTGCATCATGGGCGATCTCGCTAAAGGGCTTTGGTGGCCGGTCTGGAGTCACTGTAGATGACGTCAGCTTGCTGTCGAGCACACCTATAGCTAAAGCTAATTGCTCCACTACTTAGGGGTTTCAGGTGAGGAAACTTCATTGAAAGAGCACACGCTTTTCTCGCTAGAAACGGCAATCGTTGCCGCACCTTGCGAAGCCAATATCAACGACCCGCTTCTTGGCCACTCGACACTTGACGCTGCACTCGACACTTCACGTGCATGAGCGTGATTATTATGAAGTCTCCTTCGTCAGATTTCGTAACATGGGTCCTCCGAATGCTATGCGTATAACTAGCGATGTGTCTTGTATGCGAAGAAACTACATAGAACTGACTTGATCTGAGCTAGAAACTTCCGGCGCACTTATTACGAATGGCCAAGTTATATGCAGCTTCATATTAAGAAGTATGAGGGAGCAGCAACTGCGCTTACATATTTCTTCAATAACTTGCCTTGATGTCATACATTTATTTTGGCGTCTTTTGCTTCTGACTATTTCCTTTTCTAACGGTGCAGTCATAATAAGTTGCATTCCGTATAGTCAAAGATGAAACTATAGGCAAGCTACTCAAACCTCAGAGCGTCAGAGTCGACCCAATAATTTGAAATCCCATTACACTGAGGCATCAATGTACCACCGCCGGTAAGGCGAAAAAGAAAATTGCAGTTCGTTTATTGTACTCAAGCTTTAGCTCCACAGTACTCAATTTACACGAATATTACTTACGTTAAGGTTCCTCTGTAGCTACTTTAAGCACGCAAGTTCCTCGTTCCCCGAGGTAATTTTGGCACTGCTAGATGATATGAAACATTTAGTGCGAGGTAAACGTACATGACCTCGGAGATTACATAACTCTAGTGTCCATACTGCTATTGACTCTACTAGGTTATTGCTAGTACCATTCTTGGTTTTAGGATACCCACTTTTAAGAAGTTCCCTGTCTGGTGAAGAAATATTCATTCACCCGCAACAGGGCATACGGTTCAGCGTTGTCACGAACCGAACTCACGAAACATGTTTGGCTAAAAGTTTGTTTTTGTAATAAATTATTAAAAAATAACAAAAAAGCGGTCAACACTTCTTGCGACACCGATGATTATTTTTTTTGTGCTCATTAACTAAAGGTATTGCTTAAAAGTGTGTGGTGGCCTTATCCACGGTCCTAAATTTATGTATTCAGAACTTGCTTTCTTCTTTTTTTGTTTTTTTTCTAACGATGGCGCGTTACCATTTGGTGGAATAACGCTAATGCACCAGACAATGGACTCAGCAATCAGTAGCGCTCTTACGTACTAGGTGGCGCCATGAGCGGCGGCAGTTAGTGGCATTAATTACGCTGGTTATTAACTCTCGAGAGTCAAGGAGTCTCGCAGTTCCGCGGAGTGTCAGAAAAGGGAGTCTTCTTGCATCGACGGGATTCTCCCAGGAACCTAGTTCTGCAGGCTATTTACAAGCAGGTTTATCTGTGCCGTACACTGTTTAAGACACTTGTCGCACGTCTCTTTCTCAACTGTTAGTCGTTCAAATGGGTTTAGGCGGTCAGGAAATATAGGGCGACAGTTACTTCTCAGATCAGCTTCAATGTCATGTTGGGCAAGACTAGACTTTTTAAAGATGATGTCTTGCGCTTAAATTGCCATTTCTCCAGATTATCCAATATGGAAGAAAGAACAATGGCATGTGTCCAAACACACGCACTTTTTAGTTACGGAACTCTGCCCTGAAATATATCCGCTGCGCCTTTTTTAATCATAATGGAATTGAGTTTCTCGCGTCGCGGTCGTCTCAGATGATTGTGAAAAGTTCACTCTGACCTAATTATCCAAATTACAAAAAACGTATCGCCTGCTGTGCAGGTGGCCTTCTCCGTATTGCAAGCAAAGCACTCTGGCGCTCTGGTGATCAAAGCGCTCTGGTAACTCAACAAAGCTCCAAAAGTTTGTTAGCGAAACAAAAAAACAAACTCTGTGCTAAAATGAAGGCTGGAAAAAATATTATTACAAGGTTACCTTGCCGCCGCTAAGAAAGCAAATCGCCGCAAATTCTGGAAGGCTATTCGACCATCTAGTTCTTCATCACCCACGATGACATTAACAACGCTGCAGTTTTTGATCCAAAGGAAATGAACTCAGCCTTCAACACCTACTCCAATTCATTTCTTTTGATTAACAACTCGGAAATCCGTGTTTCTCATTCATAATCCCACCACGGAATCGACGATGAGGCATTGTCACTTCAGGGCATATTTAATCTTATCTTAAACTTGAATCGCAAGAAATAATGTGGTCTCGACGGCATACCAACACAAATTATAGGCTTATGCGTAAGCAATACGTCTATAATTTTACTTACCTAGACAGATTGCTGCCAAACATGTTTACGAAAAGAAAAGAAGACAGCCACCCGTTGTAGCACGAAGCTACAAGGAAATTTATACGGCAATCTCAGAAAAAAAGCTTCTTACTTGCCGAAAAATTGTTTTGCTTCAGGGTTCCAATAAAACTGTAATTACGAGCACAGATAAACAAGGCTCGATTACTGGGCTGGCTGTTCTATTCTGCCATGTGCCGGTGGCAAGCACACACCTCACAACCCAGTTCTCCCCTTCGATTACGGTAATCGAAGTATATATATACACACACATATATATATCTGGATACAATATATACAATATATTTTTCGCTGGTAATAGATTAACATTTTCTGCGTAATATGATTTCTATTCAGTGACTAAGATACTTGAGGAGCAAAATAAGCAAAAACGTTGCCAAAGTATTGTGGCAAATCATGAAAAACAGCATTTTACTCAAATTGCGGCTTCATTTTCGCAATGCAGCGGTCCAATTAAAATATGAATAGTAATATTGTTCCATAGCACAGTTTGTCAATAACATAGCCAGAAGGTTTCAAAAGACAATACTTTGTTTTAAGAGAGAAAGAAAACTTTCATCTTAACAACCACAACATACTATAAAGCTTGCCTTGCCTCGCCTTCACTGCATAGCACGTCAGCTCGAAGTTCAAGCGAGGGCTTTTCGGCCCCTAATAATGCATGTCATACAACATCTTGTCCATTGTTTCAGTAATACTGGTGTAATAACGTCAAAATGTCAAATATTTCCTGACGAAGACAGGCCCTCCTGCCGGAACGTTGGAAGTAAAACATTTTCTTGTAAACATCTCATTCCTTTCTTGCTGCCTCAGAGCAGCTCAATTACCCGTTACATGACTTATATTAGAAATTGCGTACCACCTGCGTTTATGCTTTCTTCCAGCCCTAGTCTGAGCACGTGCCTTACCTCCCAAACGAGCGACGGGTCCCTGCACAAGGCTACCGCCGGCTTTCGGGCTCCCGGGTACGGTCCCATCTGCGTGTCCTTCGGAATGAGGTCGCAGGCGAACACGCCCACTTGGCAGCCTGGCACCGAAGAGACGCCCAACCGGAGCTGCCTCGGCGTGCCTGCCATGACCCCTGCGGCCACCAGTCGAAATGTGAGGGCAGTGAGAAACGATGTGCACCTGGGACGGTGACTTCTGCGAATAACCATTGCATGGACGTCTTACGCACCTAATGAGAGCGCATCGCTCTGATGAAAAGAGCGTGGTCGATAGATTGCGGCTGGCTGCCTTTACACTTCCATACTGCTGCTCATAACGCCACGCGACAACTGCCGATACCTTGACGACGATCCAGCTGCTTCTTGCTAAGTGACATAAAAGAAACCATAACACACAGTAGGCCTACAGATGCGTGGTATAGACTTTCACAGTGTTCTTGTTTTTCTGACTACACTGCAGCAATAAAGTGAGAGAAAAGAAAGCATTCAATGTTTTTTTAACACGTACATTCCTATTTATTTTACTATTACTGTATGCTATCGTGGTCCAGCCATGAGATACGCCTGCTCTTGACAATTGGTTTATTACTCTCTTTAGCCATCGCAATATGAAGAAAGTCTGGTGTCGGAATTTCTAGTGCATTTCTATTTTTTCACTGGTCCCTCTGGACGAGTATACAGAGCACAAAGAATAGGATGTACAGATTTGATGCCAGTATTGTTGGACGTGTGGCAGTTCATAGATTATGAGACCACTCAGTATCTTTTTTCCACTCTTCCTGCGCTATTATAATAAACTGCGGCTTCTTACATTCCTAAGGCTACTTGTTCTTTGTATTACGGCTTCTCTCTCATTACCATGCTGGATTTTTTCGCAAACATAAATGAAGTTATGACATACTTTTTTTCATGATGCATGCCTCAGTGCGGAACAAAAAGAGCACAAACAACATATTCACACTTTGTTTTATTGGTCAGGCAGAATTTATATAAGTGCTTTTGTACTAGACGGATCTACCGAGTTTAATGCTGGTTTGAAATAACCAGTTTATTATCATTCCGCACATTATTAGTAAAAAGACACATGAAGTTTACACGCTCATTCATCATTCAACGACTAAACACTATAGTAGTAACAGTAGTATTTTTATCTAAAGTATCTGTATTTTTATTTAGCTGTCGACCACGGTGGAGCAGGGGTTAGGGTGCTTGGCTGCTGACCCAATGGTCATGGGTTCGATCTCAAAAGCAGCGTTTCGACGGAGGCAAAGTGGTAGCTTCCAGTGTAGTACTTTGTCAGTGCACGTAAACAAGTTGGTCAAAATTCTCATAGCCCTCAACTACCACGTCTCTCATAATTATATCTTGCTTTAGGGACGTAAAGCCACAGATATTTATAAGAATAATATTATTACCTTTATTTATTTAGGGATTATGAAGGTCTCAGGAATAATTTGTTCCGCACTTTAATTTCGTGTTCTGAATTAGTGTTTCTGACGTTATTGAAAAGGAGTTACGCAAAGAAAAAAGCAACGCGTTACCATCCTATACGTTACCTAAAGCACAGGTAACAGGTTATCACTAATGTTACAAAAACGTAACGCACATGTCCTGTACTGTTAATTCATGGTTATACATTTGAATCAATGCTTCCTCACAGCAGAAAGTTACATTAACAACGTCATAAAGATCTGCAATATACTTTACATAAACCGTCCAGCCGAGCAACAACTTTGCCTAAATTACTGACCTAATATAAAGACATTGCATCTCAGCAATATTCAGGTGGCTTATGAAGTTGCACTTAAAATATTGTGATGGCTTGAAATGCCGGAGAGCATGGTAAAACAATCTTTGTCCATGACACATTAAACAGAAAACGAGATTTCACCATGTACAGCTCTCATGAATGAAAACGTCAATGAACTTTGAAGAAGTTTACAGTAAATCTGCCGGTGGGCTTCCACTAGTACGATGCTGAAATATTCCAGTCATGAAGAAACTCTTGAACGGCTTGGTTTGAAAGGAAAGAACGTTTGAACATACAAAAACGTTCCCTTTTGATATCTATAATATCCGCAAATATTGCGAATGCTGCAAGCGTGCAAGGCCAGCCTCGTTCGCTTTCAAGCGGAGTGCCAGCAGAAACGTATATACGCAGTCACCGATAGAAAGAAGCAAAATTTATTTTTGAAAAAGCTCATAGCAGCGGTGGTATACTTCATGGTGAGTTCTTTATTAACTGCAACTTCTTGTAGAATTCAAGCAACAGCTGCATTTCAATGTTGTAGCTTGCATAGCTTCCTACTGAATTCGTCGGCACGAACGCTACACAGTCACTCTACGGGCTGTTTCAAGGCATTCTTACCGCCTGGCGGGCGGGCAGCAGTACTCCACTGCGAAAATAAAACGCAGGCACATTTAGAATAAACAGTTTAGAGCAATGTGAGGTCTCGTAATACAGAAAACATTCACGTATGTAACGTAAGTTAACCATCCTTTACAATTCCTTTATAGTAGCGATCATGTTATACTATAACCATAACTTTCTTTAGCTCGCACGAACACAAGGACAAGAAAGACACAGACGAGCACTAACTCTCATCTATTTGTTTTTGAAAGGTACGGGCTTAGACAAAAAGTAAAAATATGAATACATGGCAACTCGCTCACCTATCAGTTTCACTACATTACCAAAGTTATCGATAAAACTAACACGTTACCATAAGTGCTGCTGCCAAGTTGGGAAAGAGGGCAAAATACAGAAAATGGCAACATACAGAAAATGAGCAGTATAGTTGGAAAGCAGTGTTAAGAACAGGAGTTGGTCCTTGTTTATGGCTCAAGGTTCGCTAAGGTGATGCACGATGCTCCGTATCTGAAGGCTGTTGAAAGAACTATGTTGTTCAGTGCAAATAATCAGTGCCTCCTTTACTCCGCCGCAGTGGTCTAGTGACTAACTAAGGTACTCGGTTGCTGACCTGCAAGTCACAGGATCGAATCTTGACGGCGGCGGTTGCATTTTCGATGGAGGCGAAAATGCTGTATGCCCGAGTGCTCAGAATTGGGGGCGCGTTGAAGAACCCAAGGTGGTCGAAATTTCCGGAGCCCTCCACTACGGCGTCTCTCATAATCATACGTGGGTTTTCGGGCGTGAAACACCACATATCAATCAATGAACGCCTCCTTTATTTCTTTCAGTGTCAGTGCAAAAGCGCGCGTCTCAACGGGATCCGCTGGTCCACCATAGTTTAGAGAGTGGTCGTGATGTGATGCTACATGATGGGTAGCGCTGCTTGCGTCACAATAGCTTCTGAGCGCTTTCGCCTGGAGATACAATAGACGTGTTTCCCACTTCAATTTCATACGTCTGTCAGATTTGTTCTTTGATGCTCCTTATTTGTGGCTCGAAGCAATCTCGCCACCGCATCACAGCGCATCGCATGCCGTAGTGTTGCAATGACGTGACTCCATTAGATGCCCGCATTGCACTACGAACGGCAGTGCGCTATTTCAAAACACTGTATCATTTACAGAACCAGCGTGACCGCTAATACTGTTAACAAGAGGAATGCAAGACGCTGCCCACGGATGTATACACAAATGAAGAAAAAATTACCGAGTGGCATGGGGTTTTCCCTGCGTTTGGGTACCTAGACGATTCTAGCCACCCTACCTGCGTCTCTCCTCTGGACTGAAATAAAGTTTTCATCATCGTCCTCATCATTATCATCACCATTATTTTATGACTACCGTCGTGAGGCACTTGATGGGGGGTTCTGTTCTCATGGCCGCAAAGCACACGCCAAGGCTGGGCGATGGGCGAGAGCAGGAAAGGACTATATGAGAGAGTGGTGAACGGTGGGATCCGGTACATCTGGCTGTCAATGATAAAATAGAGGAGGCATTGATATAACAAATGAGACTCAAAGTAAATTTTCATAGTGCGCAATTTTCGCGATGTGGTAGTGCGAGCTAATCGGCCGTATTATCGCCGTTTCGCTGTGGTCGGTGGCCGCACCGTGATCTCAGCCATTGCCTAGTAACCACCACTACAGCTGGCAGAAACGCTCACCGCGCCATCTGGAATGACGTCAGAAGATGAGCCCATGAAACCACGTCGCCACAACAGTGGAGGAGCCGGCGTTGCATCGTGTGTTAGAAGCGGTGGTGCAGTGAGATGTGTAGGTAGATATTGAAAGTGAGACAGAGAGACAGCAAAAAAGCCAGGCTTTGTCGTTGGAATTACTACCAAGTGGAGGCGGCTAGCCGAGGAGCCAGAGGAAGAACAAGCGGCATGCATCGAGAAGCGTAACCGAACCAGTACACAATAATACTAACCGTACCCCTCGCTACGCTCACCCTCAGCATAACTCAGTTATGCCACAGGCAACCTCACATAACGTGCACTTCAAGAAAAAGAAAAGTGATTTTAATCATTTGGAGTAGCCCTGACTTGCCTCGTACACGACTTTTCTTAAAAAAGTCACGTCAACTTTCTTTGGCGGCTCATTACACTCTTTTCTGAGGGTTGTGACCCACAAGAGAGTGACCATGACTCGTTAAAGGGACTCATGTTCGAGGGAATTCAAGACTACCAGTCGAAGGGCGGTCCTTTATCTTAGATTGGCCGGCTGTTCAAACCGCGTTATTTATCGAAGCAGCTGCTAGTTCTTGATTGGCAGCAATTAGGGTGTGAGGATAAACACCTAATAACTATATCAAGTTACCCACACATTCGGGAGGATGAGCATAGGTAAGTTCTCGGTAACTTATCACTTGCAGGTGTAGTAAACTCAACTGCGTTTCAGAGTAGATCAACCTACCATAAGGAATTGACTGAGTCATAAACAACCGTGTCTGTTCAACATGAGCTTTCAGGGTTTTTTCTTCAATCACTTTTTTGTCAAAATTCATTTCTTTTCTGGGAGCTTGATCAGGCAATCAGTGGCACCCTGCCTCTTCTAGTGGTGTCTTCCTGACTGCGTTTATGAATGGAGTCGCTGGCTTTCAAGCCGAGACGTCGTACACCGCTGCGTGGCTTTTGTGCCTTGTTCGCATTGCGTAACACGGCGTGCGCTCTTCTACGCATCGAAAGCGGGAATCAAAGTTACGGATCGCCAACGCGGGGAGCCGCCACCGAGACATCTGGTCACGCTGTTCGCGACCCACATAAAGTTGGCGTTGGCGTTCACCGCCGGGAAGCCTCCTCCCTGAGATTTCGCCTCTCTCTCAACCACCGCACTTATTTTTTTTTCAAATTGCAACTCTCAGCAGGGCGCCGCAGTAGGTGTCACACAAAGGACCAACGTGAGCTGTACGGTTGTTAATGCGGTTGACAAAATGACGCCGATGTCAAGTCACTGGTCGCCTGTATAATGTGTACTTGAAGCCGGCGCTGTCACGGTTTGTACCAAGCTAAACGAATTGCGACGCTGAAAAATGGAGGGGTGCGTGGGTTTACTCCCACCACGAGGCAATAATGAAAACAAAATACGTTGTTGTGAGGCCTCCTACAGAGCCGCTGGTAGCGCACGAAGAAAAAGAAGAAATTGGAGCAGGAGGTGACGTAAATTTAGGGGTTTGTTTTGTTGTTGTTCATCCGATATGTATGAGCCTCTGAGCACAGCTGTTTCTAAAGTCACACATATATTAGAAGTAAGAAAAAGCACTTGGATGATGGGACATGCTTTGATTTTCATGTTGCTAACGGAAAACAGCTTAGGCACCCTATGAATACTTACGCCATGATACGATAAATTTAAATAACCAAATAAATTCATCATAGGAACGCCTCCTTTTTTTCATTCAATACAAGTGCAAACGCACACTCGTCAAAGGTGGCCGTATCCGTTCGCCTTAGTTCAGAAAGTGGTCGTGATGCGACGCGGCAAGAGGGCTAGGACAGCTTGCATCACACATACGTCCGAGCGCTTTCGCGCGGAGAAGCGATAGACACATGTCCCTCTCCAATATCATACGTCTCTCGGATTCGTTCCTTCATGCTCCTTCTTTGTGGCTTGAAGGAATGCCGCCGCCACGTTACAGCGCTATTTATGCAGCGCTAGTTATGCAGTCACGTCGCCGTGACGCGTCCCCATTGGTTGCCCGCACAGTGCCACGAACGGCGACACACTATTTCAAAACACCGTATCACTTACAAAGCCAGCGTGACCGCGAGCATTGTGCATCACTTTCTTTTTTATTGCCTGTGTACGTACAACATTCACAAACAAATGTCCATCAAACAAAGGACAAACATGAACAAAAGAAAAGAGGTAAAAGGCGTCAAACTTAACAGGCTTTTTTAAAATTCCTCCAGCTGTAGAAGGCTTCTTACTTGATGAAGCCATTCGGGCACCTCTTGTTGAACACTTTGTGATTACACGAATGAACAGACAAATTGAAAGAAGTATTGCCGAACCGGACGTGCATTAACATCAGCATGGTGCACCGCCATTCTAGATTGCTGTATACCGTACAGGTCCAGTAACATGACTAGGTCGAAAAATATTCCTTCTTCATTTGATACTGGTAGAAATGTGATGCTCTAGGCATCGAAAGGCAAATCCTTTTTCAAAGTCCTTTGGAGTACATCCCAGAAAAAGATTGCATCCCAGCAGTTCAGGAAAACATGTTCGATTGTACCCGGCTTTTTGCAGAGAAGGCAATCAACACTCCAAGGAACGAATAAGCCTTTTTCTTGCATCCATGTTTTCACGGGCAAGGTCCCAGTGTGCAATTTAAAGAAAAAAGATTTTGCTCCAGGTGATATTTCTTTTTTTTTTACACGGCTTAAGACTTTCTGGCCTGGGCCTACACGGTGTAATGTTCTATATAGGGGAACGGGAGGAACTGTTTCTACTATATTTCTGTATAAATTTTTACGTGAAACCATACAGAGGTATTCCAATGAAAGACGCGTTTTTAGAAGGAGACATGAATCAACAACTTATTTTTGGAAACCTCTAATGCTTGCTTTCATGTGACCAGATGCTACCACAAATTCTGGCAACAGTCTTCCAAGCCTAAGCTGTATAACAGAACGTATGAATGGGTCTCGATTATTTCGGAAAAACATGAACAGAATAAGTAACTGCCGAAGGTACAAACGACACAGAACAAGTCCACCAAAGCGAACCCGTCTGAATAAGTTAGTTCTACTTGTTCGCTCCCAAGAAGAACCCCACAAGAAAACAGCAAATATTCGATGAAGCTTCTCTACATTCACACGTGAACAATGCAATACATGAAGGACATACCAGAGTTTACTGACTAAAAATATGTTACAAAATGTCGCTCTGGCAAAAATTGATAGCTGGAAACCATTCACTTGTTCAGATTTTTCTCTTAGCTCCATGGCCTTTCGCCGCCAGTACGGTTCACTGTCACAATAATACTCTAATGGCACACCTAGGTATCGTACCGGAGTAGTAGTCTATGAAATACTAGCCACAAATTGTGAAGGCACAGGCCATTCACCGTGCCAGTAACCCACGCACTTGCTCCAGTTTATTGAACTACCTCTTGCATTACAAAAAAAAAGTACATTGTGCATCACAAGCGATGCAAGACGCTGCCCCACGAATCTGTACACAACTGAATAAAAGAATTACTTTATATTATTTCCGTAGTGAGGCACTGTGTGAGGGGCTCTCTTCCCCATCACCGCACAATACGCGAACGCTTGTAAGGGAGCCGCATTTGCTCCCTTCACTTTGCGGTGAGCTGCTACAGGGTAAATCCTGTGTTGGCGAACCAGTTGGGTTTCACTGGCAGTACGAGGCCTCTCCTCGAGGCCGGGGCTATTCCTATGGTGTGCCCTGCTGCAGCTGAAAGCAGCTATTCACTCGCCAAACGTCCGCGACATGTGGTGCACAGTTGGTGTTCCTGAGCTCCGACAGTACGGCCAGGACTGATAAATACATTGCATTTAACGCAGAGCTTGTCAAGCAAGGATCGCCGCGAATCGCGGCGATACCCAATTCCACGTCTCTGTCATCATCACTTGCCTATGTTGACCGCGACGACGCCGTAAACGAGAATATTGGCAACAGAAGCATATCTACGCCTTCAGAGACACAGCTGGACTGACTGTACGAGCGCTCCTAGCAGACATCATATAGTGGTTTTGGGACGTTAAACCCCACATATCATCCTAGCAGACGAAACGCCAGTGTGACGTCACCAATTTTTGTGAAAGCGGCATCAGCTGTGCAACGGCCTCGACGTGGTCACGAGGTAGCGCTGTCAGTACTAGAATTTGGCAGGCTTCCCACTCATTGTGAACCGCGTTAGATAGTAAATATATTAATCAATATCACAGATACTCATTCGTGACACAGATGTGTCAAAGGTCGCGAATCGATTCTATGGTGCTGATAGCTACTCGTTGACGCAAAAATATTGACATGAGTAAGTTTGATGTCGGTGTTCCTTTAATATTTGATGGATGGCACTGAGCATACAAAAGTGCCATTGATGAGACTGGCCAATATCTGATGACTTTTTTGTGCAGCTTGATGACGACTGTTTTCAAGCCTGAAGGTTTTGGAAAAGTTCTATGTCAGCTGTATAGGTAAGCTCCTCAAAAACTCTGTGGTATATCTATGCGCTGATCCGACACGCTCTATTATGACACGATTGTCGTCGTAATGGTAGTCACCGAGCTGCTGCTGTGCTCTGTTGTTGACGAACTGCTGCGGATAGATTGGAGTATCCAGCGCTTTATTTGCACTGCGTTCCTTTATGTATTATTGCATGAAACCGATCAAGAATAAACGATGAATGTGCCTAAATGAATTATTCACACACATTCGATACCAGCACGCGCGCACACACACACACGTATGGTGATTAGAGTACTATTGTATAACAGTTGTGACACGTGCAATCAAACCCCCGGGAATTTATAGTGTGATGCGCCGTATTGAAAAACTACAAATTAAGTTTGATCGCCAGGAGTTCTTCAGCACGCATGGACTTAAATCTGAGTACATGGTTGCTTTTTATAGTTTATCCCATCCCTACATTTTGCCCTTCCGCTTACTTAGTTCTTTTTTTCGGCCCACAGAAAAGGTACGCCGCTGTGGCCAGGACTCTAAATACAGCCCTCAGGCTTAGCAGCGTATCATAAAAATCACCCAGCTACCTAGATCTGCCCCCGTAGAGCAGTGGTCAACACGCTCCACTGCTTACCCTAAGGCCGCGGGTTCAGTCCCTGTCGTGGTGGTTGGATTTCCATGAACCGGAATCGGTACAAACTCCTGTACAGTCCGATGTTAGGGCACATTAAAGAAAATCAGATGTTCCAAATCGCTGCAGCCTTCTACTACAGCATCTCTCACATTCATCGTGGTTTTAAGATGCTAGAACACAGATATTGGTATTGCTTATGGTTGTTCATAAATAATCTTTAGGAGCCAAATCTTGATGCGGAGGATTAGAAAACATGCTGCAATATGAGCTAGAACACTCGAGTGCTGAACCCTACATCGGATGATTCACAGTGACCGCTGATGGAAACAAAGTGGAAAGGGCTGTTGACACTCCCTCCTCAATATCGTTGCTACAAACAGCAGCTCATTAGTTCCCCCTAGCGGTGATATGAACTCACATAAATGCGCACAGCCACATTCCATGACCCATCGGGCTATGTCATCATCATCATCATCATCAGCCTGACTACGTCCCCTACAGGACAAAGGCCTCTCCCTTGTTCTGCCAGTTAACCCGGTCCTGTGCTTGCTGCTGCCAATTTATACCCGCAAACTTCTTAATCTCATCTGCCCACCTAACCTTCTGTCTCCCCCTGACCCGCTTGCCTTCTCTGGGAATCCAGTTAGTTACCTTTAATGACCAGCGGTTATCCTGTCTACGCGCTACATGTCCGGTCCATGTCCATTTCTTCTTCTTGATTTCAGCTATGATATCCTTAACCCCCGTTTGTTCCCTAATCCATTCTGCTCTCTTCTTGTCTTTTAAGGTTACACTTACCATTTTTCTTTTCATTGCTTGCTGTGTCGTCCTCAATTTAATCTGATCCCTCTTTGTAAGTCTCAACGTTTCTGCTCCGTAGCTAAGTACCGGCAAAATACAGCTGTTATATACCTTCCTCTTGAGGGATAGTGGTAATCTACCTGTCATAATTTGAAAGTGCTTGCCAAATGTGTTTCACCCCGTTGTTATTCTTCTAGTTACTTCAATCTCGTGGTTCGGCTCCACGGTTATTACCTGCCCTAAGTAAACATAGTCTTTTACAACTTGAAGTGCACTATTACCTATCTCAAAGCGCTGCTCTTTTCCGAGGTTGTTGTACATTGCTTTCGTTTTCTGCAGATTAATATTAAGACCTACTTTTCTGCTCTCCTTGTCTAACTCCGTAATCATGAGTTGCAATTCGTTCCCTGAGTTACTCAGCAATGCAATGTCATCAGCGAAGCGCAGGTTACTAAGGTACTTTCCATTAACTCTTATTCCTAACTGTTCCCATTCTAGGCTTCTGAAAACGCCCTGTAAGCACGTGGTAAATAGCAGTGGGGAGATTGTGTCCCCCTGCCTTACACCCTTCTTGATTGGTATTCTGTTGCTTTCTTTGTGAAGCACCATGGTAGCAGTTGATCCCCTGTAGATTTCATCCAGGATGTTTATATATACTTCATCGACGCCCTGATTCCGCAGTGTCTGCATGACGGCTGATATTTCTACTGAACCAAACGCCTTCTCGTAATCTATGAAGGCTATATATAGTGGTTGGTTATATTCTGATCATTTCTCTATTACCTGATTGATAGTATGAATGTGGTCGATTGTTGAGTAGCCTGTTCGAAATCCTGCTTGTTCCTTTGGTTGATTGAATGCGATCCTTGACGCACTGGAAGATTTCGACATCGGTGGACG
The DNA here is from genome assembly GCA_013436015.1 of Rhipicephalus annulatus. Classification (NCBI taxonomy): domain Eukaryota; kingdom Metazoa; phylum Arthropoda; class Arachnida; order Ixodida; family Ixodidae; genus Rhipicephalus; species Rhipicephalus annulatus. Next base: position 460,442 of record WOVY01009444.1, read on the forward strand.
ACTGTACGCTTGGATTTTTAGCTACCTTAGGGACCGCACCATTTACATGACGACAAGTAACGGAGACACCGATCGATATAAGGTTCATCGTGGTGTTCCCCAAGGAGGAGTTCTCAGCCCGATCCTATTTAATGTCACAATGATCGGCCTAGCAGCAGAACTTCCCAGCACCGTGAAGATCACTGCATACGCTGATGACATATGCATATGGGCATCCGGAACTACTCGTCCGCAATTGCGAGCTCGACTACAGCGTGCAGTGACGATCACATACAAATATCTATGACGTCAGGGGCTCACTCTTTCAATCGACAAATGCGCAGTGCTTGCGTTCACGCGCAAGCATATGTCGCAATACCCGATATTTATTAATGGGACAGCGATACCTGCTGTAACGCACCACAAGTTCCTTGGGGTTGTCGTACACAGAGATCTATCGTGGACGAGGCATGTTGCCGTACTTAAATCTAAATTGAAGAGCTTTGCTCTCATTCTTCGCTACGTAGCAGGAGCAAGAAGGGGCCCATCAGAATCATCGCTACTTCAATTATACAATGCTCTATTTGTGGGATACATTCAATACAGCATCCCGGTGCTTTCCAATATGGGACCTAGTTGTGTGAAGACACTCGAGAGTGTTCAAGCTCAATGCTTACGAAGATGCTTGGGTCTACCACGCTGCACTTCAACAAATGGGACAATCGCAGAGGCTCGGGCTTGTCCCATCAGTGTATACATGCTCTGCGAGCCACTTAGAGTTCACCTACGATTACTGAGCAGACACAGACAGCACCCACTGTCATTACTACCCGCCACTCACCCAGATTGCAGTTTCTCAAAAGTAATATTGCGGCATGAAAATATTATACCACCAAGGTTTTCTCCGCCAAATGCCCCTGCAGTGCCACCATGGGTTCTGCCTAAACCACCCATCTCTTTTATGATACCTGGAATTACGAAGAAGTCGCTCATTTCTTCTGTTGGCCTCAGACAACTGACCCTATATCACATTTATACAACGTACAGTGATTCTCTGCACGTGTACACCGACGGATCCACCACGCTAAACACCTCCGCCGCAGCCTTTGTCATCCCAGACATGGATATCGCTCGACGATTCAAAGCGGACCATAAAACCACATCAACTGCCGCAGAGCTTGTCGCTATCCGAGAGGCAATAAGGTTTATTTCCGGAGAGTGACCTCGAGCCTGGACGATTTTCTGTGATGCCAAACCCGCTTTGCAAACCATTAATTGCATCATGAAGCAAGGTCCATATTACAGCTTGGCAATAGAAATCACAGAACTTATTCAGGTTGCTTCAACAAATGGTCATCTTATAACTTTCCAGTGAATTCCCGCTCATTGCGGCGTGATGGGAAACGAAGAGGCAGACGCTGAAGCTAAAAATGCCTTAAGCAGTGCCCCTGAAGTACGCATTGCGTTTTCACGAGCTGACACGAACGCCCTGCTTCGCTGCGTGAATCGCAGCTACACACTTCAGCACTGGACCAAACCGGAACGGTGACACCAGCGACTTCACAAATGGGACCCCGAAATGAGGTTCCGCATGCCTCCTAAATTGAAACGGCAACTCACAAGTATGATCCACCGCATTCGTCTTGGTGTAGCGTACACTAGACGTTACGCACATATCATCGGTCGCAGTGACACCGGTCCTAATTGTGAACACTGTGATGTGCCAGAAACACTTGAGCACATATTTTGTGTCTGCCCAGCATACGCACGTGAACGACAAACACTGATTTCTTCTACTGAACAATATCGCAGTAGGTCATTAACTGATGAGACCATATTGGGCCCTTGGCCAGACACCAACAGTGCAACTGCGGTCACAAGAGCAGTTATTACCTTTTTAGAAACAACTGGACTATGTGCGCGGCTCTAAAATGTGTCTCAGCTAGAAAGAACACTACATACTCACCTCTCTATCTCACCATCGTCATCCATTAATCTTTCTTTTCCCCTTTCCCTTCCCCCAGTGTAGAGTAGCAGGCTAGAGCAAACTATCGCTCAGGCCGACCTCTCTGCCTTTCTGTAAATAAACATACTTCCTTCCTTCGAATTCTAATGTTTTTTTTACTCTGTTAGCAATTACCTTTGCAAATAGCTTGTATACTACAGAGAGCAAGCTGATCGGCCTGTAATTCTTCAAGTCCTTGTCATCTCCTTTCTTACGTATTAACATGATGTTAGCGTTCTTCCAAGTACTCTGGTTCTTCCAAGAACTCTGGTACTCTTCCCGTCCGGAGACACCTCGTAAACAGGGTGGCTAGTTTTTCTAACACTATTTGTACTCCATCTTTCAGCAGATCGGATGTTACCTGACCCTCACCAGCAGCTTTGCCTCTTTGCATGCTCTCCAAAGCTTTTCTGACTTCTTCGATCATTACTGGTGGGGTGTCATCTGGGTTACTGCTAATTCTTATAGTATTAAAGTCGTGATTGTCCCGGCTACTGTACAGATCTCTGTAAAACTCCTCCGCCATTTTAGCTATCCTATCCATTTTGGTAGTTATTTTGCCTTCTTTGTCACTTAGTGCATACATTCAATTTTTGCCTATCCCAAGTTTCATCTTCACTGGTTTGACGCTTCCTCCGTTTTTCAGAGCGTGTTCAATTCTCTCCATGTTATACCTTCTTACATCGGATACCTTACGCTTAATAATCTACTTCGAAAGCTCTGTCAGATCTATTTTGTCTGTTGTACTTGAGACTTTCATGATTTGATGCTTCTTAATGAGATTCTTCGTTTCCTGGAAAAGCTTGTCAGTGTCCTGTCTAACTACCCTGCCTCCAACTTCCACTGCATACACCGTAATGATACTCGTCAAATTATCATTCATTGTATCTACGCTAGGGTTGGTTTCCTCACTAAGAGCTGAGTACCTGTTCTGAAGCGAGACTCTGAATTCCTGTACTTTCCCTCTCAGTGCTAGCTCATTGATTGGCTTCTTGCGTATCAGTTTCTGTCGTTCCTTCCTCAAGTCTAGGCGAATTCGAAACCATACCATTCTATGGTCACTGCATCGTACCTTGCCAACCACTTCCACATACTGTACGATGTCTGGGTGTGCACTCATTATAAAGTATATTTCATTCTTAATTTCGCCATTAGGGCTCCTCCATGTCCACTTGCGGTTTCCTCGTTTTCGGTAGAAGGTATTCAAAATCCGTAAATTATTGCGTTCTGCGAATTCTACTAGTAGCTCTCCTCTGGCGGTTCTAGGGCCGATGCCATAATCTCCTACTGCCTTGTCGCCAGCCTGCTTCTTTCCTACCTTTGCATTAAAGTCTCCCATCAGTATAGTACTGTGTTTTTACCTTACTCATTGCCAATTCCCCGTCTTCTTAGAAGCTTTCAACTGAAGCGTCATCATGGCTGTATGTAGGCGCGTAAGCCTGTACAACCTTCATCTTGTATCTTTTATTCAGTTTAATTGCGATACCTACAAATCTTTCATTATAGCTATAGTATTCCTCTATGTTGCCAGCTATGTTTCTGTGAATTAGGAACCCCACTCCGAGTTCTCTTTTGTCAGCCAAGCCCCTATAGCAAAGGGCGTGCCCATTCTGTAGCACCGTATAGGCCTCATCTGTCCTCCTAACCTCACTAAGCCTTATTATATCCCATTTAGCACCATCTAGCTCCTCGAATAGTACCGCTAGACTTCCCTCACTAGATAAGGTTTAGGCTATGTAGCTGCTGATATACCGGCTGTGACCTCAGGCCGCGGGTTCAATCAATGCCGTGGTGGCAGCATTTCAATGAAGCGGAAATGTTGCTAGTGCCGGAAACTCAGTGCTACTTTCGGTTTCAAGGAACATGTAAACTCGTACTAGTTGCCAGGCATCCTATAGGATCCGGTTGAATGAAGTGAAGTAGATGTGAATGCTCGTATTTATTGATTTTCACAACCTTTTATAAAAAAAATGTCGATACCCCTGTAAATAACTTCTCTTTTATTTATATGTCTTCTCCTTATTTTGTGAATTTCAAATCTGGCGAATCGCGGGAAATTATTGACTTGCGTTCGTATACCGTTTGCCTCCAGTCCTTCTCGCTCTTCGCTCAGCGATATTAGAAGTTGGATCGCGCTCAGTTATTTGATTCGGTCGGCGTGTCAACCACGTGAAAGATAAAGACAGCAAGTTGTGGTGGGCACAGAACGACAGGCGCAGTGAGCTACACCGCGCAAGTCAATCATTCATTCGTCGAAGATGGCTTAATCAGGCAACACATGATTTGATTTGATATGTGGGGTTTAACGTCCTAAAACCACCATATGATTATGAGAGAAGCCGTACTGGAGGACTCCGGAAATCTTGATCACCTGGGGTTCTCAACGTGCACCCAATTCTGAGCGCACGGGGCTACAGCATTTCCGCCTCCATCGAAAATGCAGCCGCCGCAGCTGGAATTCAATCCCGCGACCTGTGGGTCAGCAGCCGAGTACCTTAGCCACTAGACCACTGGGACGGGGCACTCAGGCAACACATGTAGTGCACGGCTCTGCGGCGTGCTAACTCGGGGATTTCTAGTTCCGCGAAGGTTTTTCAGCGTTTCCTAAAAACAGCGAGACTACACAATAATTTGGACACATTATTTCAGCAGGTACTTATTTTGCATGAGTACTTATTATTAAACCAAGTTCTTTGCAAGCCTGACTGGACTGACAGAAACGCATTGTCGCTTGAATAATTATTGAAGACTGCAGCTAAGCTCCTGTAGGGAAAATGAGTTAACTGAAAAGCTTGAGTTCGAGTTGGCTCACCTACATAGTTTAAGTTTCTTTTACTTTCAGCGTGTAGTTTAATGATGTCAAGTAATTATTAGTTGCTTCCCGCTCATAAAATGTTTGTAGCAGTGGTTCGAAAACTTGTGCGTCTTTACTTCTAATCGTCACTTAGGTACACGTGATGGTCTAGTTGCTAGTTGCTTAGGTACCGGTCTAGTTGCTTAGGTACTCGGCTGCTGACCCGCACGTGGTGGGATCGAATCCCGGCTATGGCGGCTGCATTTCCGATGGAGGCGGAAATGTTGTAGGCCCGTGTGCTCAGATTTGGGTGCACGTTAAAGAACTCCAGGTGGTCGAAATATCCGGAGCCCTCCACTAAGGTGTCTCTCATAATCATATGGTGGTTTTGCGACAGTAAACACCACAAATCAATCAATAGGTGCACGTGATGGACTAAATGCTTCTAAAATTATCACAGAGAATGTGGTAGAGCCAACGTTTTGACCAGTGAGCTTTTCTTTGTCAAGGCAACGCTGCTGCGCTGACGAAGACAACTGAACTTGTCTAAACACTGTTTTCATCGACGTTCTTTCTCTAAAAAATTCTGATCGCTTCAAGACTCTCCGTGCTTCTGAAATTCAGTCTTGTTTAACACTCAAGCCCTGTAAGAAAACTATGCTCGCCGTCTCAACAAATGTGATTGAGCAATATACAACGTGTCCCACTTGCAATTGTTGATAATCTTCGCATTGGTTCGGATATTTAGGGTTCAACGTGTGCTCATTATTTTCCGTATGTCGATTGTAAGTAGAAGCTGCTTTTATACATTGCCACTTTAACACTGTGGGTGTGTCTGTTTCTTTAATACAAAGCATGTAATAAAAAGTTAACTTTATTTGTGCTGATCGAGTTTTGTCTTAATGAGAAATCAGTCAGCTTAACTTTCGCCTCTTCAGAAATCTCGAACAAAACATGAAAAAAAAGATTGAAAAAAAATTAAAATATTGTCATGGGGTCGTGACGTGAACGAAGATGGCAGACTCCAGGTCGAAAAAGAAACTTTTCATCGGGCCAAACTTGTGGCCACGCAAAAGGAACGTTAGACACTGGCACTGATAGCGGTGAACAGAGCGTCGGCGGTCGATCAACTGACAAGCGAGGAATCGTGTCGGCATTTATACACTTGCCATCAAATATTCTTGCGTTATCGCTAGCGGTGACGTATGTTCCAGAATAATCTGTAATGTTAACAAAGTGGGCGTAATCTTAACAAAACGATCTACTGCCTTCCCGAAGTTTCTCGAACAGTGTAGGCGTGGTTTGTTCTGAGAACTATTGACAGTGAAACGACGCGATAACAAAACTTGAGGACAGAATATGGCATTACCCTCCTCTCAAAAAGGCATCGTCCCGATGCTTAAAAGAAAATACGAGAGCAAGATGCATGCAAAAATAACAATAAAGCAAAAAAGTACAACAAATAGCCATAAGCAATAAAGCACAATTATAGAGAGACAACAAATAGTACAGTCATTACGTCCCTCAACGCGCATGAAACTGTTTGAGGCACACTACATGGGCGACTTCAGGTCATGCACGGCGCCATTGAGAGTTCGTGATGCTGTCTGGGACAGCCTCGTAGTTGAATGCACCGAGACGTCGAACTACACTATGCGGTCCCAAGTACCGTCACAGAAGTTTTTCGCTCAGTCCCCGTCGGCGTATCGGCGTCCATTGCCAAACGCGTTTGCCGGGCTGGTATTCTACGTAGCTTCGTCAAAGATTGTAATGGTGACTGTCCGACCTCTACTGATTTTCGATGCGCAGGTGGGCGATTTGTCGAGTTTCTTCGGCGCGCTGGAGTTAGACAGTCACGTCGATGTTTTCTTCGTCGCTGACGTTGGGTAACGCGGCATCGAGCATCGTGGCTGGGCTCCTTGCGTACAACAGCTTGTACGGCGTCCTCTGAGCCGTTTCTTGGATGGCCGTGTTGTACCTGAAGGTCACGTACGGAAGGATTGCATTCCACGACTTGTGCTCGACGTCGACGTACATGGCCAGCATATTGGCGATGAACTTGTTGAGACGCTCGGTGAGGGCATTAGTTTGTAGATGGTATAGGCGGTGGTCCGGCGGTGACTTCTCTGGCTGTGCCTCGAGATTGCGTGAGTTACGTCCGCCGTAAAGGCCGTACTTCTGTCGGCGATGAGGACCTTTGGATCTCCGTGACGCAAGACGATGAACTTTGATGAACGAACTACGAAGAACTTTGCTACCTCGATGACATTGCCTTTGTGCAGAACCCTTGTTTAGGCGTAGCAAGTGAGGTCGTCAGTCGCTACGATGATCAATTTGTTTCGGGAATTCGACTTCGGGAACTGCCCCAGTAAGTCCATGCCTATTTGCTGAAACGGCCGGCGAGGTGGCTCGATAGGCTGGAGAAGTCCGGCTGGCCTAGTCGGCGGTTTCTTTCGTCGTTGGCAGTCTCGACATGTCCGGATGTAAAAAGCGGCGTCGGTGACAAGTCGCGGCCAAAAATACTTCTCCTGTATTCTCGCGAGTGTACGGAAGACACTGAGGTGTGCAGCCATCGGGTCGTCGTGTAGAGCATCTAAGACTTCTGGACGTAATGCTCAAGGTACTATGAGGAGGTAGTTGGCCCGATGTGGTCAAAAGGTTTTTTTGACGAGGATGCCGTTTCGCAAGAAAAACGACGCCAGTTCTCGCTTGAATATCTTTGGAACAGCAGCAGCCCTGCCCTCTAGGTATTCCACGAGGCCCTTGATTTCAAGGTCGGCACGCAGTCGTTCTGCAAAATCATCGACGCTTAAGGTTCTTAGGAAGCAGTCGCCATCCTCGTTGTCCTGCGGCGATGGTTTAACGGGAACGCGAGACAGGCAGTCAACATCGGAGTGCCTTCGCCCCGACTTGTAAACGACGGCGATGTTGAACTCCTCAAGTCACAGACTCCACCCTGTGAGGCCACCTGAAGGGTCCTTCAAGTTAGCAAGCCAACAGAAGGCATGGTAGTCTCTCGCAACTTTGAAAGGCCTGCCGTAGAGTCAAGGGCAAAACTTGAAGGTAGCCTAGATGATCGCCAGACACTCCTTTTCCATTGTGGAATAGTTGACTTCAACCTTAGATAGCGACCGGCTCGCATAGCTGATGACCCTTTCAAGTCCGTCAATCTGCTGCACCAAGATAGGTTCGAGCCCTACATCTGCTTGCGTTGGTATGGAAGTCCGTGTCGGCGTTTCCGTCGAAATGAGCAAGTCACAGTATTGGCGGCGTCAGCAGGCGTCGTTTGAGTTCTTGAAATTCTTATCTGCGGAGCTTCCCACTTAAACACGACTTCGGTCTTTGTAAGGTTAGTGAGTGGCTCGGCGATGCGGGCAAACGTTTTGACGAAACGCCTGTAATAGGCACAGACGCAGAGAAATCGACACATGACCTTCTTATCGGCGGGTGACGGAAATGCAGCGATGAGTGTTGTCTTCTGGGGGTCGGGCGCACTCCAGACTTGCTGATCACATGTCCCAGAAACAAGAGTTGCTCGTATGCAAAGCAGCACTTTTCTGGCTTCAGAGTGAGTCTAAATGTTTTTATTGCTTGAAGTACAGCTTCAAAGCGTTCGAGATGGTTGTCGAAGCTTGAGAAAAACACGAGAGAGGTAAGTGTGCCATTTCAATTCAGCAAGCACGGTGTCCATTACACGCTGGAAAGTCGCACGCGCCGAGCAAAGACCCCAGGGAATGAGCTTGAACTCAAAGAGGCCATCTGGTGTTATGAATGCGGTCTTTTCTCGGTCTCTCTCGTCTACTTCGATCTGCCAATAGCCTGTCTTGAGGTCCATCGATGAGAAGTATTTGGCATTGTGGAGCTGGTCAAGGGCGTCGTCTATTAGAGAGAGATGGTATACGCCCTTCTTCATTACCTTGTTGAGTCGACAATAGCCAACGCACAAGCGTCGTGTTCTATTCCTTTTCTTCACTAACACCATCGGTGACGCCCAAGGGATTTTGAAGGCTGGATAATGTCGTGGTGAAGCATTTCTTCGACTTGTGTTTTTATTGCCTCACGTTCTCGAGTCTAAACTCTGTACGGACTTTGACGAAGTGGCCTGGCATTTTCTTATATTACAATTCGATGTTTCACGACAGAGGTCTGTCGAATTCTCGATCATGACGAAAAGCGGTTCTTGCATTTCAGCACCAGGTTTTTGAGCTGTTTTTGTTTATGAATCGGAAGACTCGGAATAACATCGAAAGCTGGTCGAAGGGTTTGAGTCGTCGGAGTATATATGGCGGAATCGGTGAGGGCGAAAGCGTTTCTGACTTCCAGAATGTCTTCGATGTGGGCAACCGTCGTGCCTTTGCTCACGTGCTCGTACTCGTTGCTGAAGTTCGTGAACATAACTGTTGCGTTCCCTCTTCGCAGCTCGGCTCTAGCGACGCGAATTTCACGGTTGGTCAACAGATGCTGATCACCTGCTGATCACCTTCAACGACGCCTTGCATGTCTGTTGATTCTGGAGTGCCGACGGAAATGCTGACGCTGGAGCTAGGAGGAATAGTGACTTGATCTTCTATCACATTCAAGACGTGCCTTCTTGACAACGTGTGCGGTGGCAGTGCTTTATCTCTGGATAGTGTTATGGATTTTGTTCTCAGGTTGAGGACGGCACCATGGAGGCTTAAGAAGTCCATACCAAGAGTTACATCCCTCGAGCAATGCTGTAGTACGACAAAGCTTGTGGGGTAAGTTTTGTTAATTATGGTGACTCTGGCTGTACAGATTCCTGACTGCGTAACTAGGTGACCTCCAGCAGTACGAATTTCAGGGCCATTCCAAACTGTCCTAACTTTCTACAATTTCGCAGTGAACATCCCACTGATTACGTAACAGCCGACTCCAGTGTCAACGAGAGCTGTGACGCAGTAATCGTTGATGAGGACGTCGAGGTCGCTAGTTTGTCGCCTTGCATTGCAGTTGGGTCGTGGCATCGGATCACGGATACGACAATTTGTACCGCTGTTTCGACTTTGCGTCGTCAGGTATTCCGCTAGCCGCGAAGTATCAACGTTCAATCTGCGTTCGGGAACCGGCGCGTTGTTGAGGCTTCGTCACGTCGTCATCGGCGGTGGCGGAGGAGGAGACTCTTCGGCAGTTCGTCATACAGCAACCCTACCTCCATCGTTTGCTGCCCTTAATTTTCCTGATACGGGCTAGGTGACTGTCATGCAAGGTTCTTTTAGATGTATTGTTACCCAGCTCTCTAAGGTTTAAACCTACGAGAGACTTAACAAAGGGACAAAGCTGTTTGTACCAAAACTCAAACAAGAAGTTTCATTGAAAAGTAAAAAGACAAAAGTCCCCCACAAAACGAAACAACTAATAAACAGTTAACTCGGCACGGCGAAATCCATCTATGAACACTTAACAGAGAAGTTCAAAGCGTTCAATTGAATCTAACGTCCGAATGCGGCTGAGTGATGGATAAGAGCAAGATATCTGTTTGGTCTCACCCACACGCTGAATTCGGTGACGATGAGCAAACCGGAACGCGGTTATTCGGGCTTCAGGACGTGCGCAGGACGGGAAGAAGGAACGCTGGATGCTGACGACACGTCGAGAAACCAGACCAGAACGTGGTGGCTCTGGCTTTAGGAGTGTGGACCAGTCGGTTACGAGAGAACGCAGGCTGGTGGCGATGCGTCAGGGAACCAGGGTCAACCTGGCCAAGCAGCTGGGCGCACAGCTCGGGCCCGTAACCCGACGGCTGTTGCTCGCCTGTTGGAACCAAAGTCCGCAGGCCCTGGGTAGGAGTTCAGGACCGTATGGTCACGGTCTTCTCGAGCGAGAACACGACGGCAGGAGGCCCCGGCCGGTTGAAGTCCTGCAGGCTCGGGTCCGACGCCCGACGGCCCATCTTCAGACCCGGTTCGGTGACGAGCTTCCGCTTGCCCCGTCTTCTTCGAACTCCCCTTGATCTGCTCTGCTCAGGCTTCTACTTCTGCTCTGGCCCACTTGTCTCGCCCCGATTGGAGATTCTGTACTTTCGTGGTACTCAGACATTGGGCCTTGAAACTTCCGTGGTCTATGATCATTGGTTACCTCATCTTTTATTTTGTTCACGGGGTGCCACGCATCCTCGTGCATGCGACGTATTCACTGACGTCGTCATCGTAGTTGTCTAGGCAGCACCACGCGTGCAGTCTGTTTTCTTCTGTTTTTGTGACGCGTACTTTCCAAAGGCACGCGCTTTGAACGCGCACTTCACTCATCACATAGGCCCCCTTTAAATCAAGTTTTTTTCCGAGAACAAAAAAAAACTGCCGGTGAGAGGGTGTTTCGCACTACAACACAAATTATCGACATATATGTCCGCCACACAGTTCACTGCATTGTACAAAGGTCCACATTCATTAACCTCAAAATACGAAGAAGTGAGAAAAATTATGGACACATCTAGCGGATCGTGAAAATCCCCAAATTAGCCTGTTTAGTACACCACCTTTTCTTTTTTTTATATATACCCTATCATCTCAAAAACTATACTTCATGTTAATGTTACATTGCATCTAACTTCAACTATTTGCAAGCAACACCCTCTTGTGGTCCGCAATCAAGATTCAAAAGAAACCACCGGGAAATCGAACTTGACACTTAGGTTATAGCGTCCCAAACAAGACGAACGTTTAACGGCTCTAACCATTTGACAAGAGTAAGGAATCGGACGCCAGTGGAAAAATTCTCGACCGTAAGCTCGTATGAACCTAATGCTGTGTATCTTCAGGCACCCAACCTCTAAATCACAAGCATACACGCTGGAATGTCTGTATGCCAGTCGGAGGCGTTGCGTCCAGGCGCACCAGTACAACCACGCCTGAATTACTTCATCCTTCCCAGAAACGCATTGCTTGAGATCGTAAGCCGCTAATCGTTCAGACATCTTAACAGAAGCGACTTCTTCAACCGAAGATGCCAGAGAGCACCAGTCGGCGTCCTTCCTCGTACAATGACCTGCTGGACCATTACTGCCTTCTGGTTCACTTTCCATCACTCCAGCTTTTTGTTTTGCTTGTTCATCAAAACTTTCAACCCTTCTGTCTGGGTCGTCGTGACTACCCTCATTGTCACATATAGCTGACCTACATTGCAACTCTGAATCATATGGTGGTTTTGGGACGTTAAACCCCGCATATCAATCAATTACATTGCCACTCTACTCTCTGTTCTTCAAGAAGTGCTTTTGCATTTTGCTCCACTATTCTCATAGAAGCATCATCTACAATTTCCCGAGAACTCAAGCCATCTCTCTGTATGGGCAAGTTGTGATCATGGTGAAAAACCACGTATGTAGCGTCTGTTGCTATCTCCAGTGGCCCAAAGCAATAGGAAGCAGCTACATCAGAGCTTTCATTATGGCATTCACCGGCATTACATAAGAGACATTTTCCTGCTCTTTCAGCGGAGCTATTGAGAGGCAATCCTACCTCTGCAAAAAGTGCGCTTGACCTCTTACAGGTTTCAAAACACCCTTTACTCTGAATGGAACGTTCTTATTCCATGCTCACGAAGCATTCCTGCTTCTCGAGTCTCCAAATCTTTTGACTGTTTACCTCCCTGTCATACTCTTTCAGAGTCTCTTTCTCTAGCGAAAGGTCATGACGAGGTACAGGGTCAGCCTCACGTAAATTCAAATAGCTTCCGATGTAACTGCTGTCAGAGCACACCTCATCCACTGGTTGACTACTCTGGCTCTCAGACCACGTATATTCAGGGTTTTCCCTTTCAAGCCACTGCTGCAAATCCTCATATTCCAGTTCCACCAGTCTCTTCTTTTCGCGCATCTCTATCTCGAGCAGCCTTTTCTTTTCACGCATTTCTAGCTCAAGCTGCTCCTTCTTAGCGCGTGTCTCTCGCTCGAGCTTCTCTCTCCTAGCCCGTGTTTTTCGCTCGAACTCCTCTCTCTTAGCGTGTGTTTGCAATACTATCTGCTGTTTTTAGCGTCACATATCGCAGCCCGTTCCTCTTGCGCTTGCGCCATTTCCTTGTCGTACCATTCCTTGAACTCCGCTCCCTTGAGACCTATACTCTCCGCCAGATCTAATAATTCCGAAGTGCTTTTCATGACTTCCATCGCGTCGAAAAATCTACATGAAAAACAAACGGCTCTGTCCTGTCGCCAGACGCTAAATTGTCACGAGGCTGTTTAATGGGCAAGTTCTCGTGTAGGTTCGTGTAAAGCAAAAACTACCGATGACATAACCATCATCGAGAAAAGCGCTGACGAGACCATTTGCTTCATTCCAAAGCCCCAACACTCAATATATTTAAAAACCCCTAAAAGACAAATAGCAGACAAAGAACACAGTATACATAACTAGAAATAGGTTAGCAAGAAGAACAAATGGCTAAAGACATGAACAGTGCATGGACATGAATGTTCAGCGTAAAATAAGCCTTGTCACAACATAGCGGGACGCAGTGCTAGCAGCGAAGGCTGTGCTACCAAGGCATGGACGCACTCACGTAAACGATGACAGCGGTGATGCGGGGCTTGGAACTGATGCGACCGAGTAATGGTGAAGACGCACTCGTGCAGCAGGGGAAAGACTGGCGATTAGCTTGAGACGCTCACGTGGTAGACTCGCACGGAAGGAAGCGTCAGGCTGGTCGATGTCAGTGACCTTTCGGCGTTCGGCAGCCGCAGCTCGCACACAAAGCCGGACGCGTTTTTGGCCAACGCCAGAAGACCAGAACAAGCTTGGCCCACGTCAGGCAACGAGAAGAATCTCTGTGTCCAGGTGGGAGGCTGCTGGGGCCTTGATGCAGGAGCTCTGCTGGCTGGCACTCCCGCGCCCTGGCCACCTTCTTCACTTGGTCCCGACTCGGCCACGTCTGCCTATAGCTTCACTGTTCTTCTCCAGAGGCTCTCCTAAATCTTCGTGGAGACACCCTATTGGACCAAGATGTTCACCCCCACACGTGCCGCAACCGAACGTCGTCTTTATCGTCCTCTTTGCTTGAGCTGATGGCGGGGCGCACTTTTCAAACGCGCACAAACACATCACAGTGACCGGCCCATGTTTGGGCCAGAGTACTGCCGATGGTGCGGTGACATGTAGTGGCCTGGTGAGGGTAAACCAGATGATCCTCAGGGTGTCCTCTGTGCTCCGAAGAGATAGTCAGCGATTTCACGTAGTCTTTCATCCCGTGGTGGGCGCGGTGCGTTGATGGCGAAACCACGCAGCCCCATCTGGCGGTACTGGCAGCGGCAGTACGTGTGCCCGGCTTCACCGCAGTGATAGCACAGTGGGCGGTGGTCAGGGAATGCCAGACGTCAGTATTCCTCGAAGCGTAGCGCTGGCCGGATGGCGGGCGGTATGGCGTCGGCGGTCATAGTGGCGGCGCCAGCTGGTAGAACTGCGGCGGGGCAGTTTTCTGACAAGGGCGCGGAGGAGCATTGCGGCGCACTGCAGTGGCGTAGCTCATTGCTTGCGCTTCAAGCTGGGATGCTTCGGGGATTCCAAGCGCCTGCCGGACTTCTTGACGAACAACGTCGGTGATCGAGTCCACTCTAGGCTGAGATTCCGCGAACATCCTAAACTGCTCTTCACGTACGACTGACTGCTCGGAGGGCCTTACGCAGGTCATCGGTGCTGAAGGTTTCAACTTCGGCGTATCCCGAAATCAGAGAGTGGCGGTTGTATTGCCTTGTTCTCATCTCGAGTGCCTTCTATATCGTTGTAGCTTCTGTCAGGAATTCGACGACATTCTTGGGCGGGTTGCGAATGAGTCCCGCAAAAAGCTTCTGCTTGACACCACGCATGAGGAACCTGATATTCTTGTCCTCAGCCATGTCAGGATTGGCGCGAAGGAACAAGCGGGTCATTTCTTCCGTGTACATGCCAACGTTCTCGTTTGGGAACTGAAAGGAACGAGCGGAAAGGCTTTCAACTCGTTTATTTCGGACGACGTTCATAATGGTGTGCCGAAAGGTGGCACGAAAAATGTCCCACGTCAAAAGTGTAGCTTGTAGATTCTCGAACCATGTCCCTGCTGAATCTTGTAGGGAGAAATAAACGCGCAGCAGATTGTCATTGTCGGTCCAGGTGTTGAAAAGGGCGACACGGTCGAACCTTTCCAGCCAGCTTTCTGGGTTTTCGTGTCGGTACCGCGGAAAGTTGGCGGCTCCTTGGGTTGCCAGAGCAAGATCAGTGCAGGTGGCACAGACGCTGTCATTGTTGCCGTGGTCAACGTTAAGGTATTGATTAGTCTTCTGTGTCACGTCGAGTAGAAGCGCCCGTACTCCGGCTGCAGATCTTGTTGCCTACAGCTAACTCGCTGCTCGTGTCTGACGTCGGTGTCTTCTCCGCGACGGGGACTGGGCTCTCGGCTTGACGGGGCTGTCTGGTACATGAATGAAGGAGCAGCTCCACCAGATGTCACGGGGTCGTGACGTGAACGAAGGGAGCAGACTACAGGTCGAAGAAGAAACTGATTATGCAGCCGAACTTGTGGCCACGCAAAAGGAAAGTAAGACACTGGCATTGATAACGGCGAACAGAACGTCGGCAGTCGATCAGCTGACAAGCGGCGAATCGTGTCGGCATTTATACACTTGCCATCGAATATTCAAGTGTTATCGCTAGCGGCGACGTATGTTCCAGAGTAATCTGTAATGTTCACAAAGTGGGCGCAATCTTAACAAAATGATCTGCTGCCACCCCGAAGTTCCTCGAACAGTGTAGGCGTGGTTTGCGCTGCAAATGATTGGCAGTGAAACGATGCGATACCAAAACTCGAGGACGAAACGTGGCAATCTGGCCGCATCGGCCGAGCGGCCAGCGGACCTGAAAGAAAGCACGAGCGCTTTCTGCTTGCACGCGTAGTGGGAAAGGAGGGCTGTCTTGACAACCCTCCTGCTCTCTATTTTTCTCCTTTACCTCTGTTTACAGACGTCACCAGTGACGTCATGAAAGACATTTTTTGTTGCTGATTTATTTCTCGTATCATGCTCGGCAACCACCATTGGTGAAATCGGCGCTGCCATTGAGAGAGCGAATACCTGAGAGATTTAGGGAGTTTCCGCCTCCTGTTAACGTTGCCTGCCGTGGTGCACTGGATATTCTTGTATTCTATCTGGGGAGGGGGTTGCTCGCTGAGGTGTTTGATGTGCCTCTTTTATTTACTTTAGTTTTCGTGCAGTTTTTTCTGGGTTACCGTTTCAAGGGGCTGGTTGCACGTGATCAGGTGTCATTTCGCAGGGACAGTCGCAAAGAGAGAGGGCCAACAACCATCCACACATCATGCTATCTCGGCTTTGAAGCTATTTGCCACACTAGCGCGTTCGAGCTCGCATTGCTCACAATAGTACGTATGGTGCTGTTACCTTTTTCATTTAACGTTTTCGTTAGAGCATGCCAACGCCCAGATGAAAGTGTAGCCGTGTGAACAGCACGCAACATAATAGTTTATTGAAGCTATGTTTTCAAGTTGTGATCAGGAAAATAATTTTCTAGTTTATTAGTGATTCAAACTTTAGCGCACATCACCCCATTGAAAAAGCATTATGTTCAACGGGAAACACATCGGCGTGTGGCAAACTCTCGGTGCATGAGCATGAGCATCTGGCATTACGACGTCGGAACCATGACGAAGAAATGACGTTGATTAAGCGATATGTGACGTTTGACATCCTAAAACCACCATATCATTATGAGAGACACCTTAGTGGAGAGCTCCACACATTTCATCAATCTGGGGTTTAACCTGCACTCAGATGTTAGCACACGGGCCTAAAGCATTTTCGCTTCCATCGAAAATGAAACCGCAGCAGCTGGGATTCAATCCCGCGACCTCTGGGTCAGCAACCGAGTACCTTAGACACTAGATGACTCTGGCGGGGGAGAAATGACGTTGACGACAATGTTTAATTGAAGTTATTTGATAAAGCTGTTTGCATTTACCTGACATATGGGAGCTTGACTGCTCACACGGAAGTTGCGGCATCAAATTCCGGCCACGATGGCCACGTTTTTGATGGAGACAAAAATGCTTGAAGTCCCCGTTCTTAGATTTAGGTGCACGTGGAAGAATGCCGGATGGTCTAAATTTCTGGAGCCCTCTCCTACCGCGCCTCTCATAATCATATCGTGGTTTTGGGATGTTGAACTCCAGATACTATTATTATATTAATAACGTTATTATAAATAATAATAATAATAATAATAATAATAATAATAATAATAATAATAATAATAATAATAATAATAATAATAATAATAATAATAATAATAATAATAATATTGTTGTTCTTGTTGCGATAGCAATTATATGGACACTCTCGGCTGGATTTCGCCGCAGGCGTCGGCATTGACGTCAGGCACTGTATATGTATACGTATTATAAAGGTGATTTATTGCACTCGAGCTGTTGGCTAATTGCGCACAGTCCGGAGCCCCGACCACTAGCTCGTGCCTCTACTGCAGACACGATGCATCTGTCCTTGCACCCATCTACTTCTTCTTCATTACAATTGGTCCCCATAGAAAAAGGAGCCATCCTGGTGACTTGGTCATCTTCAGAGGTTGTGGAACCGTAATACGGCTTGGGCCTTTAAACGTGTACGATCTCACGGTTACGACGTCGCATATGACAAGGTGGTGTGATAGGCTAAATCAGGTAGTTGACCAGGGAAGTCTTTTCGAAGACACGGTAGAGGCCTTCGTACTTTGGAAAAAGTTTGGAAGACTGTCCCAGTGTGGCGATGCGGAACTGACAGCCACACAAGGTCACCGGGCAAAAAAACGGGAGTCGAGTTGTGGGCATCGTGAATGGCTTTCTGGCGGTTCTGGTCATCTGAAGTAAAGCGGTGGGCCACCTGGCGACATTCTTAAGCGTGTCTGCTGGCGTCCAATATAGGAGGACACTCGGAGGCGTCTGGTCGATAAGGCAGATTATTGTCAATCGCGTGCTTAGGGTGACGGCCGTGAAGGAGTTAAAAGGGGGAAAACCAGATTGTGGCTTGCGTCGCAGTGTTATAGGCGTAGGTTATGAGCGCAGAACCAGATGCCAATTATAGTGATCAGGTGTGACATACATAGCAAGCATGTCATTAAGAGTTGGATTAAAGCGCTCCGTAGTGCCATTGGTCTGCGAACGGTAAGCAGTGCATGTCTGAGGAACAACAAAGCAGTGCAGTATGAAAGTCGTGACCTCTTGTGCTGTAGCAGTTTGGAGAGCAGCAGTCTCGGCATAGCGAGTTAAGTGGTCGACTGCCACTATTATCCACTGGTTTCCGGCAGGAGTCGTGGGAAGGAGCGCATAAATATTAATGCCGACACGATCGAATGGTCGGGACGGGCATGACAACGGCAGTAGTTTTTTCCAGCTGAGATGTGGGGAGGAGACTTGCGGCGCTGGCATTCACGGCAACAGTGGATGAGGTTGCGAACGAAGGTATACATATCACGCCAGTAGTATCGGTGCCGAATTCCTTCATACATCATGAAAACTCCTGCGTGGACACGCTGTGGGTCAGTATAAAAGGAGGGACAGATCTTTGACCTCAAAGCTTGTGGTATGACAAGAAACCATGCGCGCCCCTCTGGAGCATAGTTGCGACGGTAGAACAGCTTGGCGCCGGAGCGTTCGCGATAGTGGGACTTTAGAGGTACCAGAGAGAAGATCGAGTAGAGGCACCATCCAGGGGTCGTTGCGTTGTTACGCAGCAATATCATTAAAGTCAAGAGAAGGCAACGTGGGCTCACACGCGGGGTCATCGGCCGGTTTCGGGGCTAGAGGTGAGTGGGAAAGCACTTGGGTCAGCGCCATGAACGTGGGTCAGCGTCGCAATGTTTGCGCCATGAACGATAAACCATGCGTATGTCATACTCCTGGATATTCAAGGCCCAACGGGCATGGCGGCCGGATGGGTCTTTCAACGTCAAAAGTCAACTCAGCGTTTGGTGGTCAGTAACGACGTCAAAAGAACGGCCATATAAATATGGACAAAACCTGCCAAGCGTCCACACAATGGCCAAACACTCCTTTCTGTCACACTGTAGTTGCTTTTGGTCTTCGTGAGTCTGCGATTCGCGTATGCCACGACGTATTCTGTGTGGCAAGGTTTACGCTGTGCGAGCACTGCCCCCCGGCCTACGCCACTTGCGTAGGCGTGGACCTTAGTGGGAGCTTGAAGGTCAAAGTGGCGAAGAATGGGTGGCGTCGCAAGGAGACGTAGTAATGTTGTGAAAGCCTCATCGCAAGCGCTGGAGACCACGACGACATATCGCGAGTGCCGCCAAGAAGTACATAATCGATGCAAAGTTTCTAACAAATTGCCTGAAATGAGAACATAGGCCAATGAAACTGCGAAGTTCTTTAATAGTAGTGGGTTTAGCAAGCTCAATAACGGCTCGCAGTTTATCAGGATCCAGGAGAATGCTTTCTTTGGTAACAACGTGTCCTATAATGGTGAGCTGACGTGCAACATTCGGCATTTCTTAAGATTTGATTGTAACCTGGCATTGGTTAAGCGTGTAAGCACGTGCTGAAGTTGGCGAAAGTGTGTTGGAAAATCAGGGGTGAACACCATGACGTCATCGAGGTAACATAGGCAGTTGTTCCATTTAAGACCTTGCAGAACTTTGTCCATCATTATTTCGAAAGTAGCCCGAAAGGCACTACAGTGAATTCACACAAGCCATCAGGTGTAACAGAAGTGGTTTTGAGGCGATCAGTTTTGGCTCCTGGCACCAGCCAGTAGCCCGACCGCAAGTCTAACGAGGAAAATAATTCAGCACCCTGTAAGCAGTCAAGAGTATCGTCAATGCGAGGCAGTGGGTCAATATACTTTAGCGTGATCTTGTTCAATCTCAGAAAATCAACGCAGATTATCTTTTTTTTGCGACGAGTACCACTGGAGAAGCCCATGAGCTATGCGAAGGTCGGATGACGCCTCGGCGGAGCTTGTCGTGGACGTGCTCTGCAATAACCCGACGTTCTGCAGAGGACCCGTGATATAGCCGTTGCCACCGCGGTGAATGAGAGCCAGTGTCGATGTGTTGTTCAACTCTGGATGCGCGACCTATGGATGCTTGTGCAACGTCGAAAAAGGGCGGAAGTGCTGAGGCACGGTAAGGACATAAAGGATGCTTACCAGAGCAAACGACAGGGCAGGAGGGGACAGGAGAAGAGACGAGACAGAGCGCTGAACGACAACATGAGGCTGGAGCGAAGAAGTCAGGGAAGGGCCCATTGTATTATAAATGAAACTCAAGAGACAGTGGGATTGGGCGTGTTGGTATAACATCATAAAGGGTGCTTACCAGCGCAAACGACAGGGCAGGAGGAGACAGGAGAAGAGACAAGACAGAGCGCTGAATGACAACATGAGGCTGGAGCGAAGAACTCAGAAAGAGCCCGTTGTATTAGAAATGAAACTTTCATTTCTAAACAACGGGCCCTTTCCTGACTTCTTTGCTCCAGTCTCATGTTGTCGTTCTAATACAACGGGATCTTCCTGACTGGACTGGAAAGGGTTATTAGTTACGCTAGCCGGTCACTATCCAAGGCAGAAAGCAATTATTCCACAACAGAAAAGGGGTGCCTTGCCATCATCTGGACGACGTCAAAGTTTCGTCCTTACCTTTACAGCAGGCCCTTCAAAGTTGTGAGCGACCACCATGACTTGTGTTGGCTAGCTACCTTGAAGGACCCTTCAGGTCACCTTGCCCGATGCAGCCTGAGACTCCAAGAATACGACATTACCATCATTTATAAGTCCGGCAGAAAACACAACCGATGCCGACTGTCTGTCGCCAGCCGCCGTCGACCCACCACCACCGAAATACCTGAATTACGACTGCTTCTTGGGAAGGATAACTGCCGAGGACTTCGAAAAACGACAGCGGGCTGACCCGGAACTAAGGCGCCTAATCTAATACCTCGAGTGCAAGACCTCCGTTGTTCTGAATGTATTCAAAAGGGCATTTACGTCGTTTTCACTGGGAAGCGTTCTTCTTCAGAAGAAGAACTTCTCGCTGCTTTGAGCCAAGTACCTTATTGTGGTGCCTTCAGCTCTGCGACAAGAACTCCTCCAGGCCCTGCATGATGATCTAATGGCAAAACACCTTGGTGTTTACCGCACGCTCGCGAAGATACAAGAAATGTACTACTGGCCACGTCTTACCGCCGACGTCACCTGTTACGTTAGGACATGCCGATACTGTCGGTGGCGCAAGACACCGTCCACAAGACCACCAGGCTTTCTTCAGCCGATCGAACCACCTCGCCGACCGTTGCAACAAATAGGGATGGATTTACTGGGACCGTTTTTGACGTAAAATTCTGGAAACAAATGAATCGTCGTAGCTACTGACTACCTCACCCGCTAAGCTGAAACAAAGGCCCTACCCAAAGGTAGCGCCGAAGGGGTAGCCAAGTTCTTTGAGGAGAACATCGTCCTTCGTCATGGCGCCCCAGAGGTGGTCATCACTGATAGAGGTACGGCCTTTACTGCTGATTTGACTCAAGCGATCTTGATACATAGCCGAACAAGCCCCCGCTGCACCACCGCATACCACCCACAGACAAATGTTCTCACCGAGTGGCTAAATAAAACATGATTGATTGATTGATTGATTGATTGATATGTGGGGTTTAACGTCCCAAAACCTCCATTTGATTATGAGAGACGCCGTAGTGGAGGGCTCCGGAAATTTCAACTACCTGGTGTTCTTTAACGTGCACCCAAATCTGAGCACACGGGCCTACAACATTTCCGCCTCCATCGGAAGTGCAGCCGCCACAGCCGGGATTCGAAACCACGACTGGCGGGTCAGCAGCCAAGTACCTTAGCCACTAGACCGCCACATCGGGGCAGGTTAAACAAAACAATCGCCAACATGCTGGCCATGTACGTTGACGTCGAACGTAAGACGTGGGACGCCATCGTTCCATACGTGACCTTCGCGTACAACACGGCCGTACAGGAAACGACGCAGATGGAACCATATACACTTTGGTCTATGGCAAGAACCCGGCCACGACACTCGACGAAATGCTGCCTAACGTCGCTGACGAAGAAAAACCTCGACGTCACCCTCTATCTTAAGCGCGCTGAAGAAGCTAGTGAACTCGCCCACCGTCGCATCAGGAATCAGCCGACGACCGACCACCACCGTTACAATCTTCGACGACGCTTCGTGGAATACCAGCCCGGTGAGCGTGTTTCGGTATAGACGCCGATATGCCGACGTGGACTACGTGAAAAACTTATGCGACGATACTTCGGACCGTACAGGGTAGTACGATGTCTCGGCCCACTCAACTACCAGGTTGTGCGCTACGGCATTACAAACTCTCAACGGCGCCGATCGCGACTTGAAGTCGTCCATATCACGCGCCCTAAACCCGTTTGACGAACGTTAGCGAACTGAAAGAGTGTATTTTCTTGTCAATATTGCTGTATCATACTTTATTATTTGTACTTTCTTACATTATTATTGCTCTTTCATCTTCTGTCAAATCATCAAGACGATGTCATTTTCAGGGGGAAGCAATGCCACGCTCCTTTTTCAAGTTTTCTTATCACCCCATACGCCGTACGCGATTCTCGGCGCAAACAGTGCCTACAGTGTTCGAGGAGCTTCAGTGCTGCCGTAGATCATTTTGATGAGATTACGTCCACGTCGCGAGCCTTTCAGATTATTCTGGAATTTACGTCACCGCTAGTGATAACGCTAGAATTTTCGACGGCGAGTGTATAAATGCCGTCAAGCTTTCCGCTTCTTAGTTGATCGGCGACCGACGCTCAGTTCGCCGTTATCAGGGCCAGTGTCTTGCTGTAATCTCAATTTTCTTTTTTGTAGCCACAAGTTCGGCTGAATAAACGGTCTAATAAACTGTCTGCTCCCTTCGTCGCTGTTGTGACTCCGTGACAGTATATATGTTGATTTGTACGGAGTGAAATAAATATAAATAGTCTCTACATTAATAATTTTGGCGTATTTTACTCCACCCAACCTAATATATATATATATATATATATATATATATATATATATATATATATATATATATATACATACATACATACATTATGTAATGTGGGGTAAAATGGGTCAAAAATATAATGTAGAGAATATTTCTTTTTATTCCGCTCCTTACAACTAAACATCAGTGCAGAAACAGGATATATGCTACCTAAATGCCATATATGCCATGTTGCCACCGCTCAAAATATGCTATGTTGCCACCGCTCAAAACATTACTTTAAATATCAATAAATGATGCCCCAGATGTCTCATTTTGTACCAACTTGAGGGGCGAAACAAGACGCTGCATGGGTCAAAACGAGAAAGTGTGAAAAAAAATTATCATTCTTTCAGTTTTTGCAGTAGAAAGACATAAAATTCACTCTCTGGGCCCTTATACGGAGGCTTCATAAGCCTAGCCCGTGCACGCACGCAATGAATCTAGAGAGAACGCGGAGTTGTGTTCTTCCGAATCTCCTTGCAGATTAAACACCGCCAGTCTTCCTTTTTGCTAATGTTGTCTTTTGTTGAACGCTTTCGCCTCATTGGATTGTTCGATAATTGGGTGCTGGAAATGTTTTGACGTATCTTCTTTACCTTTTTTGCCACTTTGATGCAGAACTACTCAGGCGTTTTATGGCTTTGAATTTCGTCCACCACGCTTGGTGACAAAATGAGATTAAAAGGGCGCTAGATTGAGATTTTATAGTGCTTGTTTTCTTTTTTTCAATCAGGGTATTGAAGGAACGTCATTTAAACTCAATCGCAAGACGTGTTTATGAACGACTGCACTTGGATATTCCGCCGTTTTTATGCTTCTCTTAAGAGCATCCTTGAAACACGGAAAAACATCGGTGCAGCGTGAATGAAGGTGGTCCTGGGCTGAACGGCATTAGTGCTTTTTCATCTCGTTTTCTTCCCAGAAAGATTTTGTGATAAATTTTTGTATGTTAAAACTCTCCTAAAAAGAGAAATATACTATATAGAGAGTGTGTGTTAATGGTTAAAATATTAGGACACTCTATATAACGCAAGTAGATGCCTTTTTATCACATTTTGCCCATCTCACGTGCCAACATTAAAAGAAAAATCCGCTTTGCCCTGGGCACGAGGTAAATTAAGCTTTTCGTGCTCGGTAGCTCGTAGTCTAAAGTAGAAAAATAAATATTTTTGCTGCTTTACTGACACAGAAGTAGCTTCATGCATAAATCCCAAAATTTGGCCGTGCAGAATGGCTCCCCTTTTCGACGGGTCATGAAGACACTGACATTAGCAGAGTAATTTTTCCCACGCGAACGCTATGAGCAATGATCAACTTTAACATAAAAAAGTAGACAAGGAACAGTACTAATCCCTGGTAAAGATAAACAAAGAAAAGTATTGGTATCAGCTACAGAGGCCGAGGCAACCTACCATAAATAAATAAATAAATAAATAAATAAATAAATAAATAAATATATATATATATTATATATATATATATATATATATATATATAGTAGGGAGTAATAATTCAATCGGCCAGTTAGTCTTCGTGAAGGTATGGGATATGGCACAACGGGAGCGTTGTCAACAAGGATAAATATATTTATTTCCCAACAGTTTCGGAAGGGGTCCTCCCTTCATCAGGGGATGAGTTATACTGACATGAGCTTCTAAACTTCGCTGCTGCCGCGTCCCTCTCGCCTTGAAAGATGTTTGCGAGAGTGAGAGGGAACTAAAAAAGGAAAGAAGAAACAAAAAATTGGGAAAGAAAAAGACAAAAAAGAAAAAGAAAGTAAAAAAGAGGAAGAGCCACTGTCAACACTGAGAACGAAAGCAACTCTCCGTGTACGTCCACATACGGTTCATATCACGTGCTGTTCAGTTCTCGACGTGTGTCGGGCCACCCAAGATTGTCGCCGCGGTGCCGGGTGGGTCTGTGACGGCGTGCGTAAAGAAAGGGTTTCCCCGTAATGGGTCGGTCAGCGTGCGGCGTGCGTAAAGGAAGGGTTTCCCGTTAATGGGTCGGTCGGCTATTTACCTTTAATCTTCGTCCGTTTCCCTTCAATGGTCATCAAGTGGTAGGTGAACGTAAACACTTTGTATGTGCATGTGAAAAAAAGAAAAAAATGAAGAAAAAAAAGAAAAAAGAAAACCAAAAAACAAGAAAGGGCAGTGTACACGTACGAGTCAGTCAGAAAAAAGCATGGTCTCCAGCTATCAATCTTTGTCACCAATTTTCTCCTGGCTTACTTCTCGGAGGCAGTTGAGTTTCCCGGGGTCCTCGTTGATGCCGGCTACTAATGTTCGAAATTTGAAAACAAAATATGCCTCACGCTGTTCGCGCTCGCGTCTGTTTGAGAAACCGGACTGCAAAAGAGTTACGGTGATATTTTCAAAACTGTAGTTTGGCAGGCGCAGATGTCTAGATAAAGGTAGCTTCGGCAGTGAAGTGGCGTGGTACCGGTGATAATTGAACCGCAGCCGAAATGGCGTGTCTGTTTGGCCTATATATTCTTGTCCGCATATGTTGCAATGTAGCATGTATATTATGTTACTGGAGTCACAATGAAGGCTTTCAGTTATGCAGAATTTGAAATCTGAGAAGTTCGCTTTGGATTCACGTGTTGTGACCATCTGTGGGCATACCCTGCATCGAGCTTTTCTGCAGGGATGGCACCCTGATTGAAATTTGGGGGTGTTTGTTTTTGCTCTGACAAGAATGTCCTTCAGGTTTTTATCCCGGCGGTACACCACGTGAGGTGGCTTCGCGAAAATAGAAGTTAGTCGTTTGCTTTGCCTCATTATGTTGAAATGGCGGAAAAGTATGTTGTTGATTCGTGGCGCTGATGCGGAGTAAGTTAGTACAAGGTTCGTTTGGGAAGTCGTTTTAGATACTCTGTTTGGTCCCTTAATTATATCATTCCTGTTCACGTTGCGAGCACGTAGTATGGCATCGTCAATAATGTCTTCCGGATAATTTTGTTTCAATAAGGAATGCTTTAGGTGTTCCGCGTATCTGTCAAATTCCCGCATATCGGTGCATATTTTTCGGTACCGGTGGGCCTGAGAATATGGAATACCCGTTTTGCAATGCTTCGGGTGGCTCTTGTTGAAATGTAGGTACATTTGATGGTCTGTAGGCTTTTTGTAAAGGTTTGTCGACAAGCGGTAATTTTCGAACGTGACAGTGACGTCCAAAAAGTTAATGCTAGTTTTGGAAATTTCGTGCGTGAATTTTATTGACGGGTGGCACTTGTTAAAATCCTCTATGAAGCGGAAAAGACTTCCCTCATCATGGTTCCATATCATAAAAATATCGTCTAAGTATCTTCTGTAGTAGAAAGGTTTCAAGGTGCGTCCCTCAATGAATGGGATTTCAAGTGAAGCAATAAAGGTGCTCGCGAAGTTTGGGGCCATTTTCGTGCCTATTGCAGTGCCACTGACCTGAAGGAAATGCTTGCCATTGAACTCAAAATGGTTATAATTTAGTACAAGTTCAAGAAGTGTAAACAGTACCTCGCCACTTACACTTGTTGATGAGTCAGATTTTACATATTCAGAAACCATAGCCGCTATTCCGTCATGGTGGGGTATGTTGGTGTACAGTGAGCAGACGTCCATGGTCATCAGAAAACTGCCGCCTGGGATGTCGAGACTTGAAGTTTCGCAGATGAAGTGGTTTGTGTCCTTTAGGTAATAGGGAAAATTGGGGGGGGGATGTTTTTATTATGGAATTGATGAATTCTGATACATTTTCTGTTGATGTGATGTTACTGGATACTATCGGACGTCCCGGATTACCTGCCTTGTGTATTTTGGGGAGCAAATAGAATCGACCGGGAACAGAATGGGTCGGTAACATTGCTTTTAACATTTTGCCGGTAATTTTCTCGTCCCGGTGGAGATTGTTTAGGGTTACTTTTATCTCCCTTTCAAATTCGGGAGTCGGGTCCGTTGGAAGTTCTTTGTAGAATTTTGTGTCTGATAGCTGTCGTTTCCCTTCCTTTAAGTAGTCCGACGTGTTTAGAATCACTATGCAGCCCCTTTTATCAGCCGGTTTGATAGTAATTCCAGTGTTTTTTCGTAGTTCATCGAGTGCCCTTCGTTGTGACTTTGATATGTTGTTTCGAAATGGCCCATTTTTTTCATACGCTCTGATGATATCTTTTTGAACTGCTGATAGATGCACATCGAGGTGTTTGTCCCTCTGCTCACCCGCACACCATGATTTGTCACCACCAATCACTCTATTCTCGTCCGTACAGTCCTTGCGATCATGAAAGTATTCACGGAGGCGGAGATTACGCGCAAAGTTATGTAGGTCTTGGTACAGTTCAAATTCATTGAATCTACCGGACGATGGACAAAAGGTTAAGCCTCTCGACAAAAGTTGAAGCTGAGTGGGTGTGAGTGTTGTGTTTGACAGATTGAGGACATTTTTCACAAAAGTTTTCGGCTGCTCTTGGCTATCACGTGGCACGGGAGTGTCAGCGTCATATTCGAGAGTAAGGATGTTTTGATTAGGATTGCACTGTAGTTTCGAGTTCCCATTTTTCTCCTCAAAGTTAGGTTGTGGTACGGGTTATCCGTGGCGTTCTTGTACGGCCTCATTCCTATTTTCCTGTTTCATAGCAGTGGAGCTACTGCAGTCTCGCTTGAATTTTCTATCTTTTACTACTGAAATTTTGCCTCTCTTTTTTAGTTCATATATTTCCAGTTCTCTTGCCTCATGCTCTCCGAGATTAGATACCAATTTCTGCGTGGCCTCCGTGACACGTATTCGGTGGCCTTACGCCCACTATGGTCTGCAATGACCCGAGTCAGTTGCAAGGACGCTTCTAGTAATATTTTTCCCACTTCCCCCTTTCTGCTTCACTTAGTGTAGACATTCAGGGTTGCAGGCTAGGCGGAGGCCCTTAGGTGCAATTTCGTTAGATAGATATTTGGTTAGTTGTTCCGCGTGTTTTTCGTATTGCACCCGCTTTTCAATGATTTTCCTAATCGGTAGAAATGAGTGGGACCATGCGTGTTTAAGACTGCCCGTACCTTTTGTTTCCCCGTGTCATTTGGAAGCCGCCGTCTTGGTCTTCGCCGCATTTGTCCGCCTGGCGTTGTAAGGCCTCGCTGGTGGGAGTGGGGACGTCGTCCCTGCTGGGGCCCTGGATGGCTCCGTGTGTCCCTCGGCTCCCTGTTGTTGAGTGGGTTTGGCACTAGAGTTTGCCGTGCAAGCCGTTGCCGCCGATCTCTGACTCACTGGTGGGACTCGCTGGCTCGCTGGCCTCGCTGGTGGTAGTGGCGACATCGTCACTGCTGGTGCCCTGGATGGCTCTGATTTCGAAACAACATATCAAAGTCGGAACAAAGGGCACTCGATGAACTACGAAAAAACACTGGAATTACTATCAAACCGGGTGATGAAGGGGGCTGCATAGTAATTCTAAACACGTCGGGCTACTTAAAGAAAGGGGAACGACAGCTATCAGACATAAATTCTACAAAGAACTTCCAACGGACCCGAGAGCGACACACGGAGCCATCCAGGGCACCAGCAGTGACGATGTCGCCACTACCACCAGCGAGGCCAGCGAACCAGTGAGTCCCACCAGTGAGTCAGAGATCGGCGGCAACGGCTTGCACGGCAAACCCCAGTGCCAAACCCACTCAACAACAGGGAGCCGAGGGACACAAAGAGCCATCCAGGGTCCCAGCAGTGACGACGTCCCCACTCCCACCAGCGAGGCCTTACAATGCCAGGCGGACGAATGCGACGAAGACCAAGGCGGCGGCTTCCAAATAACACGGGAAACAAAGGGTACGGGCAGTCTTAAACACGCATGGTCCCACTCATTTCTACCGATTAGGAAAATCATTGAAAAGCGGGTGCAATACGAAAAACATGCGGAACAACTAACCAAACATCTATCTCACGAAATTGCACCTAAGGGCCTCCGCCTAGCCTGCAACCCCTCAATGTCTACACTAATTGAAGCAGAAAGGGGGAAGTTGAAAAAATATTACTAGAAGCGTCCTTGCAACTGACTCGGGTCATTGCGGACCATAGTGAGCGTAAGGCCACCGAATACAGTGTCACGGAGGTCACGCAAAAATTGGTATCTAATCTCGGAGAGCATGAGGCAAGAGAACTGGAAAGATATGAACTAAAGAAGAGAAGCGAAATTTCAGTAGTAAAAGATAGAAAATTCAAGCGAGACTGCAGTAGTTCCACTGCTCTGCAACAGGAAAATAGGAATGAGGCCGTACAAGAACGCCAGGGATAACCCGTACCACAACCTAACTTTCAGGAGAAAAACGGGAACTCGAAACAACAGTGCAATCCTAATCAAAACATCCTTACTCTCGAATATGACACTGACACTCCCGTGCCACGTGATAGCCAAGAGCAGCCGAAAACTTTTGATAAAAATGTCCTCAATCTGTCAAACACAACACTCACACCCACTCAGCTTCAACTTTTGTCGAGAGGCTTAACCTTTTGTCTATCGTCCGGTAGATTCAATGAATTTGAACTGTACCAAGACCTCGAAAACTTTGCGCGTAATCTCCGCCTCCGTGAATACTTTCATGATCGCAAGGACTGTACGGACGAGAATAGAGTGATTGGTGGTGACAAATCATGGTGTTCGGGTGAGCAGAGGGACAAACACCTCGATATGCATATATCAGCAGTTCAAAAAGATATCATCAGAGCGCATGAAAAAAATCGGCCATTTCGAAACAACATATCAAAGTCAGAACGAAGGTCACTCGATGAACTACGAAAAAACACTGGAATTACTATCAAAGCGGCTGATAAAGGGGGCTGCATAGTAATTCTAAACACGTCGGACTACTTAAAGGAAATGGAACGACAGCTATCAGACACAAAATTCTACAAAGAAATTCCAACGGACCCGACTCCCGAATTTGAAAGGTTGATAAAAGTAACCCTAAACAATCTCCACCGGGACGAGAAAATTACCGGCAAAATGTTAATATCAATGTTACCGGCCCATTCTGTTCCCGGTCGATTCTATTTGCTCCCCAAAATACACAAGGCAGGTAATCCGGGACGTCCGATAGTATCCAGTAACAGCACATCAACAGAAAATATATCAGAATTCATCAATTCCTTAATAAAAAACATCCCCCCAAATTTTTCCTATTACCTAAAGGACACAGACCACTTCATCTGCGAAACTTAGAGTCTCGACATCCCAGGCGGCAGTTTTCTGGTGACCATGGACGTCTGCTCACTGTACACCAACATACCCCATCATGACGGAATAGCGGCTATGGTTTCTGAATATGTAAAATCTGACTCATCAACTAGTGTAAGTGGCGAGGTACTGTTTACACTTCTTGAACTTGTACTAAATTATAACCATTTTGAGTTCAATGGCAAGCATTTCCTTCAGGTCAGTGGCACTGCAATAGGCACGCAAATGGCCCCAAACTTCGCGAGCATCTTTATGGCTTCACTTGAAATCTCATTCATTGAGGGACGCACCTTGAAACCTTTCTACTGCAGAAGATACTTAGACAATATTTTTATAATATGAAACCATGATAAGGGAAGTCTTTTCCGCTTCATAGAGGATTTTAACAAGTGCCACCCGTCAATAAATTTCACGCACAAAATTTCCAAAACTAGCATTAACTTTATGGACGTCACTGTCATGTTCGAAAATGACCGCTTGTCAGCAAACCTTTACAAAAAGCCTACAGACCATCAAATGTACCTACATTTCAACAGGAGCCACCCAAAGCCTTGCAAAACGGGTATTCCATATTCTCAGGCCCACCGGTACCGAAGAATATGCACCGATATGCGGGGATTCGACAGACACGCGGAACACCTAAAGCATTCCTTATTGAAACAAAATCATCCGGAAGACATTATTGACGATGCCATACTACGTGCTCGCAACGTGAACAGGAATGATATAATTAAGCGAACAAACAGAGCATCTAAAACGACTTCCCAAACGAACCTTGTACTAACTTACTCCTCATCAGCGCCACGAATCAACAACATACTTTCCCGCCATTTCAACATAATGAGGCAAAGCAAACGACTAACTTCTATTTTCGCGAAGCCACCTCACGTGGTGTACCGCCGGGATAAAAATCTGAAGGACATTCTCGTCAGAGCAAAAACAAACACCCCCAAATTTCAATCAGGGTGCCATCCCTGCGGAAAAGCTGGATGCAAGGTATGCCCACAGATGGTCACAACACGTGAATCCAAAGCGAACTTCTCGGATTTCAAATTCTGCATAACTGAAAGCCTTCATTGTGACTCCAGAAACGTAATATACATCTACATTGCAACATCTGCGGACAAGAATATATCGGCCAAAC
The DNA here is from genome assembly GCA_013436015.1 of Rhipicephalus annulatus. NCBI lineage: Eukaryota > Metazoa > Arthropoda > Arachnida > Ixodida > Ixodidae > Rhipicephalus > Rhipicephalus annulatus. The sequence continues at coordinate 491,595 of WOVY01009444.1, forward strand.
AGACACGCCATTTCGGCTGCGGTTCAATAATCACCGGTACCACGCGACTTCACTGCCGAAGCTACCTTTATCTAGACATCTGCGCCTGCCAAACCACAGTTTTGAAAATATCAGCGTAACTCTTTTGCAGTCCGGTTCCTCAAACAGACGTGAGCGCGAACAGCGTGAGGCATATTTTATTTTCAAATTTCGAACATTAGTAGCCGGCATCAACGAGGACCCCGGAAAACTCAACTGCCTCCGAGAAGTAAGCCAGGAGGAAATTGGTGACAAAGATTGATAGCTGCAGACCATGCTTTTTTCTGGCTGACTCGTACGCGTACACTGTCCTTTCTTGTTTTTTCGTTTTTTTCCTTTTTTTCTTCCTTTTCTTTCTTTTTTTCACATCCACATACAAAGTGTTTACGTTCGCCTACCACTTGATGACCATTGAAGGGAACTGGACGAAGAAAAAAGGTCAATAGCCGACCGACCCATTAACGGGAAACCCTTCCTTTACGCACACCGCACGCCGACCGACCCATTACGGGCAAACCCTTTCTTTACGCACGCCGTCACGGACCCTCCCGGCACCGCGGCGACAATCTTGGGTGGCCCGACACACGTCGAGAACTGAACAGCACGTGATATGAACCGTATGTGGACGTACATGGACAGTTGCTTTCGTTCTCAGTGTTGACAGTGGTTCTTCCTCTGTTTACTTTCGTTTTTTCTTTTTCGTCTTTTTCTTTCCCATTTTTTGTTTTTTTTCTTTCCTTTTTTAGTTCCTTCTCACTCTCGCAAACATCTTTCAAGACGAGAGGGACACGGCAGCAGCGAAGTTTGGAAGCTCATGTCAGTATAACTCATCCCCTGATGAAGGGAGGACCCCTTCCGAAACTGTTGGGAAATAAATATATTTATCTTTGTTGACAACGCTCCCGTTGTGCCATATCCCATATATATATATATATATATATATATATATATATATATATGAGATCAAACAGATAATAATGTCAGGTAATGTATACAGGAAGTTATGAAACCAATGCAAAGTAAATAAGAAAGAAAAGTGGGTGAAAAATAACTCGGCGTGAGCAGGAATCGAACCTAAGACCGCCGAATATCCCGTTCGCTGCTCTACCACTGAGCTATCACAGCGGTCATTCCCCTAGTCACTTTATTCGGTTCGTCTGTGAACTTAAACGTGGGAATGTCAGTCAGTGCCACCTGTAGCCATGGCGGCGAGTGTGTTACACTCATTTTATGAGCTTGTATGGCGCCACGTAGCATGTGAACTTATTACGAGCTAGCAGCTGACCAATAACCCCGTACACAACCTAATGACACCAAGTCTGCCAGTACGAGATCCCCGCTAATGAGTAAGGGAAAAAAGTGTATACCTAAGGGCTCGTTTTCCGTGTTTTGACACAATATTAATGAAATCTAACAGACAATAATGCCAAGGAATGTATAGGGGAAGGTATTATAATCAATGTAAACTAAATAAGAAGAAAGAAAAGTGTGTGAAAAAACTAACTTGCCCTGAATATGAATCCAACCTACGACCTCCGAATAACGCGTTTGATGCTCTACCACTGAGCTGTCACGGTGGTCATCCCCCAGCCACATTATTTGGTTCATCTGTGAACTTAAACGTGGGAGTGTCAGTCAGCGCCACCTGTAACCATGGTTGCGAGTGTGGTACACTCCTTTTATGAGCCTGCATGACGCCACGTAGCACGTGAACTTATTACGAGCTGGCAGCTGACCAATAGTCCCTCGTATACAACGTAACCGCACCAAGTCTGCCAGTGCTCCACTGCCAGCTCGTAATAAGTTCACGTGCTAGGTGGCGCCATACAGGCTCACAAAAAGACTGTGCCACACTCGCCGCCAAGGCAACAGGTGGCACTGACTGACACTCCCACGTTTAAATTCACAGATAAACCCAATAAAGTGGCTGAGGGAATGACCGACATGATAGCTGAGTGGTACGACATCGAACGCGTTATTCGGAGGGCTTAGGTTCGATTCGTGCTCACGGCAAGTGCAAGTGATTTTTTTCACCGACTTTTCTTTGTTCTTATTAACTTTTTATTGGCTCTAATAACTTCCCCTATACATTTCTTGGCAACATTGTGTGTTAGATGTCAATAATATTGAGTGAAAATACAGAAAAACGAGCCCTTAGGTATCCACTTCTTTCCCGCGCACACGCACACACACACACACACACACACATACACACACACACACATATATATATATATATATATATATATATATATATATATATATATATATATATATATATATATATATATATATATATAAAGTTTTTTCAAAGTGCCAAACGTACTTGGGAAGAGAAGAAACACGGCTTAGCGGTTATCTTAATTTTATTACCAACGGTCTTCGTCAGAGTTTGCGAACAAGTACGGCGCTATGTGCACATGCCACATCGACATGGTGGTCCAAGAAGGAAACATAAGAGAGCGACAAATTAGTGGTGTTTTACAGTGGTGACATATGCTGTGCCAAATGCCATATGTCATAAGCTGTGCTTTACTTTCCAAACGGCCTTTTGTGCTTTCACCATCTTTGGCCCGAAGTATGCCCCCCTCCCCCCCATATGGAATGGGTCAGTAGAATTTCTGCGAAAATGAAACACGTGTTTCTCCTTTCCTTTTTCTAACTGACCACAGAAGGGGCCGAATCAGGCACTCTCTCTGCCAGAGTCCCTCGTCTTGCTACAGGTAAATAACAGCCGCCCAAGACCCAAGCTCACCCACATGTCCCTCCGTTACCTTCAAAGACGCGTCGCGGAAGCCGCCCAATCCCTCTCTTTCTTTCTCCTCTTACCCCCTGCTTCTTTTTTTTCTTTTTTTCTTTTATTCTTTTTGGTTTGCTCCAGCGAATGAGACGAAGATAACTGTCGGGCACAGCATATGTCACCACTGTAAAACACCACTAATTTGTCGCTCTCTCCCGTTGCCTTCTTGCACCACTATGTCGATGTGGCATGTGCGCATAGCGCCGCACTTGTTCGCGAACCCTGACGAAGACCGGTCCACTGGTCGAAACCGTTGGTAATAGAATTAGGACAACCGCTAAGAAGTTGTGTTTCTTCTCTTCCCATATATATATATATATATATATATATATATATATATATATATATATATATATATATATATATATATATATATTGAAGTGAAGAGGAATGCCCTCTACCACAGTGATGATTTTGACACGTTGGAACGAGGCGCGAGCTAGGACTGCCTGGTTGCTGCTGCGACGACGCCCGTATACCCGGTCAGCTCTTGCTGCTTCTGTCCCGACGCTGCTACCACTTTTCGCCTTGCTGATTTGATTTGTGGGGTTTAACGTCCCAAAACCACCATTTGATTATGAGAGACGCCGTAGTGGAGGGCTCCGGAAATTTTGACCACCTGGGGTTCTTTAACGTGCGCCCAAATCTGAGCACACGGGCCTACAACATTTCCGCCTCCATCGGAAATGCAGCCGCCGCAGCCGGGAATCGAACCCGCGACCTGCGGGTCAGCAGCCGAGTACCTTAGCCACTAGACCACCGCGGCGGGGCGTTTTCGCCTTGCATTTACATTATATTTTGCTGGAGGTTGCTGCGGTTTTCCCCGGCCTCGGAATTGCGTAGCCGAAAGCTGCCGTCCGTCATGCCTGCCGACGCTGTCTTCACACACCCCCGGGCTTCGCCACCCGGGGGCTGTCCTGGTGCCCAGCTTCTGCGAGAACCCGACATCTTCAGCGGCACAAATGAGAAAAAACGTTCAGAATTGGCTGGAATCCTATCAACGAGCCAGTGCTACTAACAAATGGGATGATGCCATGAAACTCGGTATCGTGATGTTTTATTTAACGGATGTCGCCAAGCTGTGGTACAAAAACCACGAGGCTGACATTCCTACTTGCACGACCTTCAAGACCTGCATTGCAGCTGTTTTTGGGCGCCATGGGGTGCGCAAACTTCGCGCAAAACAACGCCTACGAAGTCAGTCTCAACAAAGTGGTGAGACATTGACCAGCTACATCGAGGACATCCTGGACCTCTGCCGGCGTGTTGACCCGACGATGGTGAAAACTGACAAGGTACGACACATTATGAAAGGCATTTCGGACGACGCCTTTCAAATGCTCCTATCGAAAAACCTTGCCAGTGTCTCGGAGCTCATCGAGCTGTGTCAGAGTTTCGACAAGCTACAACGACAGCGTCGTCTCACGCGACGCCCTAACGTCCCGGATGACACCCTCTCAAGCCTGACAACCACTTATGACCTTCAATCGCTGCTATCGCAAATCAAGGAGTTTTTTGCGCTGAGGTCACTCATCAGCTGCCGCTGCTATCAACATCCGGCAAATGAATCATCACATCTGCCAGACAACACTCGTGAGGTCATCCAGGAGCAAGTTTGCGTGGCTCTGCCATCGGCCCACGACACTTCACCGTTGCCAGCCCCTGTGGCCTGTGCCGAGGTGAATTCACCTCTAAGCTATGCTGAGGTTGCCGCAAGGCCGCCTGTTGAGACATTTAGGTCACTACTATCAGCCGTGCCCACTCCTCAGTTCGCTCAGCCAAGGTCCCTCCAGAGTAGTGGACAATGGCGTACCCCCAACAATTGGCCAAGATGCCTTGCCTGAGTCTTGCCTGGCCACATAGCGCGACACTGCCATCGGCGTGTCCCTGCCTATCACCAGAACTACCACCAGAGCTTTGAACCTTCCCGTTATGTGCCACTGCGCCTTTCGTTCGTAGGCTCTCAGCACACCGAACAGATATCATCGTACGCCGACCACCACCCTCCTGTTAGCTGTCGCTCGCCATCATCTCGATGCCACTCGCCATCGCCGATGCGTCGTCGTCCTTCATCGCCGGAGTGGGAAAACGAAATGCCGCAGTTCCAGAGGCAGGAACTGCGTCATTCTCGAAAATACTAATGCCTCTCTCTTCAACGACGAATGTTCTGGACGTATATGTGAACGGCATCGCTGCACTCGCTCTTGTCGAAACTGGTGCCGCAGTTTCAGTGATCCGTGCCAGACTCTGCCGCTTGCTAAAAAAGTTATGAAGCCACTAGCAAGTAAATCGCTTCGTACAGCAAGTGCGGAGCATGTCACGCCGGGCGCTGCTTGTACTGATCACATTGCGATTGACGGCCTCATCTATGTCGTCGAACTGCTAGTGTTGGATTCCTGCCCCCATGACCTCATTTTGAGGTGGAGACTTTCTCTCCGCTAATAAGGCCGTCATCAACTGCTCTCGCGCTGAGGTGACATTTGAAGTGTTTAGCGACGCTCCTTTATATGATCCTCTTGAAACCGGGGACAAACTATTTGTTGCTGAAGACGTTACCATACCGCCACACTCTTTTGCCCTTGTCATGGTGTCTTGCAACTCGCTTATCGTGTCGAGTGCCCTTTTCACGTCATCATGCCTTTTTCATTCGTCGCAAGTGTTCGCCGCTACCCTCACCCCCTTCTAGAATTTCATGACGGCTTCAGCAGGCTGCTCATCTCGAACCTGTTGTCATTTTCGGTAACACTACTTTGGGGTGAGTGCGTCGGGCGTGTTTACAGTCTCGACCCTTCTGCAATTATCGACATGCCGACGGGTCCTTCCACCGTACACGAAGTTGCCGGAGTGACCTGTGCCACTTCGCCGCAGACTACTAGGCATGACGTACTGAGAAGTTCTATCGACGACACGTTAACCATTTCGCAACGTGCTCAGCTTCTACGACTCCTGAACAAGTTTCGTTCTTCCTTTGACTGCCAGAATAGTCCCCTCGGCTACACGTCAGCTGTGTGTCACCACATCGACACGGGCACCAATGCACCACTGCGTCAAAGACCATATCGTGTGTCCGCGACAGAGCACCAGGTTATCCGTGACCAAGTAGCTGACATGCTCAAGCGTGGCGTCATCCAGCCTTCGAATAGCCCCTGGGTATCTCAGTCGTTCTCGTTAAGAATAGGGATGGGTCAGTTAGCTTCTGTGTTGACTACCATCCTCTTAACAAAATAACTCGAAAAGACATTTATTCCTTACCGAGAATCGACGATGCCCTTGACTGCCTTCAAGGTGCGGAGTTCTTCTCTTCCATTGACTTATGGAGCGGCTACTGGCAAGTCCCTATGGTGCCGGAAGATCAGCCTAAAACTGCCTTTCTCACACCTGATGGCCTTTACGAATTCCGCGTCCTGCCTTTTAGTCTTTGCAACGCGCCCGCAACATTCGAGCGCATGATGGACAATTTTTGAGTAGCCGGAAGTGTAAAACATGCCTGTGCTACTTAGACGACGGGGTTATATTTTCGCCAGATTTTCCCACGCATCTCCACAGGCTAAATGATGTACTACAGTGCCTAACTGACGCTGGCCTTCAGCTCAATCTGAAAAAATGCCACTTTGGTGCAAGTCAGCTCACGATCCTCGGCCATGTTGTCTCTAAAGACGGTATTCTTCCTGACACCGCCAAGCTTCAGGCAGTAGCAGAGTCCCCTAAACCTGCATCTCTGAAAGATCTGCGCAGCTTCCTTGGCCTCTGCTCGTATTTCCGCCGTTTTATTTTGAACTTTGCGATGATCACCACCCCATTGAATGAACTTCTACGAAATGACTCGAAAAGTTTCGCTTGGTCACCAGCCTGTGATGATGCCTTCAGCAAGTGGCGCCACCTGTCAACCTCGCCGCTAATCTTGCGTCACTTCGACCCGACTGCTCCGATTGAGGTACACACCAATGCCAGTGGTGTTGGACTTGGCGCCGTGCTAGCGCAGTGCAAATCGGGATTCCAAGAGTACGTAGTCGCATACGCAAGCCGTACCCTCACCAAAGCGGAGAAGAAATAATCTGTGACAGAGAAGGAGTGCCTGGCAATTATATGGGCTCTAGGTAAATTTAGGCCGTACCTATATGGTCGCCTTTTCGACGTAGTCACCGATCACCATGCACTTTGTTGGTTATCCACGTTGAAGGACCCCTCCAGCCATTTTCCTCGCTGGGCTTTACGGTTGCAACCGTTTGACATGCGTGTTGTTTACAGGTCTGGCCGACGTCGCACTGATGCCGACACCCTATCGCGTTCACCTGTATTATCGGAAAGCTCTGCCTGCCTTTCTTCCGTGGATGAAACAGTTGCGTTTTCAGCAAACTGCGACATGGCGTCTGAGCAACGTAAGGATGACTGCATCAGCGCTCTTCTGCGATTTCTTTCAGACCTATCGACTTCTCCATCTTCTCGAACATTGCGCCGTCAAGCGGTTCACTTTGAGATCCGCGATGGCCTCCTTTACCGCAGGAATTACAAGTCTGATGGCCGAAAGTGGTTATTGGTCATACCTCGCCATCTTCGTGCTGTAATATGTTCAGCTTTTCTCGCTGACCCTCAGTGCGCACATGCGGGCATTTTCAAAAGATACGCTCGGCTTTCCTCCCGGTTTTATTGGCGAGGCATGTACACCTTTGTGCGCAAATACATTCAGTCATGCTCGCAGTGCCAACGACGCAAAGCTCTCCCTCATCACGCCTCTGGTCCAATCCAGCCAATCCCTTGCCCAGCCAGGCCTTTCGACCGCGTTGGAATCGATATGTATGGGCCTCTACCATTCACGGCTTCCGGAAACCATTGGATCGTTGTCGCTGTCGACTACATGACCCGATACGCGGAAACAGCCACTTTGCCTGCTGCCACAGCGCGCGACGTATCATCTTTTCTCCTGCGGAACTTCATTCTCCGTCACGACGCACCACGTGAACTTCTCAGCGACAGAGGACGTGTATTTCTCTCCGAAGCCGTCAACGCACTCCTTGCCGAATGCCGTATCATTCACCGGACTACCACCGCCTACCATCCTAAAAACGAATGGCTTCACGGAAAGATTCAGCTGTAGCCTTGGTGACATGATATCTAAGTATGTTGTCCCAGACCACTCCGATTGCGACCTCATTCTGCCTTTTGGGACCTACGCATACAATATTGCTCCACAGGTGACTACGGGCTTTTTGCCATTTTTCCTGTTATATGTCCGAGACCCTTCCACAACACTAGATACCATTCTGCCCTACCACCCTGATTCCTCCGAGTCTACGCCCATCTCTGAAGCTGCCCACCACGCCGAGGAATGCCGTAAACTCGCCCAGTCGTTCACAACCATCGACCAATGGAGACGAAAATCGCGGCGTGACGATAACCACCCGTACCCTAACTTTGTTCCGTACATCCTTGTGTGGCTTTGGGTTCCAGCTGTCCCTACAAGCCTTTCTTGGAAACTTGTTTCAAAATACCAGGGACCTTACCGCGTTGTTTCGCAGACTTCACCTGTTAACTACATCATCGAACCCGTTACGCCAACCATGTCCCAGTGCTTTCGGGGTCGTGAAACCGTTGACGTACAGCGGTTGAAACCATATTATGATCCGCTCGTAGTCTGTTCTCCGTGAGTCACCAGGATGGCTCCTTTTCTGACGGGGGACGATATGTAGTGAAGAGGAATGCCCACTACCGCAGTGATATCGACACCTTGGCGCGAAGCGCGAGCTAGGACTGCCTGGTTGCTGCTGCGATGGCGCCCGTATATCCGGCCAACTCTTGCTGCTTCTGTCCCGATGCTGCTACCGCTTTTCGCCTTGCATTTACATTATATATATATATATATATATATATATATATATATATATATACCTATATCTGAAGTGGAAATATTATTTCATATTTCAGCCCAGCGAGAAGCGCCATATAAATAACAGCTGTTTAGAGTAATAGGCGGCTTAGTAGAATAGATGGGACCACGGGTGTATCGGTTTCGTTGGTTTTCTTTCTTGATCTTTCACAGAGAAAAGTTATAGCTTTTAGTACATCTGAATCACTCGCCACAGTGTTGCAAGGCGGCATGAATTTCTTTCGCAAATCTTTTCGACACACATTAGCACAGAAAGTGCCTGAGTACCCACGCTTTGTCATCTATCGGCTTTCGCTTTCACCTAAGTTTAGAGCAAGCGCGTGGACGTAGCGCCTCCGCGGGTTTTCAAACGTGCGGCTACTTGGAAAGCTGCGTTTTCCTCCGTTACGTAATGCGATAGGCTGTGATTGATGTTAACCGTTGCGAATTAAGTCCTCTCGAGTAAAAGGGAAAAAAATAGTGGCCTAAGCGCAAGCACAAAAACAGGGGCCTGATTCGCAGGGCGCGCTCGAATAAAGACGTCTTGGGCGTAAAATACTGGCGTGAGGCATTGATATAAAGGCGCGCAAGCGCTGACTTCGCTGCAGTGCATATAGACACAAGGGCCTGACACCGCCGTCGACCATTCAAAAAAAAAAAAGCGGTACGGCAACGAACGAGGGAAAAGGTCGTACCAAGTTGTCGGTCAGCCAGGTCGGGCCCCGGCAGTAATCCGTCTCAATCCTTAAACACGGCCCCCTTTGGTGGCGATAATCCCCGACTCCCTTGTGACTTCTCGCTACACCGCACTTCCCCACTGCTTTTCCACCCATCCATCATGCGTCTCAGACATTCCCTCTCTCTTTTGTGCGTGCACAATTTTTATATATGGCGAAACATAACGTTCCTCTTTATTCGGTAGATAGGGTGCCCTTTTGCGAGGGTCACTTAGAAAACCTGAACTGCCAATAGCTTACCCACGATTCGAGCTATAGGCCATACAGGATGCCGAAGAAGGTGTTTTCTTGTATGGTTCCAAATAGTAATAATAAACGGCTTCAAGCACCCATATCAACGCTTTTTTGTGTTTCCATTACAGATGTTTCGTCCTTTCTTTGTGATGCTACGCGATGAGGCGTGGCAACTCCTTCTCAGAAGTATGCTGCGTTCACTGATCAAGTCAGTAGGGCATATTCATACGGACAACGGGGTGTTTCGGCAGTTCTTTCTACAAAGCTCCAAATTGATATCGCCAGTGAAGATCTGCTTTAAAAGAGGCGGAAATACCGCAGAAATTGCAGAAAAACAGCGCAGCAAACAGGCGTCTGCTCGGCCTGTAGTTCACTTTAAAACTTTCTTATGAGCTAGTTGGTTACTTTATAGACAATCGTGCTAGTTATAATAATGAGTGCAGCCGAAGAAACAACTCCTATATGGGAAGAGAATGCATGAGTGAATTCAACGCAGTATGGACTATGAGGAATTTTCATATAGCCATGAAGAAGTTGCACATATCTGATGGGTTATCAATGAAAACAGGAGAGTTTTAACGAAGATGGAGTTGACAAGACTGAAAAAAAAAAGACCAGAGCTATATCCCCCCCCCTTCCCCCTTAACAAGCGCTGTCACTGAAATAAGTATCCGAACGCGCCCAGCAGTTGCGGCAGTTCTATAATTCAAATATTTTGCTATTATATGTTATCGTACGTATAGCTGATACTTGGTGATAACACGAGTGGCAATGAACGAAACGACCGATGAATTCCGGAGTTTTTTTTTTCCAGGTCATCATTTCTTTTTCTACAACCATTTTTCCCACAGTAGGTCCGTCATCATGACCACATATCTGACTATCTCATACAGAGAAGAGTACAAGCCCAAGCACATTATTTTTTTTTACCATGTAACCTATCATTTCCAAGGGTTCAGTGATCGCCCAACCACTTAATGCGTACCATCCATTGCGCACATTGACCTGTATTCACAAGGCGCTTTCACGTTGGAATTTTTTGTAAGAGAAAACTTCAGGGAATTCCGATGCTAGATCTGCGAATGTATCCGGCCAAATGAGAAGACCCCTTTTGAACGAGAAGCATAATGAATTCTGCCGTTGAACTGAATTATCATCCGACACTGTCACGTGTTCATGGCAGCCTCTGCTTGTAGGATCACTGTTAGTGGAAATGTTGGTCTTCCCCTTCAACAACGTCAACTATGTTTCCTGTTTAGGCTCCCCAAACTTCGTGGGACACGTATGGGGCCGCTCTCCTAAGTACTTTCGTTTTCAAGTCATTATCTGCCCAGATTCAGCACGGGAATATACAAAATATGAAGTGGAGTCGCGACTACTTCTCTGAACATTAAACCTTATTCTTTCCTATTTTCCGCAATCTGTAACCAGATATTCGCTACAACAGCGTAAAAGAAAGCCAGTAGAGAAAGTCATTATGCTGCGTGAGCATTGTTTATATGTTAGTGTACCGTTCTTATAACTACGTAAATATCTTAAAAGTATTGAAAGATTTTATTAGTTCTTTCAGTTTATTGTAAAAAAAAAGGTGCATTAGTTTTCAGCCTCTCAAAATTTGTAAAGTATTTCCGTGTCACATCACAACGGTCCGATTCAAACCAAGGCGCGCCCCACCACGGTGGTTTAGTCGTTATGGCTCTCGACTGCTAACCCGAAGGTCGCGGGATCGAATCGCGGCTGCGGCGGCTGCATTTTCGATGAAGGCGAATGTGTTTGAGGCACGTGTACTTAGACTTAACTGCACGTTAAAAAAAAAAAAAACTCAGGTGTTCTAAATTTCCGGAGCCCTCCACAACGGCGTCTCACATAATCATATCGCGATTTTGGGCCGTCAAACTCCAGATAGAATTATTGTCAAACAAGGCGCAGCCGCAGGTGTAAACGATGATTCAAATAGGTCGAACGGAGGTTCAATACGCATCTGGAAGAGGAAATCACCAGCTTATGATGGCAGAACAAGTTTTATAACAAAAAGTAGCAGACAAGGAAATTTGCTTTTTAGAGCTACACGAGCAGCCCAGCTGATCATAATGAATTACTTTGTGCGGTACGATGCATGGTTAAAGTAAGGGGTGCACGGTAGGCATACACGCATATGGTAATGACTGATACCCTCTGTGTGGAGGATCATTTCCCGTCTCTCTTTTTTTTCTTGATGTGTCTCTTTTTCGTTGTCACATTTGATTCTTGCCAGTTCTTTGTAGGCCTTCGAGTTCCAATTGCTTCCGCCACGCGGCCCGAAAAAGGTGGCGAGAGGCTGCATCTCTTTTCACGCAGAATCCCACGGTTCTTTAGGCAGAACACGCACGCCTCCACACGTCCTGTAACCAGTCCTCTCTCACTCGGAGCAGAAATAGACAGCCCACTCGAGCTTCGTGCGAGAGTCAGCGCCCGGTACTCGGCAGTAATCAAGCGAAACCTGACACAAAAACGAGGGCATCGGTGTCTGTACAAAGGCGGCGATCATCACTCCCCACCGAGCCGCGCGAACGGGCGGGCAGGACTTCGTAAATCTCTGCTTTCGCGTTTCTCTTTCCCGAAACGCTGGTCCGCAAGCCCCTGTGGTGGCTCTTTCCCACTCTCTCTTTGTCCCCTGACAACTTCGTTTTAGACGCCGTGCCCCCCCCCCCCCTTCTACGCCACGATGGAGCGACTCGCCATTCCTCCTCTTTTTTGAGGCGAGAGATTGGAAGCCTCGCTTCGCGCGCGGACGACCGCGACGACACAACGTGTCTCCCCCACGAGTCAGAAAGGCTGCAAGGAGTTGCTATCCCCCGACAGCGGGGGCCGAAGGGGAGCGCGAGTGTAACGTGTAGAGGGAGTGTGAAGAGGAGGCAGACGAAAATAGATAGAAATGGTGAGCCGCAACATGACCCCTGAATCCGATTAAAACGGCACGCGCTGCGACAGCACCTCCGCTGGTGGCGTTTCGCTTTGACTCCCTCGCGCTCGCGAGATGTGACGCCGGTGCTCCACGTAATGGGGCGTGGTGAGTTGCGGACGTACGGGGAACGAGAGCTGCTCGGGAGGGCGTGTTCGGACGAGCGGTGCTCAGAATGCGGTACGGCCCGACGCAAGTGTCGCCGGATTCGAGAGGCACTCTTTACTTCCTCTCCGGCGGATTGCGGCTTGCTCTACTTAAGCGCCCTTTAATGCTCTGTGGGCGGCATCGCGCTACAATGCAGTGCACGCGTGCGGCCCGTGTTCTGGGCGCCACTCAAGCGCTCGTTGCGTGGGAAAATATTGTTCCTTTCCAAGTGGGCCCTGTTCTCCGTAAATTTTTTTTTCGAGTTTTCTCTTCAGTGAATTCAACGCATAAATCAAATTCACTCAGTCAAGTGTGCCTGAGAGGTTATTTTGCGAAAGAAACTGCAATATTTCTGCGACCATTCAGATGTTGATGATGATGATTTGTGGAGTTTTGTGGCGCAAGGGCCATGGGTGGCCAAAGAGTGCCGTGTCTTTGATGCGATGTAACTGATGACTAATGATTGCGATGACAAGGTGTGTTACGGCTGTATGAAGGCCTAAAATCACGTGCTGTATAAAAGCGTAAAATAAGCGTACAAAGTTTAAAATTACGTCAGTGATACGCAATTTGGTGTAGGAGGTGGAATGAATCCCAAGTGCCTATGGTATCTACAAGTGAGCGATTGTAAAATAGCATGAATGCGTCCTCGACCCTTTCGAAAACCAAAGGGTGAGAGGCAGGTAGGTGCTTATCAGAGTAGCTACCGCAGCAACAACCTCTGCGGAGAGGTTATGCTACGGGTCTCCCTTGTATATGATGCTGAAGCTTTGAATTTCATCCAAAAACGCAAATAATTAGTGATATTTCAAAAGTGGTTCTTCTCCAATGAACATCCCAGGATGAAGTGAAATGTGTTCATGGTAAGCTAATGGAAAATGCTTTTTTCTAATAGAGCCTAGTTCGATGCATTGGATGAGGATGTGGTGGACGTTAAGTGATTCGCCACATCTATCACACAAAGGTGGATCGCCACCGCACAAATGGTGTGAGTGTGTGCTGTGTGTATGTCCTGTTCGTAAGCCTTGTAAGTGTACCTTCTGTGTGGCGTGATTTCGATAGTGGCGGCCAATTACTGAGGAACGCCTTGATGACGTGTAATTTATTTTCTCTGTGACTATCCCATGTGCTCTGCCAATAAGCTCTAAGCTTTCGTTTAGCATATGATTTTAGGTCAAGAGCAGGGATAGCTACGGATGTATTAGCAGCGCTGTCGTGGACTGATCACGTTACTTTGGATTTCGCGGTGTCCTGGCACCCAGGAAACTACAACATGCTGTTTATACTTGTACACTGTGCATAGTGGTGAACAAAGCGAGACAAGCACAGCGTTTTTGTGTTTTTTAAGAGTTTTCAGAGCTTTTACAACGCTTAAGGAATCTGTGTAGATTACTGTGTTTTCTAGCTTTAATTATTTAATGTGGTTAACGGCCGCAAGTATCGCAAAACTTCTGCGGTGAAGATGCTTGTGTTAAGACGCAGAGCGCCGGCATTCAAAAAGGATGGACCGACCGCTGCGTACGAAACAGAAGTGTGAGACCTTGAGGCATCAGTAAAAAATTCGGCGCAAGTGTATTTATATTGTAGTTCCATGAAGTATGTGTGGATGTGTACAATGGGTGCATGCTTTGTAACCTCCAAGAAAAACACATCGCAGTCTATCGGCTCCTGCAGCACACTGCCACGGTGGCAAGTGTGCTGCAGGAGCCATCAAAAGGTGGTCAGGGCACACCAGTTTCCTGAGCAAGGCCCCTCACACGAATCGCGTAGGGTTGTCGCAACGAAGGCTGATTGCAAAACAGTGCACAACTCCACAGATCATTGAGATTTGAATGTGTAGGGTGTTCTTTGTCTGCATCCACTTTGAAATAATATATCAAGGACAAGTAAGATCTCTGAAGTTGCAACGACCACTCATTCGATTCTAAGTACAGGGTCTCTACTGGACAAGGGCGAAAAGCACCCGTAGAAAGCCATATGCCTAAATGATGGACCGAGTCAAGCATTTTCAAAGCGCTTGGTGTGGCAGACTGATAGACAATCACCCCATAATCTAAGCGCGTGCGTGTGAGGCTTTTGTAAAGAGCCATGAGACATTTTTTTTATCACTGCCCCACGATGTGCGCGACAAGACCATTATTACATTTATAGCTTTCAGGCATTGGTTTTTGAGATTTTTTATGTGCGGTACGAATGTCAATTTCATATCTAAAGTTATGCCTAAAAATTTGTGTTCCATTTTCACAGAAAGTCGCTGGCCGTGAAGATGAATGGTCAGATCTGGATGGAAACCTCTCTTTCTTGAGAATAAAACGCATGTGCTTTTTTGCGGGTTAAGGGTGAACCCATTCCCGTCTGCCCATTTAGTAACCTTATTCAAACTAAGTTCAAGCTGCCGCTCACAGAGTCCAAGATTGCAGGATTGAAAACAGATCTGAAAATCGTCGACATATGTGCAATAAAAGATTTTGCGCGTAATTTGGCAATGTAAGTATAGTCATTTTTGCAATAAAAAGCGTGCAGCTCAATACACCACCTTGCGGCACTCCCGTGTCCTGGACAAATGTTCGTGACATGACATTCCCCACCCGGACAATAAAATTGTGGTTGGACAAGTAAGTTTCAATTATGGTCAGCACGTTACCTCGGACACCAAAGTGTGAGGGGTCTCGCAGTATGCCGAAGTGCCAGGTGATGTCATAAGCCTTTTCTATATCGAGAAACAATGAAATAAAGAATTGTTTATGGGCAAAAGCATCACGAATTTGTGCCTCGATTCGTAACATGTGGTCAATAGCGGATCTATCCTTACAAAATCCACACTGGTATGGGTCCAGTAGATTGTTTGCAGAAAATGTAAAAGGTGGTGGTTAATCATCTTTTCGGAAAGTTTACACAGGCATCTTGTGAGGGCGATAGGCCTGTAGCATGGGACGGATGATGGATTTTTGCCTTGTTTTGGAATAGGAATAATAATGGCTTCTTTCCCGCCAGAAGGAATCTCACCGGAAAACCAAATGGCAATATACAAGGAAAGAAGCGCTTTTTGTGTTTCAGAGGGCAGGTATTTTAGGATTTCATACACTTTTCGCTCGGAGCCTGGAGCGGATTTATTACAGCAGTTTAGCGATGCCTGTAGCTCAGCTAAGACGACAGGTTCATTGTACGGTTCGTGTTTTGTAGGTTTGCGCCCTAGTTTCCGTTTTTCGATTATTGTTTTGTATCTCTGGAACTATGCGGTATAGTGCGATGAGCTGGAGACCTGTTCTAAGTGCACCCCGAGAGAGTTCACCTGGTGCTCCAAGCTGCCACCTTTTGTGTTCACAAGAGGAAGCGAATGAGATTGCCACCCTACTACCTTACCTACCATGTTCTAGACTCTCGCATCCTGTGTATATGAAGTGATGCCAGATAAAAACTTATGCCAGCTTTATTTTCTCGCCTGTCTGCCTGTTCTTATGCCTTGGGATTTTTATCATCTTAAAGTTGTCAAGGTTCTCAGCTGTCGGCGAATCCCTGAGCAACTTCCACGCCTTATTTTGCTCTTTTCGTGCACTTCGACACTCACTATTTCACCAAGAAACGCGATGTTTGGTGCAGGGTCCCCTTTGTGGGATGAACTTTGTAGCCGGATCAATTAAAAAAGCTGTGAAGAATTCAACAGCTGCATCTATGCTCAAGTCACGTAAATTAAATGAATTAGGGCGAGTCACGTTTTCAAACTTTTCCCAGTCAGCATTGTCAATTTGCCATCTCGGAGCCTGTGGAGGGTATGCTTTATATATTGATGTGCTGAGAATTATTTGAAGATAGTCACTTCCGTAAGGATTATTAATAACCTTACATTTGAGTAGAGGTAGGAGTGATGAGGATGTAATGCTAAGATATATGGGCGAGTAGTTGTTGTTGGCCAGGCTGCAACATGTTGGTTGCTTCTGATTCAAAGGAACTGTTCAATTAGACGACCTCATACATCGCAGCGAGAAACACCCCATAAACTACTGTGTGCTATAAAGTCACCCAGAAGCAGATAAGGTTCTGGGAGTTCATCGATTAAAGCCTGAAATTCTTGTTTTTGGAGCTGGTGATGCGGGGTTATATTAAGAGAGCAAATGGTGACGAGTTTATTGAAGATGACAGCTCGAATAGCTATTGCTTCAAGGAATGTTTGAAGGGATAAGTGTGAGCATGCGATTTCTTGGATGAGTCTAAAGGCTTCGCCACCACATGACGCCACATCATCATCACGGTCCTTTCGGAATATAACATTATGGCGTAAGAAGTTCATGTTTATAGGTTTTAGGTGTGTTTCTTGTACACACATCACTTTCGGCGAAAGTTCGTGTAAAACTTCTTGGATATCATCGAGGTTTCTCAGCAGTCCTCTGATGTTCCATTGTAAAATTTGTCTCCATTTTATATGTAAAGTAGTGAGGTGTGTACAAAAATGGAGTTTAAGTTAGAGGGTCCTTTCCAGGCATTTTAACACGCATTTTATCTCTTTTGAAGTGATCGAGGGGCTCTCGCTATTCCATAGGCGCATTATGCGCCTTTGCGATAGGTGTGGTGTCCATTGCCTCTGGCGAGGCAACGGGCGAGCGTGAGGTCTCGCACAGAAGCCTCGCCACAGTGGGTGAGACCTTTACACCCAGCGGCCTAGAAGCCGATGGGATTGTTTTAGTGTCCATGCCACACTGGCTGTTGCCAGCGTCAGCTGGGGCTGGAGAGGGTGAGGCAGCCTTGGCTGTACCCACCGTGTCTGGTTGTGGCGGTACTGAGCTTTCAGTACGCGTGGTGCAGGCGTTCACCGTTGGTGTTGGCGCCAGCAACGCCAGAGTAGCGGGATTTTCTTGCTGGGTAGGTGGAGTAGGCCTAACTACTTCCACCACGGGGACAGGAGCCGCAGCCAACAGCTCGCTTAGCGCGGGCTGGGCTTGTGGCGATAGCCCGTGCGGTGCTGCTCCCCGACGCGCCGCCTCAGTATAGAATGAGCCGTTAAACGCTGCAAACCGTCTTCGTGTACTGGAGTTATGATCAATACTGTCAAATGCTTTAGTAAAGTCGACGAAGACAGATCCTGCGATTGCATTTCCGATGAAGGCGGAAATGTTGTAGGCCCGTGTCCTCAGATTTGGGTGCACGCTAAAAACCCCAGGTGGTCGAAATTTCCGGAGCCCTCCACTACGGCGTCTCTCATAATCTTATGGTGGTTTTGGGACGTTAAACCCCACATATCAATCAATCAGATCCTGCGATGTTACCATTATCAATGAATGATCTGATTTTGTCAGTGAAACAAGCAATTGCAGTATCAGTGGAGAGACCAGCCCTAAAACCAAACTGACAAGGAGAAAGTATGTTAAATTTGCTTAAATATTTAAATATTCTTATTTCTATAAGTTTTTCAAAAATTTTATCCAGGAAGGGAAGGACAGATATGGGCCTGTAATTGCACATGCTGAGAGGATCACCTTTTTTAAATACTGGCACTAACTTCGCAACATTTAATTTATCCGGGAAAACACCGTTCTTCAAACAGCGGTTTAAAGCGTGGCTTAATATAGGCGCTACAAGAGATCTTACAAGTTTAATGTGCTTTGAATGGATGTTGTCTAACCCAGCTTCGGTAGCTTTTAATCCAGAAATAATTGAGGAAACTTCAGAAACACATGTAGGAAAAAGAAACATCGACTGAAGACTGTGAGAAAATGGAGGTACATAGTCTGAGGAGAAGGGGACTGCAAGGCTAGTGGAAAAGTGTATATTAAAGGCGTTGGCCACGTCACTGGCCGCAGTGAGGGTGACGTTGTCGACAAGAATAGAGGTCACTTTTCTGCGCAACTCAGTGGAATTTAAAAATTCTTTTAAAAGCTGCCATTTTTCCCCTGAGTTATGTCCACAATTCTGTAGTTTTCGCTCATAATAACTTTGTTTAACCTTTCTCAAAAGTGTAGCTAATGTGCTGGAGTAAGTTTTATAGCGTGATTTCAAGCGTGAATTAAAAGGCTGACGTTTCGTCTTTTTATATAGGTTCTCTTTTTTGCGAAGATATCGTATCAGTGATTGTGATAATCAAGGGCACCGTGGGGCAAAGTAGCGTCTGTTAGATGATTGCAATGTAGTTGAACGCTCAACTGCTTAATAAATAGCGTCGTAGAACCTGGTCAAGGCATCTTCAGGATCATTCGCGGCATATACACTGGACCAATCTTCATCGGCAATGAGCATGCAGTGCTTGTCTGAATCAAAGCGATACATTTGACGTATTGTGTTCGTACGAGTGATGACCTGTTCAAAATATAGGAATACAGGAAAGTGATCTGTGATGTCACTTAAAGTGACACCAGCATAACGGACGTCATCAATGTTTGTGAGGATGTGATCGATTGATGACTGTGAGCCGTTATCAGAATAGCATGTTGGTACAGATATAAGCGATTTGAACCCAAAACTATAAAAACAAGTCTTATAGTCGAGAGCAAAATGGTTAGAGGAATCTAGTAAATCAAAGTTCATATCACCCATAATTATTATATTCTTGCGCTCAGCAGTAAGTTTATCAAGCAAGTGATGAAGCACATTACAAAAAGCAGAGGGGTCACTGGAAGGGGATCGATAGAGAGTAGCAAGAATAGTTTTTTGTTGATTCTGACAAAGACCCGGCAGATCAATTTCCAACCAAAAAGATTCACATTTCGCCACATTTAGGTTTAAATCATTGCACCTTTTATACAGAATGTTGTTTGATATAAAAATGGCGGAGCCACCATGACGATCATCAGTTCCGTGAGCATATTCGATTACATACCCGGGAAAGTCATACAAGTCCCCATGAGCAGGAGATAACCAAGTTTCGGAGCAACAGATAGCCGAGAACTGATGATTAGGGGGAGCTAGTAGAGCGGTAATACTGTCATGAATTTCAGGAAGGCTACGAGGATTGAATTGAATCAAAGAAAAACCCCAGTTCTGCGAAGAAATGTTATTAAAGTCATTTGATTACTTATGGGTTGTGTCAACAGTCATATTTTCGCTAGGCAAATGGAACTACCTTCCCCTCATCTGCATCCTTCAGTTCTTATACATTGTTTACACTAAGCGTACTATGCCCTGTGGGAGGCCTATGAATGCCTTTAGAGTGCCTACATAATACAAAATTAATATTTTTGTTCCCGCAAGATACGGCACCACATATTCTGCTACACGATCGACGCAATCCTCAGTTTGAGGAGGGAAAATAAGATAATATTGAATTAAAAAGTCACAGTTTTGATGCAAGGGCAAAGCAATGAATGAATTAGCAACAATCTGGAATGTCACGTGAAGAATCACAAGCAGATCGAAACGTGCGGTGCATTGATCATGCACAAATGATGCACGAAACGCGCTCACAGGCATAGTTTTCTAAAATTAACTAGAGGGGACTCTGGCGCTGCAATCGTTCAGCGACCACCGTAATGATGGGTAGTACATGAATTCGCCACTAGTCTTCGTACTTGCGGGTGGCGAAACGCATTTGTGGCTTCATTTATATCCGTGCTTCGGTTTTGTTTCGAAAAAAACAAACCCTTCTGAACTTCGTGACCCGATTTGAAATGGTAAGCCTAATATAATAAGGTGGCGAAGCGCAACCGCTGAACATTTGCTGCTTTTCGTTTCGTGAGAAAACAACTCTAAGCCACACGAACACACACGGAGCCAGAAGTACGAAGACTAGACGAATCCGTGTACTACTCATAATTCCCATGCTGGCTGAGGCACTATGCGTTGCAGCTCCCATACACACTAACGACAAAGTTCCCTAAAGAGTATATTTAGGGAACTATATATGCTTACAGGTACAGATAAACACGAACCAACAAGTTTCCCAGTTGTTACTTCTCTGTGTCTGAAAAGCGAGCCCTTTTCGCAAACGGGGGCTGTGCAGTGAGTGAAATCACCTTGGTGCGCCCGGCAATCACAACACAATTGTTCCGATGAAAGCCCAAGGCGTACAATTTTCCCTACCACGAGGTAAGCGCACGCACGCACACACGAGCGTCTGCACCATTATCACCTTCCGCGGGGCAAAGTACGCGTGAGAGATGAGCGCATAAGCGCGCGTTGCGACGAGCGGGGCGCCGAGCACGCTATTTGCGCCATCTTGCGGCTGGTGCTGAAAAAATGCTGATATTTCCCCCAATATCGGCACCACCAGTGCTAATAGCTCGCCGTTTGATTCCGGGCACTGCAAAACACTTTTCTTAGTTCTTTTTGGTGCTTTTCTATATATAGATACCTATATAAAATCAGGGCATGACGGCTGCGACAAAAGGCCACGCTGATGGCAAAAACCAGCTGAAAGTGTCTATATATTTGCAATCGCTATAAAAATTAGCATACACTGCACTGGAGGCGCAACACTAAAGAGACGTCGGAGATAATTTTCGCCTATTTAGTTATGGCTTTTGCTGTTTTGTTAATTTTCAAAATGTCATATTTTTATATCTTTATCTCCTTATCTTTTGTTCTAAGCCTTTCTCCATGCTTGATTCCATTTAGTCATTTGTCTCTCTCTACTTTTTTTTCTTTCTTGCAGTCTTTCTCTCACTCAATCTACGCCTTTCTCTTATTTTCAACACTTCTCCCTTGTGAGTTTCTTTCTCTCTATTTCTATCTTATTTTGTGTGTGGTATGCTCTCACCTCCTTCTTTTTTTCCTCATCTAACGCATCATCTCTTCCCTCTCACTTCCCTCTCGCACGCCCTTGCTACGCTGTACTATAGAAGGTTGTGCAATGCTCGGCTAGCGTGAGCTTTTCTTGTTTTCCGGAGTTGTGCAATGCATGCGAGCCTTTCAGTGCTTGTCTAGTAATGGTTGTGCGATTCGCTGCTATATTGCAAGACTATGTCGTAACGTTTTTGATGGTTTGGAGTAGGCATTGTAATGAATAACGTGAAAGAAAGCAGAAAGATTTGCCTGAACAGACGAAAGGTTAGGACGCTGGTGTTGGTATCATGGTTACGCGAGTTAGAATCACGCCCGTTGAAGAATGTTTTTTGTGCAGCAATTTTTTTCTCTGTCTTTCTTTGTCTCGTAATCGTTCTCTCACCCATAAGGATTACTACAACCCACGCTGAAGAAATGGACGGGCGTGTTCCGAACCAGAAGAGCACGAACCTGAAGAAGATGATATATGAGAAGGGCGTGCCTGTTCATGGTGATGATTACTTGGCCCCCAGAGAGGGTTTGAGTCATGCATACAGGCAATTATCATCACCATCACCATCATCATCATAATCGTCATCACTTGAATTTCAGCCTGCTGTTAAGGGCACGCATGTGCAGATTTAAAAGTATGTGTGATATTCATGTAGACTTGATGATTACGGTACATTGAACTACCTGAGAAATTGAACTGTAAACGCCATTGAAATCGCTTACAATTTGCATATTGTATATTGACTACGCAATGCAAAAAACGCTTTCGACTTCACCCGTTTTTTTGTATTTTCTTAAATCTATATACTTCATCAATATCTAATCTCAAATATGTCAACATGCAAGTCCACGAATGTCTCGCATAAGATTGTATAAGATTGTTGTAGAGTTTATTAGCATCCAGACATTCTGGAACATTTAACTGTAGATACGGTTAACAAAAGCGGCAAAGTGGCAGTCACCACTGGAGTGATATATACTTACGAAAGATTGGATCACGCATTTACCTTATAATGGCGGCTAAACAATGTAACACGTCGGGGCGGGTGGTGATTTGGGCTTGCTGGTATGATATATAGCATAAGAGATGGAAGCGCCGACTGAGGACATGTACCCAAGAAGACATATTTGAGACACCACAGTGCTGTTCTGTCTCGAATGCCTCTTCTTTTGTACATGTCCTTAGCTTGCGCTACCATCAAGTAAAAATATCGTCACAACTTCCAGTCGAAAACCTACATATCAAATTGACCCTATTCGTCGCGTATCTTCGAATAAGCTTTAAACAGACACTTTAGCATCTTTCAGGGTTGCAATGGAATATACTCTTACTTTGCGCATGACGCTTCACGAATCACAAGCCATAATTTTTTGTAGAGCCTATCAAGTACGAGCGGAGTTCAAAGAACTTGTCACACATGTAGTAAAGCGGTTACACCAACGAGATTGCGCTTGTGAAAGAAGACGGAAAATTCACGTGATGATTGCGCGACAGCCTTTTATTTAAACATTTTATAAATGATTCTCTATCTACTTAATTCATAGGTAACCTTATAATTGTAAAATTTTATATTCCTTCGACTCAGCGAACAATGTACGGAGTCTTGAATCTTGACGCTTCGAGCGCGCCAGACAGCAAGAGGAGCTCCCCCCGCAGTCGATCCTTCGATCCTCCTATTCTCAAGCCTCATGTAGTCCTAGCCCTAGGGGGAAACGACGCTCGCGCTTGCGAAGTCGCTCCATGAGCCGACGGGGCTCCAAAAGCCGCTCTGCCCCTAGATCACGACCATCATCGCCTTCTTCAGCGCGCTCCGGCTCCAGAGGCCGCTCCACGTCCCGCACCCGGAGCGGCTCGTCCAACAGGCCAGGATCCAACACCCCCTCCGGTAGTAAAGGCAAGTCCTATCTAACGTGGGCCGATAGGGCCCGTGGCAACCAAGCGCAGGCGTCCAACTCCCAGGACTCGCACGACCCGCGTCTCACGAACGAGCTCAAAGAGCTTAGGCGTGCCAATGATAGTCTTAGGAAAGAAAACGCCCAGTTCAAGCAGGAAATCAGTCGGCTAGCCACCGAGATAGCCGAAATACGAAAATTGGCGCTCAAACCGCCGGCTCCTCCGGCCGCCACGAGTTCATCGGCCATGGACACGGCGGAGGCTCCCCCAAGGCGGGGGCAGTGAAGCGTCGCGCCCTGGATAGCTCAAGGGAAGACGAGACTCTGGAGCTCCTTTCGGAGCTCAAGAAGGCCATCTCCAACATACAGTCAGGCCTCTCTCAAGTACAAGAAATGATCGCGCACCCCCAGCTGGGTCTGGTCGCCCTCAGCGAGAGAATACTTAGACTGGAGGGGACCCACCACGGATTTTTGCCAAGCACATCGACAACACCAGTCCCAAACTTGAACAGTGTCATTGCCCCGCCGACAGAGGGTGCCATCCTGCAGGCGGCCCTCTCGAAACCCATCCCCAAACCCAAACATGGATAACGAAACTAACGTCATAACAATGTGGCAGTGGAATTGCGCAGGGTTCGTCAGCAAACGGGCGACCCTGCGACAATACCTAAAAGGCATAAGGGATAAACCCCAAGTTATCACCTTGCAAGAAACGATCACATCATCACACATCAGGCTCCCTGGTTTCGTCACTGTGGCTTCCACTGAAGGGGGAAGGGGGGTGGCCACTCTGGTCAGTAAAAGGTTCACGTGCATTCAGCGAGACCTCGGTCCAGCGGACAATGGGGTCGAGTACGTCATGACGGAACTCCTAGTCGACCCCCCTAAGCGGTGCTTACGAAGGAACAGTATTTTCATATTAAATGTCTACTGCAGGCCCAGCGTACACAGAGCCAGGGCTGGTGGTCTTCTGAAGAAGGCCGTGCATTTTGCCGGCTGTCAACCTCTTGTCGTCATGGGAGACTTCAATGCCCAGCATCAGGCGTGGGGTTACCTCACCAATACGAAGAAGGGTAGAGACATATGGCTCACGGCAACGGAGGAAGATCTGACACTGGTAACCAATAAGGACTTCCCGACCAGGAGAGGGAACTCGGTGTGCCGAGATACAACCCCGGATCTCACCTTTGTCAAGAGTCTGGAAAACGTCAAATGGACCAACACAGCTATCGACCTCGGTAGCGATCATTGCATCATCGAAGTGCTCATAGAGGTTGCCCGCAACAAGACGAGGACCTTTAAGTTCATCGACTGGGACTTGTTCCGAGCCAACCGCTCCGAGCGCGCCCTTTCCCCGGATGCGGACCTAGACTCTTGGTGCGACGGGTTAAAAGAAGATGTGGCCAGCGCCATCAAAGAGGTGACAACCGATCTGGAGGTGGACAGGATGGACAGTAGGCTCGCGCATCTGTTGGAAGCCAAGCAGGCACTGCTCGCGAGATGGAAGACTCAGCGCCATAACAGAAGACTGCGCAAGAAAATGTCCGAAATCAACAAAACGGTAGAAGATCATTGCAAGGTCTTATGCAAGCAGCAATGGGATGAGCTCTGTGATTCTATGGAGGGCCAACTCAAGACCGGTAAAAGCTGGAGACTCCTCAAACACCTACTGCACGACGGCAACACCAAGTCCAATCAGAAGAGAGCTTTGGCGAAAGCTGTCCATTTGGCCACCGACTCAACTCCAGATGAGGCGATCACGGAGCAGCTCATAGACAAGTACCTGGCGGCCACGGACGATCCGGTACCTCCCCAGTTTCCCGACAAGAGGGGCGCGACGCGCCATCGATGGACGAGGACTTCACCGTGGCTGAGGTCAAGCGGGTTCTCGCATCCCTCAATAGCAGATCCGCCCCTGGGCCAGATGGGTAACCAACAAAATGCTCAAGCACCTCGACGACGACTCGATCGAGTTTCTTACAGACAAGATCAACGAAATCTGGCGCAGCGGTCTCATTCCCAAGAGCTGGAAAGCGGCCTGCACAGTACTGATACCCAAGCCGGGTAAGGCACCGAGCATCGAGAATCTTAGGCCAATCTCGTTGACGTCGTGCGTCGGGAAGGTGGCCGAGCACGCCATGCTCAACCGCCTCACTGACCACCTCGAGTCTAACGAATGCTATACCCACAACATGATTGGCTTTCGGTCGGGGCTCTCGACTCAGGACGCCATGAAGCTGATCAAGCACCAGGTCATTGACTCCGGCTCCGCCGACACCAAGGCGATTCTTGGATTGGATTTGGAAAAGGCTTTTGACAACATATCGCACGCTTTTATTCTCAAGAGCTTGTCTGAGTTTCACGTCGGCAAGCGGGCGTACAATTTTGTGCGCTCCTTCCTTTCGTCGCGGCCCACAAGACTGAAGATTGACGATTTTTTGACCCACGAAATTACCCTTGGGCCAAAAGGGACACCTCAGGGGGCGGTGATCTCCCCGACGCTGTTCAATATCTGCATGATCAACCTGTCGAGGGCCTTGAACAAAATCTCGAACATTAACCACACGATCTACGCAGACGACATCACCATCTGGTGCCTCAGCGGATGTGAGGGTCAGGTCGAGAGTGCTTTGCAAGAGGCCATTGATGTGACGGAGCGCTATCTCATCCCCACCGGGCTAAGGTGCTCGCCCGCTAAGTCCGAGCTCTTACTGTATAAAAAGAGGCCCAGAGGCGGTTCTCACCGGTCCTGGAAGCCAGCAACGGAGAGCCACATTACGTTATTCACCGGTAACGGCTCCCCAGTTCCGCGGGTGGACACTATCAGGGTCCTTGGAATGTTTATCGAGTCTAACGGAGCCAATGGAGCCGCCGTCAAACGCATTTGTTCCAAGACCGAAAGCGCCCTTGGACTGATTCGAAGAATCGCTAACAGGCACCGCGGAATCAGGGAGGACAATCTGATCCGGATTATCCACGCATTCGTGCTATGCCACCTCGCTTATTCGGCGGCTATGCACAACTGGCTCGTGTCGGAGCGCAACAAAATCAATGCCCTAATCAGAAGAGTCTTCAAGCTGGCCCTTGGCATTCCCGTTCGAACGCACACGGAAGACCTCCTGAAGTTGGGAATCCACAACACGTTCGAAGAAATTGTCGAAGCCCAAGAGTTTGCACAGTTTGTCAGACTGTCTGGCACCCCAGCGGGTAGAGCCATACTCGGCATGCTGGGACAAAACCCAACGGTGGTCGGTCCTGACGCTGTGTGTGAAGCTGCCCAACGACGTAAGATCCAAGATCCAGATTGCGCGGATGCCGCGCAATATGCATCGAACCTACAACGAAGCACGAAGACGAGCCAGGAGTAAATCTCTGCTCGCCAGTGCCCGCTTGGACAAGGATCGAGCCTGCTTCGTCGATGCTGCTTCGTACATTCAAGAAGAAGCCTTCTCCTCAGTGGTCGTCGACTGTCATTGCAGAGTCATCAGCTGCGCTACCATCCGCACTTCTAGTTCCAGCGTTGCAGAGCAGGTTGCCATTGCTCTTGCATTGACGGACGGTGTACATGACACAATTTATTCAGACTCCAAGGCCGCTATCAAGGCCTTCCAGATGGGCATGGTGGCTCCCCAGGTCCTACAGATCATTCAAAAAGTCAAAGACCTCAAAAATCTTTCATTGGTCTGGTTTCCTGCGCACCTTGGAACCATTGAGGGTGCCTCGCTCAATCCCGACGAGGAGGCGCACTCGGCTGCACGAGGTTTGACTGACCGTGTGCCGGGTAACGCGTCATCTTCTGGGCGACCTGAGCCTCTCTGCTCGTACAGCGAGATATGCAAGCATCACTATCTGTCAAGAAGACTGCTGCCTCTACCACACTCCTCGCTATGCAGGGCCCAAGCTGTTACTCTCCGACTGCTACAAACAAACACTTACCCGAGCCCTGCGGCTCTGCACACAATGTACCCTGAACGGTTTCCAAGCCCGGACTGCCCCCTGTGTGGTGGTTATGCGGACTTCGAGCATGTACTGTGGGGCTGCGCCTCTGCCGGTCCCCCTTTCACCCAAGAGGAAATGAAGCGACTCATTAAGGCCCAGGACCAGACCTCTCAAATCCTGGCCGTCCAGAGGGCCCGCGCGAGGGCCGTCAGGTTTAACCTGATGGTCCCCGAGTGGGCCTAGCCAGGTGACGCTGAGTTTACTCGCGTCTATTGTGGACCGAATAAAGTTGTTTCACTCACTCACTCACTCACTCATTCCTTTGACTCAAATATTTTTTCTTCATCAAAAATTTTCAATTCCTTTTCGCTATTAAATTAACAGTTGGTTGGTTTAATGGAAAATCGTCACTCATGGTTCGAGACAAAACACAGGTGCAAGCAAAAAAGCATGTGCCACCTTTTCTAGCTTTGAGCTGTTGGACGCTTCGAGCGCTTTCTATTTTCCGTGCCAGCGAGTGAGCTGAATAGGGCGTATGGAGAGGCACGACAAGGGGGAGAGAAGATACATTCCTTTTCAGCGTGTGTCATAACCTTGAGCACTTTCGTTCTTTATTTCTTTCGAATACGTGGCTTACTTATAGTGTGATCACGTGTGAGCATGTGGTGGCCTCTCGTGGCGGTCATGGCAATTATGCAGCTCACGATGCTTAAATCAACCAGCGGCCGTACCGTTAGGATACATGGCTCAGTAATTTGGGCATACCCCGTCATTTGTAGAAAAAAGAGGCAGCGATTTTTAGCTGGCTTTCAAAATTATTCTCAAAAGAATACTTACACAAAAGTTTTCACTCATCTTTTTCTAGCGTCAAATGATAGCCCAAGCCCCCAAGAGGGTAGGAAATGTACCGGTAAGCGTCAGTGCGCCCTGAAAAATGAATTAGAGCATGCTTTTGAAAGCTAGTTTTGGTTTTTGCTGTACCCTGATCTCACGACAATTAGCTGCACCACCGGGCGATAGTATGTGCACGCGCAAGTTTTCCTGACAAATCCTCATCCGCGCGTCACATCTTCGATCGTCTGCTTCGCCTGCTGCGCGTCGCACGTGTGACAACTGTCGTGGCACGAGCACAGCGTTGAGATGGCATCACCCTTAAGGCGCAGGTTCCTCGTTGACAATCCGAAGTCGGTCTACAACTGCATTTTGTGCGTCTACGCGCAGGGAGTGAAGTGCAGCGAACGAAGTGAACTTCATTTGGTTGGTGTCTGCCTCGGCCGCGGCGCACGAAGTCAACCCACGCTTGTCTCAGCGCTGAATTGGACGGGAATCGGTTGAACTTGCACCTATTGTCCCTTGTTTCACTGGCAAAAGACTTCACAAAGCAAAATGTTAGTGCTATGACGACAAATTTGACGATTCATTTGCCTACTTATAAGCGCATATCTTGCATTCGCGTACACATACACTATTCCAGATTATGCTAGCTTGGTTTACTGGTAGTCTGAATGACGGTGACCGCAAGACCCTACGGCGCGAGCAGACGATCGAGAATGCGATGCACAAGCTGCCATTTTTTGTGTTTAACACATCTATAGCCAGACTGCCACGTGAAGTCACTAGGTTTTGTACTGTAGCCTGACGTCAAGCTAGTATGTCGATTTTTATAGCTGCGCCTCGACACAATTCATTTTACTATAAAAAATATCAGCATTTGCTGAGCCTCAGATTTTCTCAGAGCCATCTCTGTATACAGTAGATTTTTAAGGCGGAGTAAACTCTCCTTCTCCGAAAAAAAAAAGGTGTCAGTACTCCTTTAAGCTCCAAGACACTTCAAGCGCTATATTATACGGCGCGCATATTCTCGGGAGCTTCGCTTATTGATCGGCCGCGTTTTCTGGCCATGCAAAAAAGCTTGCTAAGGCTTGAATGACTTCGTACATAGTGCGCGGAAGAGAAAAACAGTGCTGAAACTTTGTCTAACACAAAGGAAGACAGACCGCAACAGGCGCGGTTTTCGTTCGTCTTGCTTCGTGTTTGTCAAAATTTCAGTGCTGTTTTTCTCTTTGGTCAAAAAGTGTTGGTGGACTCATTTGACAACAACTAAAGCCGGTGTCCTACATATTCTTACCGATAGCATATACCTCCATCAATATTAAAAGCTGACATACGAACACATTCCTCACTATTTTTCTGCAACGAGTAAGGGGTCATCCGTGCAATAAACGTAAGTGACATTAAGACATCGGTTCATCAAATCACATTTGTCTAACTCAACTCCGTACGTTGGTCTTACCAGGGGAGGTTGAGGGGTTCAAATTCAACCTCGCCTGAAAGTTTTTCAATTTTACTTGCGTATATATGTATTTTTGAATTTGTGCGGGCCCACACACACACACACACAAACGCACGCAGGAACACACATAAAGAAGCAAGAAATTTCTGGCTACGCTACTGACAGCGTATACCCCTAAGGAGGCAATGAAGAACAACACACTCGCTGTAGGTTTTGCTCATGGTAGTGCCATAGACACCAGACACCATGCATGCATAACGTGTGCGATTATATAAGCTAGGTATTGGTGTTGTTACGTGCTGCAGCCATTAAGGAGTACTAGTCTAACGTTCTACAAAGTTGCGATTTCCTCCATGCAAAGTAGCCATTTCACTTCTTACATTTTCTGTGTATTGTTATTTTTGGATGTGTGCTTTATTAGGCTAAAGGCCTCGCTTCGCCATTTCGCGGATGCAACTTGAATCGTTAGAAGGTACCGCTGTAGAACTATTACTTCTAAAGGCAACAGCATTCTTAGCTGTATGAATCATCACACACGCTTGTAATATAGGCTTACAATGGGTACCTGTTATAACCTAAAAACACAGCTTAGCTATTGTTGGGAAGCTGAATGGTTTCGGCATCCTTGTGCCATCGCATTGCGCCTTAAGGGAAGCCATTCGATTCTCCATCGCAATGATATAAGTGACCTGCGGTGGAGTGTGTAATTTGTTTCACGACCTAAAATGTCAAAAACACTGCAGATCAAAGTGGGGCCACCAGTGGAACCCTTAGCTGTACCTGCTCATGAAACATTGCGTGAATGAGCTGAGCGACAACAGACAAACTACCGATCTGATTGTCGGTCCCACTGACTTTACTGACGTTACGGACAAAGTAATCACATGCACGTGTTGTTCCTAATAGTCTATACTATAGGCGTTTTCCAGCATGCATATTGGTCCCAGGGAACTTTGCTAAGCTTCATTGAGTGCCATGGAATATTCCCCCATTCCCTGTTTTCTTTAAATCCTTAATTATTCAGTTCACGCTACAATTACGTGAAATAATTTCAAAAGTTCAAAAGCAAGAAGAGGCAAAAAAAAATCATTTACTTACATGCATCAAAACTCACTTTCCCAACAAATTGATGCAAGGCTCAGTAACACTGGCGACCAGCCACATGTTGTCTGCTCTATTAAGCCTATACCCGTGCTAATTTTTCAGATAGACTATGTGTGAAGAATGCCACCTCACAGGCACATGTCGTTGCAAATGGCTTCAGCATGTCCACTGCCTTAATTTCGCCTTCTATCTTCAAACGAAGGAAATGCGCAGGAGGGCCATATAAGGCCTCCGAGATTCAAATGCGCTATTCCTTAATCATGCACGTCCTGGTTTTGGAGTCTGGCTTGCTACAAGTTGCTGAGTGAATTTATTGCGCCGTGCACGCGTTTCTGTTACTCACGGAGACGTTCTTATAGTGACACTCGGAATCCTTAAATTGATCGCACTTTGATTTCGCCGTCTTAGTGACTTGGTGAGTGCGGAAAAAGAAATTTTATGATTGGCTGGCGGGGCCCGAGGAAGGGCCTGGGCTATAACTAGGGGATGAGTCCAGAGGTTTCTGACACCCCCAAAGTTTTTTTTTATTTTTTCATGCTGAAACTTTTTAGGTGATACTAAAATATTACACGCCTTTAGATCGACAACCAGTTGTACACATCAACACCCCCCCCCCCAAAAAAAATGGCAGCATATCCACGGAGTGACTGATGGAGAGTGGGGCGAATCATTCGTCCGTCCATTCGTTCTTGCTTCCGTACGTCCATGCGTCCGTCTGTGTGAGCGTCCATGCGTCCATCCGCCCGTCCGTGCGTGCATCTGTTCGTGCGTCCGTCCCTGCGTTCGTCCATGCATCCGCCCCTGCGTCCGTTCATACGTCCATCCATGCATCTGTCTGTGTGTACGTTCGTCCATCTATTCAACACTCCAAGTACCACCATCTCGCATCTTTCCATCTTTCGTTAAGCAGCTGGCGTCTTCCTTTTGTTTTGCTTTAGAAACATCTGGCGTCTTTTCGTTTTGCTTTTAGAAAACATCTGGCGTCTTTCGTTGGTTTATTTCATCAATCAATGGCGTTTTGAACAAAAAATTTTTATTGTTTAATCATGCACAGGAGAAATTTCACTAGGCACTACCTTGTAGGTAAACAATGACCGCTACTGGGAATGAGAGACAGCAGAAGTCGGCTTTTAACACGTCTACTTCTACTAACGTTTTCTACTGGAACATGCCAGTGGCTGCTAATGGGGAATGAGAGACAGGAGCATTCGGGTTTTAGTTAATGTGCTCCCCACGAACTTTTTATTGTTCAACAAAGCACAAGAAATATCTCCCACCGGCACCAACTTGCAGGTCAAAATGTAACACTAGTTACACGCTACGACTACGTCTACGAGGGACGAACAGGTGCCGCTTTAAGGAGCTTCACCCCTAAAAAAATTGCTGGAGGTTCTGGAAGGGGCCTGCAGAACCCACTTTGAGAAACCATGGCCTTGGCACTTCGAGATTTGAAGCACTAAAAAAGAATCACCAGACCCACCTATAGGCTGAACACGCACCACAGCCACAGCGAAAAATGGAAGAGTGGTCTTTGTAGAGAAAGAGACAGTAGAGCTTGTATGTAAACAGAGTAGGGAGATCCCCTTGTAGAGCTTTTTATGGACTCTCTTGGGGGCGACTAATACCAGTACACCAGTAAGTATCCCCCACTCCACAAATGATGACTTTTTTGATTGAGGAACCATTCATTATGCCCAAATAAATTATACTTAATTAGGAAAGCACACGTTATATATATTCTTATTCGTCATTCTGCATAGCAGTGTGGTATTCGCAACACATCTCTCAGGCATCACGTACGCTTGGTGTTGTGACTGAAGACGATGAAAAATTATCGCCGAGCCGTTTCAAATAGATTGAACGCGCGACCCACTTCTTGCGCAATTCGCATTGTGTTAGGCCTGGTTGATAAATACTTTCTTCTAGCACAATGAATTTCCCATAATAACGCGATTTCTTGTCCCAAAGGACGCTTGTTTTGGGAATTTAGGAAAGGAGTTCCAAACACCCGCGAGGCTCTATGGTAGACTACTCGATTGCCGTACAGAAGGCGTGGAGTTCGAACTCTCGTGCTGTCCTGGTTACTAATTTTTTCTCATTTGATTTTTTTTGTTTTTTAGTGCTATAGTGGTCACGGACATCCACAGTGGCACTGACTTGAAGCTGAATTGCGCACTTATAGACGAAAGTCTTTTTATTTATTTATTTATTTCAGAAGTACTGCCAGCCTCACACATGAGGCCTTAGGCAGGGGTGGGTGATACAAAAAAGGAAACATATGAAGATACAACAGGAAAGGAAACACGTCACGTAGAGCTACATCATCAAGAACTAGTGCATCAAAGTAAAACGCTATTACTTACACAATTGTATTGGTTTACGCGTACACATACAAAAAAAACTATGATGACAAACATCTGTACACTCAGAACTAAGAAACACACATCATATAACAGTTCAAAAATCGGCAACATTTCAAAAATACAACGCATTGATATGAGAAAAATGATAGAAAGTGGAACATAAATGAAAGCCTGTTCAGAATGCGCGGTGAAATAATAGAGGGCGAAGCGCAAAGAACGATCAAAGTCAAGCGGGTTGCTGGTGTTTAAGTTTTTCCACGAACGACTGAACGGTCTCGCAGTTCACCAGATCGGCAGAAAGAGCATTCCAATCAGTGACAGTGCGTGGAAAAAAGGAGTTTTTAAAGGCTTTCGTTTGACAGGAATATTCCTTCAGTTTTTTTGGATGCTCGGAACGAGTTGATCGGCGGTGAACCGTTTTTATGTACGCGTGCTTGTCTATGCGTAGCTTGTCGTGGTAAAGCAGAAACATGTAATTTAATCGATCGTGTTGCCGTCTTGCCTGCAATGTATCCAAGTCAGCTTTTTTTAACAGTTCACTGGGTGACGTAAGAGCACTGTAACGATTATATACAAATCGGATTGCTTTTCTTTGAATCATTTCAAGTGTTTTAATATTTACTTGGCTATGAGGGTCCCAAACCACACATGAGTACTCGAGGATTGGACGGATAAAAGTTTTATACGCAATTAATTTTAACTTTGGAGTAGATTTGCGCAAAGAACGTCTTAGAAATGCTAGTTTCTGTAAAGCTTTCTTTTCAATGTAGGCAACATGCTCATTCCACTTAAAATCTGCACTTAATACAACCCCCAAATATTTATAGGTTTTAACAAACGATAGTTTTTGACCTCTTGCAGAGGTTCTACAGGGTTGAACTTCATACATGAAGTTCAACCCTGTAGAACCTCTGCAAGAAGGTCGATGAGCAGGATATGTAAGCCCGCGCTTCGCACATGTAGATTTCATCGCTGTGAACGTCACTTATGTGAGTGGCTTCAGATGTGCGCTACCGAAACTGATCGCGGTGGCCACAAAACAGAAATCAAAGAGATGTTAAGCGATCCAGGAAAAACATATCGATAGCCGTAAAAATAACGGGCTTTGCCTTTTTCTAACGCACAAAGCATGTTCAATTTATACTTTGTCTAAACATGAAAAAAAATCACAGTACATGTGGTAAAATCCTTCGACTATTTCTTGGTGCATCCACGTCCCTAAAACAAACATCGCTAGCTTCCATAACATTACACATTTAATTACCGAAGCTGCGTCGATGCAATAGCTCATTCGGTGAAATAATGGAGCGAAATATTTAACAATAATTCATTTTATTTGTTTACATAACTGGAAAAATTATTTTTAAGAACCTCCTGGAACAATACAATGCACCCGCTTTACCTAGAGAACTACTCTATCCTCACGAAGAAAAGTAGTTCAGAATATATTGTGACGACGCGAGATTGACGAGCACACAAAGAGCCTCAGACAAATACGATTTATCGATCGCAGAAAAATAGACTGCAATGACTTCTTCGTCTTTTGCCCTCGGCCAAGGACACTCGCGCTGCTTCGTTGTCCTCACCACTGGCACATACGCGCGGAATTATTCACCCTTTAAAAAAAAAAACATCGTCCCGATGTTAAACGTTTGAGAAGCAAGGCGAAACCAAAACTGCACAGTTAGTCACTGACAGTAAGGCTTCATCCGAAACACGTGGACAATTTCTGGTGAATGTCTGCGCCGCTTTAAACGCTGCACGCCGTCCGGAATAACCTCGTAGTTGACGTCACTGATGCGTTGCAGAACCTTGTAGGGTCCGAAGTATCTTTGCAACAGCTTTTCGGAGAGCCCACGCTGACGAATAGGTGTCCAGACCCATACTTTGTCGTCCACGTTGTATATGACGGGTCTGTGCCGGAGGTTGTAATACTTAGAATCGACGTCTTGCTGTTTGGTGATTCGCAACCTGGCAAGTTGTCGGACTTCTTCTGCTAGCTGAGTAAACTCTTCGGCGTCTGTCTCATTGCCATCATTTTCATGAGGGAGCATTGCGTCTAACATTGTCGTAACCTCGCGTCCGTAAAGGAGACTAAATGGTGTCTTCCGAGTGGTCTCCTGACGAGCCGTGTTGTACGCGAACGTGACGTAGGGCAAAATGATGTCCCAGTTCTTGTGCTCTACATCTACGTACATGCTGATCATGTCAGCTAGGGTCTTGTGGAGGCGTTTGGAGAGCTCGTTGGCCTGGGGATGATACGCCATTGTCTTCGTGTGAGCTGTATACCACTTAGCCGGAAAATGGTGTCCAAAAGCTCGGCCATGAACGCAGTACCTCTGTCGGTGATGACTACTGTGGGAGCACCATGTCTTAAGACGATGGCTTCGATGAAAAATTGCGCCGCTTCAGCTGTCGTTGCCCGTGGCAGAGCGCCTGTCTCCGCGTATCGGGTCAGGTAATCCGTGGCGACCTGTTTCCAGTGGCAGACTTTGGGAAGGGGCCCAGGAAATCCATGCCAATTTGTGCAAACGGTGTCGCCGGCACTCGAACAGGCTGCAGCAGGCCAGCTGGTTTGATGGATGGTGGCTTGCGGCGCTGACAATCTAGACATGCCTGCACGTAAGTTGTCACAACTTTGGCAAGTCTTGGCCAGTAATAGTTCTGCCTTATCCTCGTCAATGTTCTTGCGTAACCCAAGTAACCAGCCGTAGGTTCGTCGTGACAGGCGTGCAGTATCTCACGGCGAAGCGAAGAAGGAACGACGAGCAAGTAGCTGCTGCCGGTGGGTGAAAAGTTCCTCTTATAGAAAACGTCATTTCGCAAGCAGTACGACGGCAGCCCTCTCGCAAATAACTTCGGAACGCTATTCGTTCACTACACTTCACTTCACTTCACTTTATTACCTTAAGGACCACGGTGAGGGGGTATTACATAAGGGGTGGGTTAACAAATGGAGGTTACAGAAAGTGATCTTCTGACAAACAATATGTATTTATGTTTTGCGCAAACTTTGATGAACACGTGATGGCTGCAATGTCACGGGGAAGGCCATTCCAGTCCACTGTTGTGTGAAGAAAAAATGAGGCAGCAAAAGTAGTAGTGCGAGCGCGTGCTCGTGCGATTGAATAAGGATGGGTTGTGCGGTGAGATATGCGCGTTGGTGGGACGCTTCTGTTCGCCCTTGTAGGTCATCTTTAAGTGGTAGTAGCTCAGCATCGCCACGCTGCTGTTGAGAAAAGGCGGCAGTGTCCACTATTCCGAGAAAGGCCGTGTCGTCATCGTCGTTGTCCGGAGATGCCGTCTCAACAAAGGACCGAGAAAGACAGTCGGCATCGGTGTGTCGTTTTCCCGACTTGTGGGCAACAGTGAAGTCAAATTCTTGAAGCCAAAGACTCCATCGTGCAAGGCGGCCAGACGGATCTTTCAAGTTGACTAACCAACAGAGAGAGTGGTGACCGCTGATAACGGTGAATGGGCGGCCGTACAAATAAGGACGAAACTTCAGAACTGCCTATACCATTGCAAGACATTATTTTTCCGTCGTAGTGTAATTATCTTCAGCTCGGGACAGCGTCCCCTCGCCGCGGTGGTCTAGTGGCTAAGGTACTCGGCTGCTGACCCGCAGGTCGAGGGTTCGATTCCCGGCTGCGGCGGCTGCATTTCCGATGGAGGCGGAAATGTTGTAGGCCCGTGTACTCAGATTTGGGTGCACGTTAAAGAACCCCAGGTGGTCAAAATTTCCGGAGCCCTCCACTACGGCGTCTCTCATAATCAAATGGTGGTTTTGGGACGTTAAACCCCACAAATCAATCAATCAATCGGGACAGCGTCCTGCTGGCGTAGGCGATCACGTTTTCGTTGTCGTCCTTCGACTGTACGAGCACTGCTCCAAGACCCACATTACTAGCGTCTGTATGAAGTATTGTTGGCGCGTCTTCATCAAAGTGGGCAAGCACGGGGGGTGTTTGCATGCGCTGACGAAGCTCGTGAAATGCCTGCTGTTAGTCTTCGCCCCACCTGAAGGGGGTATCCTCCGGAGTAAGCTGTGTCAATGGCCATGCGATGCGCGAAAAATTACCAATAAACTGCCGGTAATAGGCACAGAGTCCTAAAAAAACGTCGCATTGATTTTTTGTCTGATGGTGTCGGGAAGTTTGCCACGGCGGCAATTTTATCCGGGTCGGGTCGGATCCCTTGGCTGCTCACGACGTGACCGAGGAATTGAAGTTCGTGGAAGCCGAAGTGGCACTTTTCTGGTTTTAGAGTAAGACCGGCCTAGCGAATTGCTTCAAAAACTGCTTCGAGCCTTCGTAAGTGTTTCTCGAAAGTCGCCGAAAAGACAATCACGTCGTCGAGGTACACCAAGCAGGTTTGCCACTTAAGTCCCGACAGAACCGTGTCCATGAGACGCTGGAAAGTTGCTGGCGCCGAACACAAACCGAAAGGAAGAACCTGAAATTCATGAAGTTCATCGGGCGTAACAAAGGCGGTCTTCTCACGATCTCTCTCATCCACTTTAATTTGCCAGTAGCCGCTTTTTAAGTCCATAGACGAAAAGTAGCGTGCGTTTCGTAGTCTATTCAATGAATCATCCATACGCGGCAGAGGGTAGACGTCCTTCTTTGTGATCTCTTTAAGCTTACGGTAGTCGACGCAGAAACGCAAGCTACCGTCCTTCTTTTTGACGAGTACTACAGGTGATGCCCAAGGACTGTTAGATGGCCGAATAACACCATCTTCTAGCATCGTTTTCACCTGTTTTTGAATTGCCTCACGCTCCTTTGGGGCGACTCGATGAGGATTTTGCCGGATGGGTCTGGCGTCGCAATCCGTGATGATGCGGTGTTTCGTCAGTGCCGTTTGACGAACTCTTGATGTGGATGAGAAGCAGCCGTGAAACTTGTTGATCAGCGTGAGAAGGCGGTCCCGCTCAATGGGAGATAACATTGGACCAACGTCGACAGGTGTCGGTGTAGTGATAGTAGACGCTGCTGCTTCCTCCACTAAATGACGATCTTCTGTTTGCGAGAGTTCGTCAAAATAGGCAATAGCCGTGCCTTTAACTATGTGTCAGCGTTCTCTGCCGAAATTTGTCAATAGTAGTTCAGCGCATCCGTCAATAACAGTGATGACAGC
The DNA here is from genome assembly GCA_013436015.1 of Rhipicephalus annulatus. NCBI lineage: Eukaryota > Metazoa > Arthropoda > Arachnida > Ixodida > Ixodidae > Rhipicephalus > Rhipicephalus annulatus. The sequence continues at coordinate 529,766 of WOVY01009444.1, forward strand.
CCTGGCAACAGAAATGCCGCTAGTGAATGCGAGCTCCTTGATGTGCTCAGCGATGCCAGTGCCATTTTTTTAACTTGTCACAGTGCACGGATACGAGGGAACAACTTCGTGGCGGCCGTATGACGTCGTCATCGGCAATATGGAAGCGAGGTGGCTGGTGTTCCTCATCTGTAGCAGTCTCCGAACTTACAGTGAACGTTACGCTTTTGTCACGGATGTCAATCACAGCCCCGTACTCGCGCAAGAAATCCATTCCCAATATGAGCTGTTTACAGCACTCGTGAAGAATGACGAGGGTGGCGACAAAGGTGGAACCAGCGATGGAGAGTCGGGCCGTGCACTTTCCAACCAGTGTCATCAACTGACCTCCTGCAGTTCTTATGTTGGGTCCCTGCCATGGCATCTTGACCTTCCTCAGTCTGTCGGCTAGCTGCAGGCTTATTATAGAAAAGTGGGAGCCGGTGTCCACAAGAGCCGTCACTTGGTGGCCGTCAATGTGAACGACCAGGTCAGCGCTGATAACGTCGGTTACGTTCGGCAGTTGTTCCATTCGTCGGATTAGTCGTTGCTGTCGTCGTCTTCGGCATCGGTGGCTTCGAGCTGTTATATGTCTGCAATGGGGGCTGTTCGGAAGTTCGATTAATGGCAACCCCACCCCCCGAAGTTGCTGCGTCTAGTTTCCCCGTCGCGGGCTAGTGGACCTGCCCCTGGTGACGTCGGCAAAACTGCGACGATTTGGTGAAGTGCCCCGCGCAGGAGACTGAGAACGTGACCCGGGCCTCATTGGATTCTGCGGCGGTGTGTTCATAGGAGTGTCATTGTTCGTGCGTCGATCGTCGTACGTAGCGTAATCATGGTTGCGAGGAAATATCGGGTACTGAACGTCGCGATAACGGCAAACTCTGTAAACGTGCCCGGCTTCGCCACAATGAAAGCATACCGGTCGACGGTCAGCGGTACGCCACAAATCGGTTTTCCGACGCTAGTAGGTAAATGGGGACTCAGTATTGAACCACGCTGTGGGCCTCACATTTTGGCTAAATGGCATTCGTCTTGTCGGCGAGATTGGTGTGGTTGAGAAAGTCGTCGGCGGTGACAGCGGCTGTGTTTGCAAAGTTGGTGGTGGTCCAGTCATTTGAGTCTGCTGGGCTGAAGGCGCGACGACGGGCGACGGGGCGTCGAACTGCATCAGCATAAGTAAAATGTCGTCGCACACCATTATAGCCGGATGAAGAGAGAGCCTGGAGGACCTCATCCCGGACAACATTAGCGACAATAGACAATGCTGGCGTCGGTTCAGTTGCTGGAATCAAGCCAAGCTGCCGAAGCTCCTCCCTCAAAATCTCCCGAATGACTTCCCGCAGAGGCCTGTCGTTGTCGCAGAGGCTCGCCGCAGTCGTAACAGGGCTACTCGCTCGAACGTTGACCGGATTCTGCTGGCGGTACCGTTGCTGTATGGCCCGTTCAATAGCTGTGGCTTCTTTCGTGAACTCAGCTACTGTTGTTGGCGGATTTCTCACAAGCCCAGCAAACAGTTGCTCCTTCACGCCTCGCATTAGATACCGCAACTTCCTGTCTTCCGGCATCTCGGGATCCGCCCTGCCGAAAAGACGGGTCATGTCCTCGGCGAACATAGCGACGCTCTCATTTGGTTTTTGAATTCGAGCTTCCAAGAGACGTTGCGCATTCTCCTTTCTGTCAAGACTACTAAAGGTGTCGATCAGCTGGTTGCGGAAGTCGTCCCACGTAGCCATGCTTCTTTCCCTGTAGATGTACCACGTCTGGGCGTTGTCTTTCAGGTAGAAGTACACATTCGCGAGCTTGTCTTGTGTGATGACCCCTGGTTGTACTTCGCGCAGCGTTCGAACTGGTCCAGCCAGTCTTGTGCATCTTCATAGGTCTCACCATGAAATCACTCAGGAATCATGGGATTCTGAAGTGTCATATGCGATGTAGCTGCAGTGGCCATGGTGGTTGAAGGAGGCAAGCGATTGCTGGCAGTTTCTGGCAAGGGATTGAGCTCGGTAGCTAGGCCTCGCAGACGGCGGCTGGAACGGTGGACTGGTGTGTCGACGGGTGGTAGTGAATGTCCGGGCTCGAATGTCGTGTCCGCGAAGGAGTGCCAAGCATGAAGACATACCCAGCACCTCCCTCAGTGTGACGACACGAGATTGACGAGCACACAAAGCACCTCAGACAAATACGATTTAGCGATCGCAGGAAAATAGACTGAAACCACTTCTTCGCCTTTTGCCCTCGGCCAAGGACACTCGCGCTGCTTCGTTGTCCTCACCACTGGCACATACGCGCGGCAATATATATATATATATATATATATATATATATATATATATATATATATATATATATATATATATATATATATATATATATATCTTTGACGAAATAATTAACTTCATTTCCGACTTAGACATACTCATCACGTTGCCTCTTTTCCTGTACTTGTGAAGTCCGTCTGCGGTTCTAAATAATTGTTTCTTTTTGAGGCCTTATTGTTTAACACCGCACAACGGTACGCTTTTATCTGCCTTCTTCAAGCGAAACACTCGCCGCTCTATTCCACGTGCTAGTCTATTTTTTGTCACAAGGTTGAATTCCACATTGCTTTCCTTCAACCTGAACCTGCAGGTTTGAAACGCATCCATTTGTTATGTTACAAAGTCCGTCTATGCAGCATCTTCGTTGCTCTGACACAATGGCCAAGTACAAGCACATATAACGTACTCAACATTTCAATATCGTGGCATGTATAGACTGAATTGTCGAAGCGCTTCAGCGCAAAAATAAAAAAAGGGGGTGGAGGAGAGCGAACAAAAGGGCCCAGCGATCGTGTTCCTGCGGCGTTTCGATGGTGCTTCATGGTCTTCAAGGGGAATCGGGTTCCCTACTGGGGGACCGTCTGCCTCCTCTCGGCCTCTTCACAACCGGCGTGTGCCTGCTCAAGAGCCGTGAGAATCGTACGCGAGAGACCACGAATGTGAGAAGCTTAATAGCGGACACTTTCCACGCTCCGCTGGCGGCGGGAGCTTCTTGGGACACGCCGTGTGCGCGACATATATGAAGTCCGTACAGTCACTGTGGGCGACTTCGCATCACCAGGAGAAACGGGGTTGTCGCCGCGCAGGCGCTGTTGCCTGGCCATCGTAGAGGCTAGCAGCCCGACCGATCGCATTGTCGATGACAGACCAGGTGCGATAGCGTGTATGCCCTATACTGGAAAAAGACTGCAAGCACGACTCTGTTCACTCAGTACAGTCGCGCCTTGCTGCGAATCCAACGGGAAAATACGACATTACTCCTTCGGTCTGTTGGAGCTGAATAAGTTCCTTCGGGCCCGCCATCACCCGTTTACCTTTAAGTTGATCGTTATGTTTGCGATGTAGCTGTGCTAGCTATAAATTTCAAGAATGGAGGAGTGGGAAGGAAGCGGTGACTCAAGCAGTAAATGACTTCTTGCGAGTTATGAATTTGCTGGGATAGGGCTTCACTGGTCAAGTTCACAGCAAAGCCAGAAAAAAAAAGTAGACGCAGAAAGCACCACATATTGTTAATCTTATGTTTTCTGCGTCGGACACCAAAAATGTAGCCTCACGAACTAGCTTCCATTATACTCCTTGTTCATCAGATTGCACGTTTTCTATTTTTCACTTTGTTTGCAGCCCAGTTGCTTAAAATGGCAGACGCGTCTAAGGAGCTTCAGTCGTTTATTATGAAGTTTTCCCACTCAGGTTGTTGATTATAGCAATTTGTTTTTCTTTTATACGCTTATATACGGCACTTTGCTTTCAATGCTTTGGTAAGATGGCTATAAGCGTATCAAGTTCTCAAATAGAAGTGCCGGGCGAGTCTTCTTAGTTTTCATCATCACGTGTAACCAGGCAGTTTTCTCGCCCATCTTTCCTTCTGTCTCTCACTTGATTGATTGATTTGTGGGGTTTAACGTCCCAAAACCACCATATGATTATGAGAGACGTCGTAGTGGAGTGCTCCGGAAATTTTGACCACCTGGGGTTCTTTAACGTGCACCCAAATCTGAGTACACGGGCCTACAACATTTCCGCCTCCATCGGAAATGCAGCCGCCGCAGCCGGGAATCAAACCCTCGACCTGCTGGTCAGCAGCCGAGTACCTTAGCCACTAGACCACCGCGGCGGGGCCTGTCTCTCACTTACACATCCACACAGGCACACGTGCGCGCACCCATACACACACCGTAATCGGTCGGTGTGACAGACGCACATGCATATCCTAGCTCCTTTTTCGAGAACGCTGCTGACGTAATCTATTGCGATACCAACATAGAAGGCTTGAAAATTTCTCGATGTTCACTTTGAATGCGATGGCATGCTAAGCCGCCTGTGGCAACACCACCACCACCACCACCAATGGTATGATATTCACATAATTTGTTCTTATTAAGCCGTCCAACCTGAATGCATGATTCACTGCCAAGTTATGTGGTAATAACATTCCGAAATAATTTTGGCGGATAATTTATTTAGCCATATGGTATATGCTTCCAATGTGGTGAAAAGCAAACACGTATTTAGAAGGTACGCATCCCGTATGCGCACCCACAGGATTCATTTTTGCAACTACGACGAAGCTTTTGGCTCCTCAATAAAACATAATAAGGTGTGAGCTTCAGGAAGCAAATGAGGCGGCGAAAAATCTTCCACCGACTACAAAATAGGCCTTATTATTTTTTTAATAAATTACGTGCCCAAATTTATCAGGCTGCGGTTGAAACATGTACAATATGGCTGTCCCCTGCTCGTGACCTTGACGCAACTCTCTGCTCCTGACATAGATGCACGCTCTTGGATGGCTTACCGGGTGACACAGTGGACAGAATGGTGGCCTCGACAGCGGGAGGCGGCCGCTTTCCGCCCCATGAGATCCATCGACCATAGAGCAGCGCCTTGAGCAGCTCTCCTTGTTCCTCGGGAAGGCAAGAAGATGCCGCTGGAGTCGGGCACAGCGGCCGACGAGGCCGCGCCGACCTGCAAAGCCCACGCGAGAGAATACCAACGACGGGGCATATGGTACACCTTTCGCTAGACCTCCCTACTAGGTACAAAACGACAAACATCGACCCACTAACAGTTTCGCGCTTGACGTCATATAAGGGCAACCGGTCCGGTAGCCTTCAGAAATTGCAGCTGCGCTTTTGTTGATATTCGCAACTAGAATTACAAAGCATACATAGCAGGT